>CM035432.1:107776847-108159347 GCA_020310875.1 Ceratopteris richardii
CATCAAGCAAGAATCTTAGCAAACTTGGATGCAATAATGGATTATCACAAATAATTTATCTTTTATGACAAGTTCATTAAAGTGGTTGATCCTTCCACATGGGAAATAATAGTGCAAGGCATTGAAGGAAAAAGCCTCTATAAATTATCATGTTTTCTCACACAAGACTCGCTATCATAGTTATGGCATGAGAGATGTGGGTGTAGCTCATATCTCCAAAAGATCTCACCATTCCATCTAGTTAGAGGATTGCCAAAGATAACTCAAGTTATCAAGCATTTTGTCAAGCTTGCAAACAAGGAAAACAACATAGAGCATATATTTGCAAAGAGGCATCTACTTGAGCTAAGAAGTCACTTGCCTTAGCTCATATGGACCTTTGTGGGCTGATGATTATCCGTTCACTTTGTGACACTCTGCTTTTTATTTTCTAGTAGACGAACACACTAAATTTAGTTGGATATATTTTCCCAAAAGAAAATATGAAGCTTTCTCAAAGTTCAAGGAATGGACATATCAAGTAGAGAATGATTCATCCACCTCATTGAAGACCATATGTTTAGATGGTGATGGTGATTCTTTGAATCATGAGTTTGATAAATTCCTCAAGCAAAAGGGTGAGTACATCAATTAGATGTTAAGAGTACTTTCTAATGGTGATCTTCAAGAAGAATTATACATTGAGAAACCTGAAAGCTTCAAAATCAAAGGCAAAGAAGATCGAGTGTATCTACTTCACAAATAACTATATGGATTAGAGCAAGCACCTTTGGCATGATATGAGAGATATGAAGCCTTGCTTGAAGCTCATGAATCTCATCAAAGTTTTACGAATGTCAATTTTTATATCTATTAGAAGGATTCAACCATTAATATTTTCACTATACACGTAGATGCTCTCATCTTGATTGGATCTGCTTTAGATCATATACAACTTCTTAAGTCACAATTTCATTAGGAGTATTCTATGAAATATCTTGGTCTTCTACATTACTTAGTAGGCATGAGGTTCGGAAACTACATGAAGGTATATTTCTTTCACAAAGAAAATTGTTGACGTTGTAGCATCACAAATCATACTTGTCAATCCGGGAAGCATCTCATGAGACCCAAATGTTTTCATAGAAGCACTCAACAGACGTAATGGCACTTTGTCAATGCATGATTAACAACATAATTAACAAGAAGACACAATATAAGCATCACTAATGATGCACATAATCGTAATCACAAGCATAATCACGACGCAATCGCACATTAATGTGTCATAAGCTTTAGACAAGAAGAGAGCAAGTACATGTGCATATCATGAAGACAAGAGAGCTAGAGTCTAACTACAAACGAGCATTATCTCATTACTTCTAGAAAAGCTCTCCCCTAATGAGAGATAGAGCCCTCTTCATATACAAAATGGCAAAAAAGCATGCTATGTGGGATTTCTAAACTGAAAGGAGAATGAATCCCACTTATTCTCTAGTGTGGCACTCACACACACACACCTATACAAGAGTGCTTATTCAATTGAATGAAAGGTAGAAAAAGGTAAAAATGATTATGAAAAAGAGTGGATCCAAGAATTATATGTTGTCTCGTCAACACTCCCCCCTCCTTGACTTCATCTTCCTCGACAAAGCTTTTGCAAGTATGGAGCTTTTTGTGGAAGAGCATGTAGGAGTTCCTTTTGATTGCATGATCCTTGTGTCGTTGGAGTGCTTTGCTTTGTTCCTTTTCTTCATCTTGCTTTTTGCATGTTTTTTTGGAGTCGAGTGCTTTAACTTGGTTCTTTTGCCTCATATAGATGGGAAGAATATGCTAGAATGCCTTCTCTTTTTTTTTGTTATAGTAATGGATGGATGATGTATGAGTATGAAATAACAAAAATGTAGATGATAGATACGAATAGATGAAATTAATTCATCTCTTCTTAGTCCATATGCATGAGTGGGGACTAAGGGTGTATGGGTGGAAAATAAAAAAGTGCCTATGCACGGTCTTGTAATGTGAGTCTATCTTATGCATACTCTAAAAAATGCATACAAAAAACAATGGTGCAAAGATGGATGGATCTTGAGCAAAGTGATCAAGGGTGAGGTGATGATGAGGTTTTCTCCAAATGTCCAACTCCAAAAGCCGCTTCTTTTCCATCAACCAGTTGAAAGGGATGATACATTTGTCCACCAACCTAAAAAAAGAAAAATGAAAAGCAATTTTTTGAATTGTATGTATATGTGCCCTCTTTGTGCCTGGGTTAAACTTAGTGTGCCTAATTCTTGGTCTTTGAATGAGGCCCTATTCGCATGCATACTTGATATGCAACTTGAACATATGTTGTGCATTGGGCAAGGTTGGGTCTGACACCCATGGATGCCGCACAAAGAGGTTTTAGGCCGCCAATATATCATTGCTTTGTTGGACTTCTCCTTGAAGTTTCTCCTTGGATCTTTTTTGAGTTTTGGCTTGATTTCTTTGGATCCTTTGATTGGAAGTGGTCTTTCTTGAAGATAAGGTGTGGTGGGTCTAGACCATAGATTATGAAGTCTAGTGTGAGAGGGTTGATTTTGTACAAGGGATTTCTTTGGTACCCATATCATGGTGAGATTTGGTTGGGCTCTAAGTAACTGTTTGGCCACCCAAATTTGCTTGACATTACAAGGGAAATGTGATTTCTTCTTCTTGACATAAGGGTCTTTTGGGCGTGCTATGTGAATCTTTAGGGAGAACTCATCTTTACAAGGGGAAATCAACAAAGGTTAATCTTCTATACATACAACATGTTCATGCAATGGATCATTGTGTTGTGTGATTTGAGGTTGATCTAGAGATTCAGCGATACATATATCCTTATTACACATAGAATCTCTAGGTGTACAAATGGGTGATGGATTGTCATGATTGACCATAGATTCAACATCATTGTCCATAGTGTTGATACAAGGTATTTGATTATCCTCTTCTTGATGAGCCAAGTGTAGCACATCCTTGCTCATGGATTCATAAGGGGAATCCAAGTGTAGAGGAAGAGAGGGCCCTTCCACATCCCCCAAGCTCTTGGAGACCTCCACTTCATCATTCGTCAAGGTTTCTTGCAACTTACTCAAAGAAGGATTAGATAACAAAGCATGAGTGGAAAGATAATTTTGTGTATTAAAAGAACAATCTTTGAATAGATGATTATGTCCACAATCCTTACAATGAGGATAATCATTAGGATTTTCACTAGACACACATGTACTGGTGGACATAATAGATGGACAAGACACTTCAAATTCTTGATGATTTTGTTTAATAAACCTTTGAGTGCCAATGACCAAGTATTCATCTATACCTTTCATGACAAAATGTGTTTCCAAAAATTCCATATCATTCACCACAATAGGAAACACAACTTGACCCATGCAATCATAATTTTCACCATTCATGAGGATAGAGGAATGAGTGGTTAGTTGAATGTTATCCAAAATAATTGTCACTAAATCAATATGAATTAAATTCCACTCACAATTAGGGTTAATACAAGCACTCATATTTCTATGGTCATGACCAATTAGTACATCCACAAAAGTGTTACTATATTCCTTGGTTGCAACTATGGATGCTACCCCCCTCAAAAATTCCATCAAGTTCATCTACCCTATGCAATTTTTTTCTATCTTTTTCACCTTTATCATGTGTGATTAATGCATGTGTTTCGTCTTTTTCTTTCTTCTTTTGTGCAACCCTTTCCCCTTTCCTTCTTTCTTTTGCCTTTTTCTTTCCCATGTCTTGTTGAAACAATTTTTTTGGTTTTTTTAAGTGTTTTTAATATTTGTTTGGTATTTTTGAAGGAGTTTTTAGAGTTTGTTTGAGGTTTTGTGTGTGTTTTTTTAATGTTTTCTAAGATGTGTAAATAAGTTCTAATGGGGTTCTTTTAGAAAAAATCAATAAGGAGATCATTGTTGTACATATGTTACACTCAAGTTATGAGATGTGTATGGTGTTTTGCTCTTATGACAACGAGTAAGTCTCATCATACATTTCAATGATGCATACCTTAATGAGCATTTGCATCTCTCAAGAATTTATAAGATTATACAAGAATCATACACTTCATGAAATCAACTCATCAATCAACAATACTTTCATATATCCACATGAATTCCTTTTCAAAAAAAAACACTTCCTTTAGTGTTATGCAATAATGAGATCAATATTTTAAGTTGACCGATCATTGAGGGTGCTAATAATGAGCCAATGATTAGTATGTACTTAAGTCTAGTTCCATTTCATCAACATATTGATCCCATCAATTCTTCTACCAACATTTATCTTTTCCCTAGGTATCTAAGGGAATTAATCTTTAGGACCAAAAAACCCATAGAGTTTAAACAATACACCCCCCAAAATATTGATTCTATTTTCCCCCTTTCTTTTGTCAAAGGTCAAATCAAGCAAAACATTCCAAAAACCAAACTCAAGTGGCTCTCAACTTCCTCACTTCCTTTGTATGTAAAACAAATGGTTATCACTTCACATCCTTGCACTCTAAGACTTATGTTCATATGTCCAACCTTTCAACCAAGCACCCTTAACTAATCAGTTAGTTAAATGTAACCCCTTGTGGTACTTGAACTAAGAACAGCTCCCTCCCCTGGTTATATAGATATGACCTTTTTCGTGGATTAACCAAAACAAAGAGCATCCTATCATGTATGTGGAGCATCTCCTTCTATGGCCTAATTTTTCTCAATCTAAGTATATCGAGTAATTTCCTCCCCTCTATGAGCACCACCCGGGTAGCTTGTCATAATAGATCAAAGCCACATATCAAATGTACAGCTATCAGTAGTCACATCACAACTTCTGTAAGAGGCGTCTCAATCTTGCCCTATGTTAAGCTCAACATCTCGTATCAGGGCCCCACATTCTGTCCTGAATTGACAATAAGCTATGCTGCAAAAAAAACTTCTATTTGTAGTGATCTCTAGTTAGTATGGAGAGATCTTCATACACGTTGCTGCAACCTGAGTCAGATTGCTGGCTCAACTTTATCTGCGCTAATTTCATGTGCGCAAGCTGGCGAAACACAGATTGTGGGCCTTACGATAACCAGTCACATGCATATGCAGGCACCTATGACTCAGTGTAGAATAAAGGAAGTTCAAGAAGTAGCATAAATGGAAGCATGAATGAAAGCAGAGAATAGCATAGACTGCGAAGATAATAGAGCAGCGTAGACGCACACGACTAGATAAAAGAAGAGAAGTTCTCTGTACAAAAAAAGTCTCTATATTCACAGTGATGGAGTATCAACAACTCTATACAAAAATGAATTCCTAAGCTCTTTATATAGAGTTTTGGGAATGAATATGTGCCAATGATTTTCTTGTACAAAAGTAGTGAAGAATATTTAAAGTACTAAAGGAATGGATAATAACTAAAAAGTTGCTCAACAACTTTTTCACAAAACTAATGGATGCTATTTTAAAGCACTAAAAGAGTGGTCAACTTTTAATGATCCTTTTTATGAAAATAATGGCTAATATCTAAAGTGCTAAAAGAATGGTTCTTAAACCCAAAAAACTTTTCCTCAAAAACGGATGCGCAACATTCTCCCCCTCAAGCTTTGCTTGAATATTCTAACAATCCAATCAATTGTTTGAATCTTTGTATCTTTGTTCCATCAAGAGCTTTTGTCATCATATCTGCAAGTTGATCTTTTGAAGATATAGAAGAAATGTTGATCTCTTTTGAAACTACCTTCTCACGAACATAATGGTAATGAACTTCGATATGCTTCGTACGTGCATGGAAAACTGGATTAGCTGCCAAATGTATACTGCTCATATTGTCACCATAAATTTGTGGAGTTATACAAAGAAGATGTAAATCTTCAAATAACTTTTTGAACCACATTACTTCACATGTCAATTCTGCAAGCACACGATATTCTGCTTCTGTAGATGAAAGTGCCACTGTTCGTTGTTTCTTTGAACTCCAAGATACAAGTCGATTTCCTGTCATTAGTAGGTAGCCACTCGTGCTACGTCGATCATCTTTATTTCCTGCCCAATCTGCATCACTAAAAGCTTTAATATCAAGATTAGTATCATGTGAGTAAAATAAACCTTCATTCAAAGTGCCTTTCAAATAGCGTAGCACACGCTTAGCTGCATTCCAATGTACATCTGTAGGCTTGTGCATGAACTGTGAGAGTACTCCAACTGCATAACCAATATCAGTTCGTGTACTTATAGCATACAATAATGATCCAATCAACGATCTATACATGTCTACATTTTCAAAATAAACACCATCATGTATACTCAATTTTACATTAGGCTCCAACGGATTTGCAACTACTTTACATTCTGACAAACCAAACTTTTGAAGTAAATCACAAATGTACTTCTTTTGGCTCAACCATATACCTTGTTCATCATAAATAACTTCAATTCCCAATGCATAACGTAAAATTCCGAGATCTGAAATCTTAAACTCCTTACCAAGTTTCTTCTTAATTTCATCAATCTCATCAATAGCGCTTCCTGTAATGATAAGATCATCAACATAAATGCAAATATACACACATTGATCTGTTACAAACTTAACATATAAAGAAGGATCTACAGCACTTGGTTTGTATCCTTGAGCTTCCAAATAACTTACCAGTCAATGATTCCAAGCTCTAGGTGCCTGTTTCAAACCATATAATGCTTTTGTTAGCTTGCAAACAAAATTTGGATATTTTTCATCTTTAAATCCTTCTGGTTGCTCCATATAAGCCTGTTCTTGTAATTGACCATTCAAAAATGCATTTTTGACATCAAGCTGAAATATCTTCCAACATTTACTAGCTGCAACACTCAAAATTGTTCGTATAGTTGACATCCTTGCAATTGGGCTAAATGTCTCTTCGTAATCAATTCCATATGTTTGTGAAAAACCTTTTGCAACTAACCTTGCCTCGTACCTGGAAATAGAACCATCACTATTTCTTTTAATACGAAATACTCACTTATTTCCAATTACCTTCATCTTATTATCTCGTGGTACAAGCTGCCATGTGTTGTTCTCATACAATGCATCTATCTCTTCTTGCATCGCATTTGACCAATTAACATTTGAATTTGCATCTTCGAAACATGTAGGTTCCTGTTCTTCAATAACTTTTGACATAAAAGCTGAATGTGAAACACAATAAGACTCAATATACCTTTGTGTTGGCCTTCTTTCTCTTGAACTTCTCCTAAGTTCATGTTCATGTTTTATCGAATCAGATTTAGTACTTTCATCAATTCTACATCATCAGTTATCTCAACAAGCTTTGCTTTACCTTTTCCTTTCTCTTTTGATGTAGGTAATATTTTTTCTTCATTATAACCATTCTCACCTTCTGAACTCACTCCTGTAGTATCATGTAAACCATCTTCGATTTCTTCTTGCATTTCTTCTTGAACTTGCAAAATAGGATCTGTATACCAAGACAATAACTCATCAAAGCGTACATCACGACTAATAATCATTTCCTTACTTATAGGATTATAACACTTATATCCTTTCTGATTATCTTCATAACCCACAAAAATGCATTTTTCTGACTTTGGCTCTAGTTTGGTTCTCAATGCATGTGGAACCATAGCAAAACAAACACAACCAAATACACGCAAGTGATCAATAACAGGTTTTCTATTAAACCAAACCTCAAAAGGAGTTACATTATGCGTTGTAGATGTTGGCATACGATTCATCAAATATACTGTTGTATTTACCGCTTCAGCCCAAAATTTAAATGGCATATGCTTTTCATTCAGCATTGCTCTTGCTATTTCTGCAATAATCCTATTCCGTCTTTCTGCTACTCCATTCTGTTGAGGAGTATACCTGCAAGTGATTTCCCTCCTTATACCTTCAGTCCAAAGAAAATCGTTAAACATTCTTGAAAAATATTCACTACCTCCATCAGATCTTAACCTTTTAATTACCTTTCCGGTCTGCTTTTCGGCCATTGCTTTGAATTTGACAAAACAATCAAACACATCACTCTTATGCTTAAGAAAATACACAAAAGTCATTCGGCTAAAGTCATCCACAAAAGTAACATAATATTTACTATCTCCAAGTGATGTTTCCTTCGTAGGACCCCAAACATCAATATGCACCAATTCTAATAAATCCCTGCTTTGCAATTTGACACTAGAAAAAGAATGCCTTGCTTGCTTACCAAATTGACAAGCATCACACAAATGTATCATATTTTGTTTGGAGATATCAGTTAAACCAACAACAATCTTTCTTTTAGCCATGTCTTTTAACTTATGTATATTTACATGTCCTATTCGCTTATGCCATAATTCAATCTGAGAAATCTTGTTATTACCAATTGAATAATAAGAAACAAAATTAGGAGCTGCATCCAATGTAAAAAGTCTTCCTCGCCGTTGACCTCTTGCCAAGACTTTATAATTCTGCTTCGGATTTTCAACAAAACACCCAGATTTGTTGAACCGCACTTGATAGCCACGCTCCACCATCTGACCAACTGAAACAAGATTTTTACTTATTGACGGTACGTGCAGAACATCTTTTAAGATTTTATTGCCTTTTCGATCTTCAAAGCACACATCTCCAACTTGTGCTATATGATGCATTGAACTGTCACCTGTTTCAACTTTGCCATCAAACAAAGGTGCATGTAAATTAGCAAACCAATCAACATTATTACTCATATGATTACTACATCCACTGTCAACATACCATACATCATTGTTATGAGTTGCATCTGTATTCACATTCATCATTAGTACATTTTCATGATTTTGTTCCTGAATAAAATTACCCTATGTATGATTTTGCCTTGTATATCCATCTCGCCCTTGATTATGCCAACACTCACGAGATATATGACCAGCCTTACCACAATTATAACATGTTATACCTGAATTACCTTGATACCCATGACGTCCTCTGCCACGGTAGGAATATCTCCCCCTACCACGAATATTCATATCTGAGCTACCAGCATCATAATTATTGTTTGTCTCATTTCGACCTCCACAACCTCTGAAAGTTCCTCTTCTGCCACCTCTTCGACCACGTTGATTTCCTGCATAAAGTGCATGACCTACACTACCTTTCTGCATAGACTGTCCACCATTAATATTAATTTCTTCTATTATCATAAGTGAAACCAACTCATCAAAATAAGGCAACTCCGCTCTCACAAATACAGAAGTTGTAAAAGCTTTCCATTTTTCATCTTCTTTTAAACCATTTAAAACAAATGCAACTAAATCATCATCTTCAACTATGCACGAAATTGAAGCAAGTGCATCAATGATCTGCTTAATTTTTAAAACATAATCATTTACTGACTTTCGTACATCCTTTCGCAAATTATTTAATTCATTTTTCGATTGAATTCGCCGTGCCTTTGTGATTGTTGAGAAGAGTCGCTCTAATGCTTCCCAAATCTCCTTGCTTGTTCTCAAGTCCTGTATGTGTCCTATCATGCTCGACTCAATATTTTGTGACAATACAAAGATTACCTTCTTGTCACGCTCATTCCATCTCTGATATTCTCGGACTTGCTGTGGTGTTGGATTTTAATCAGGCAAGTCCGGTTACCACTAATGAGACCATACAAATTCCTACCCATAAGATATGCAGAGATGCGAAAACGCCAGGCTTGATAGTTGATTTTACTCAATTTTTCTATTTGGCTATTTCCATCAACCATCCTAAAAAATAATAATTCTAAATGAAGGTACTTGAGGTACTTGCAAATTATCAGCTTATTGGTGTTGCATCTTATGCATATACATCATGTATAGCACCTTTGATGCATCAACCTCGCTCTGATACCAATGTAGAATAAAGGAAGTTCAAGAAGTAGCATAAATGGAAGCATGAATGAAAGCAGAGAATAGCATAGACTGCGAAGATAATAGAGCAGCATAGACACACACGACTAGATAAAAGAAGAGAAGTTCTCTGTACAAAAAAAGTCTCTATATTCACAATGATGGAGTATCAACAACTCTATACAAAAATGAATTCCTAAGCTCTTTATATAGAGTTTTGGGAATGAATATGTGCCAATGATTTTCTTGTACAAAAGTAGTGAAGAATATTTAAAGTACTAAAGGAATGGATAATAACTAAAAAGTTGCTCAACAACTTTTTCACAAAACTAATGGATGCTATTTTAAAGCACTAAAAGAGTGGTCAACTTTTAATGATCCTTTTTATGAAAATAATGGCTAATATCTAAATATCTAAAGTGCTAAAAGAATGGTTCTTAAACCCAAAAAACTTTTCCTCAAAAACGGATGCGCAACACTCAGGGAGCGCAAATTGCTTTGCACACTAAGTTGAATCTAGTTTTGAGAAAACTCCGGCACAAATTAAGGCCTACATTTGATCCTGCCGTTCTCAGTTGCAGGAGATGTCACTGACATCCATCTTGCATCTTTACTCTTGGTACAACAAGGTACAACAATGTACATCATATCTGTGGTGGGTAAATTGCCAGTTGTCTGCGATTTGAGTCTGCGTCACGAGATCGGACGCTCATGCTGAAGACGAGGAAGGACTTCTGAGGAAGGACTTTTCAGATGATGTCAGTAGAAATTCAATCCCCATACAGTACTGCTGTTGAGAAACCGTCGAGTGAGGGATTCATTAGTGGGAATCAACATCTGGAAACTGTGGGACTCAATATCTAGACTCTGATAGAATGTCATGAACCTTCACTTCCTAGACCATTTGGTACAAAATGATCTATCAACATGGGATTTATCTATGCTGCAGGTGGTCGAAGCTTGTCCTGTTGTCCTGATTATCAATCTTCAATCCTTGACCACCACTGGCTTCTTGGGTTTCCTCTAATGTATTCAGTCATGCTCGAAACTCATGGCTTTTGTAACCACTTGGAAAACACATGGATCAGCTTGGAGTCTGATTCACATAAATCTTCTTCAATTCACCTGTAACAAAGCTTTCGGCATATATATATATATATATATATATATATATATATATATATCAAAGTCACAAGGGGACGCGTCCTCGGGTCCTAGGGACGCCGGGACGCCGTCCCCAAGTCATTTGAAGTCGGGACGCTGAATGGGGATGCCTGACGTCCCCTAACACTTCTTGGTCACAGCCTTCCGTCCCGGGGACGCATCTATGTGTGAAAACCTGAACGGGGACGGCTGGGGACGGCAGCAACCGGCGGGAGTTTTTTTTGTTCAAATTTTTCGAATGCATTTTGAGCGCCTAGTTTTGGGTTCCTAACTCACTTACAAGCATAAATAGAGCCCATTTCAGCTCCTTAACATCACAACTTGGCTTGCTTCCTTGCATGTAGCCTATGTGCATGTGCCATGAACGCTTGAGCTAGCTTCACACTTGCATATTCAAGGGCTTTTCTCTAGTGTCTATCCTCTCAGCCCTCTCTTCCTCCTCCTCATCTTTTCCCTTCTCCTCATAGTATTCTCTCCCTCTATGGCTTCTTCATCGCGAACAAGTGGATCAAACACCAAGAGAAGGCTTCCTACAAGCAAATGGACATGGTGGGAAGAGGTGGAGTCTCCCGTATCCGCCGGAGAAGGAGGTGGTGCAAGACCATGGACTTGCAAGCTATGTGGCTACAAGCGAACGGGTGGAGCAAACAAGGTGCGTGCACACTTACTTCATGAACGTGGACATGAAGTAAGATTTTGTTCGGCAATCACTTCGGAGAAGAAGCAAGATTTACTCAACAAGCTTGCTATTAGTGATGCCCAAACTCATGCTCGTCGTGCATCACAAGCTCCCATCAACCCGGCGTCATTTGTGAGGTCTTCTATGCCGTCCTCTTCAAGAGCGTCATCTTCATCGGCTCCGGTTCATGCTCCTTCTCCTACTCCTACTCCTCCTACTTCTACTCCCTCTTCCACACCATCGGGAATGCCATACGTACGTCAATCACGTCAACAAACGCTTCATGAAAATTGGAATCCCGTATTGAAGGAGGAGGTCGACACGGCAGTGGCACGTTTTTTCTATCATGACCACATAGCTTTCAATGCGGCTCGGTAAATATCTTATCTTGATTCTATTGTTTTGTTTTAAACTTCAAAGTTCAAAGTTCACTTCCATATGTCATGAGTCATGAATCATAATCCATTACTTATGAATCTTTTCTTCTTTATCATTTTCCATAGATCACCATACTTCAAAGACATGGTAAAGAAGATAGGTGAATATGGAGCACACTATGTCCCTCCATCTTCGGAGAGCTTACGCACCACTCTATTGGAGAAAGAGAAGAAGCTTGTTGAAGCCACATGTGAGAGCATAAAGAAATCATGGGAAAGAAATGGAGTATCATTGTTGGTGGATGGATGGAGTGATGTTCAATGACGCTCTATCCATGGAGTGGTAGCCTATTCTCGTGGGGAGATGTACTTCATCTCATCACATGATGCATCCGAGACAGGGAAGTCAGCTGATGTACTTGCGACAGAGTGGGCAAGTGCCATAGAGATTGTGGGCCCTTCAAATGTTGTTTGCATTGTAGCAGATGGAGAGCCTTCAAATAGAGCTGCAGGTGCAATCATTGAAAATATGTACCCTCACATTATTGTTTGCTTTTGCATGGCTCATTGTTTGAATAATATTCTCAAAGATATTGGGAATTTGGATTGGATTTTGCCTGGAATTAATGAGGCAAACTCATTGGTTAGTTTCATCAACAACCACACACGTATGAAGAATGAGTTTAGCAAGAGGTCTGCTCTTGCTTTGCTCAAATATTCAGACACCAGATTTGCATACAACTTCACCATGTTACACCGCGTAGTGAAATGCAGTGGTGTCTTGAGAGGGCTCTTATTGAGTGATGAGTTTGCAAGGATGCCAGAGGCTTCTACTTCGACAGGAAAGCACTTTAGAAGGTTAGCGGATGATGCAACATGGTGGGAGAACATTTCTCACATTGTGGATATTGTGCATCCACTTGTGCACTTGCTAAAAATTGTGGATTCCATGGAGCTGTGTATTGGTAAAGTGTATGAAGCTATGGATCGCACAATTGAATCACTGAAAACATTGGTGAAGGATAATGACAGGTATGAAGAAATTTCAGCTATTTGTGTTAGCAGGTGGAATGCATACTACTCCCCACTTCATGCGGCTGCATACATGTTGGATCCAGAATTTCAAGATAAAAAACAATATTCAGATCCAGAGGTAGCTAATGGATGGAGGATCATATGAGAGAGGTTTGTCCCAGATAGTGCAACTAGAAGACTTATCAGAGATCAACTATCCAAATATAGGACCGGGAAAGATGCTTCATATGCATGCGCAGATGCCCAGGAGGATAGGTTACGTGTTGGTGCTTCCCTATGGTGGGAAGATTTTGGTTTTGATGGTCCAAATCTTCAACAGTTGGCCATTCGGATACTTAGTCAAGCTTGCACTACGAGTTGCCTTGAGCAACTATGGAGTGTGTATGGACATGTATCCTCAAAAAAGAGGAACAGACTTGGTGTGCAGCGTGCTAGTGACCTTGTGTTTGTCAGTGCCAATTTGAGAATGCTTCGGAGGACTCAATGCATGGAAGGAGATCCTTTCAGAGAATGGGAGGTAGAGCACGAGTCAGACCAAGTCGCAAATGAAGAACATGAAGTAGAAGCCACTGATTGTGTTGTAGAAAATGAGACTCCCCACTTGGATTCTCCATAGTTATGACTCATTATACTTGTGTTGTAGTCTCTACATTTATATTCCTGGCTATTCATGTGTAGTTACTAGTTACTTGTGGCCATGCCGCTGTTGACTAGTCTTTTGTCGATCGATGGTATACCATATGATGTAACATCTTTTTGTTGTTATGATGTAACATCTTTTTGATATGATGATGATGATGTATCCACCTTTTTTGACATGATGAAATACATATGACTTGTCACTTGTCACTTTCACTATCCTTCAGGCTTCGTTACGAGTACATGTGTATATTGTTTATACTTAAAAAACATCTTTTTTCTATGGTCTTCTTGTTATTAGTCATCTAATATGTTAGCAAATTCATTCTACATGACTTTCATATGATTATTTTGGAAAAAAATGCATTATTTTAGTGCCCTCCCGGGGACACATCCCCGGGACGCCCGAGGCACCGTCCCCGTCTCGGGGACACCACCGTCCCCGGGACCCGTCCCCATCCCCTGGTGACTTTGATATATATATATATATATATATATATATATATATATATATATATATATATATTGTCAATAAAGGAAGGGGATTGTGCTGATGGCCGGGATAGTCAAGAAATAAAACCTCTGGTGTATTTTGACTCAAAGGAACAACCCATCTTGCCAGAGCAAATTGTACAATAGCTGCTAAGTCAACCTTGGCATGCTATGCTGTATCTCGAGGGATTAGTACATTGGAAAGCCAAATTCCTCCATTGTCTACACCATTGAGTCCTAGCCTATGACCGCAATCTACTATCTGACCCATGTTCATAGACTCTGAGTTCGTCATATAGTTCATTTCATGCCTCACAAGCCCCACTTCATCGGATTTACTGAATATAAGCTTCCTTTGAACCAAAGTTGATGCAGGAGTTATTGAACCTGAGGTATCATAAGCATTGCCACTAATTGCGTCCATGGAACTCTCCATTGAACTCTTGGATTAGAGCAACCTCATTTATATCTCGACATAGGAAAATCTGCCATTGCCCTGCTCCAGTACAAACTCCTCGCACTCTGTTGTCTTGGGGTTCACTTGCATCCACGAGCAAGTTGTCTTCTTTTATTCTGGAATGCCACCGCATCTATCTGGCCCCAAAACTTTCATGTTTTTTAACCATAGCCGCCTACTACCGTTCTTTTAAGCTTCTGTCCATCATGTCAACCTTGATCCAATTTGTAGAATTATCAAGAACTCCCTCAGCCGAATGCATTGCAGATGAGTCTAGAGCATCTTCCTTATTTTGTTCAGCATCATCTGTATACCAGTTAATGTTCAAGGCTGCTCATCCTTGTCAGCTCGTATGATGCATCATTAGTTACCCATAGGAGCCTACACGCCCTTAGGAGTGCTGAGCACTTAGGCATAATTAAGATCACCTGTTCAGCTTGCCACCTTATCTGTTAACTTCTCCAATTGTTTCCCTTCTCATCAAAACATCATATTTAACATGCACATGATCTTCCATCTGTACATCTATTTCTTCAATACAGTTCTGCATATCTTCCTCAGACTTACATTTCGCAGCCAATTGGCCCTGTAACTTACTAAGCTTCGTGTTGATTGTCTCCACCAGCTTCCAGACTTTCGAGACCTCTGCCTCATCAGCATGCTTCTTGTTATAGACATCTTTTCATGAGTTCCTTCAGATGAACTTCTGCACGACTAGTCATCTGAGTTGCAGCATCATGACTCAAAGACAACCTACTTTTCTGAGATTGAGACATTTATCATATCATTACATTGTGTTCTTTTTCAGTTGCGCCAAAAGCATCATCCTCTGCTTGTAGCTTCCCAACGTTCACACATTCCTGATTATATTTCTTATTGAGAATGTCTACCTGTGTGGTCTGTTCTGCCAAATCTCTTGGCCCTTTATTTATCTTTATCCTCAAAGCCCCCAGATTCTGTTCGAATTCGGCTTGCCATTCCATGAGCTCTACATCAGTATTTTCATTCTCCTCTATTAGATTAGCATATTGTAGTGTTACATGATCGACTGGGAAAACTCCCATCGTCCCTCCACATTCAGAAGACATATTTGCAATTGTTGCACGGTCAGCTAATGATAAAGTAGACATACCCTACCCATAGAATTCAGCAGATTTGCCAATCCGCACCATGCTTTGTAAGCATCTGGATTACTGTGAGAGCCACATCTGTTGCGTTAATCCTTTTCAACTGCCCGGTCGACTTAAAGCCGACTACACCAAGAAGGACCATACTCGTGGAATGACCAACATGGTTGCCTCGGTTTCAATGCCACCAACACCGCAGCCCTTCAATGCCACTCAGCCTTTCCAATACGGGCAGCTGGATGGATATCCCCTGCAAAAAACCTCACTAAAGCTACTTTGTAAAACAAGAGCTATTACTTTTTGTGCTCTATTCCAAAGTGCATTTGCTACCCGATAGTTGAGCATGATATCCCTTCAAATACAGGAGTGGAATGCTGTAGGATCTGCATGATGGATTTCGATCTTTTACAGCCTGCACCTTCACGTGGATAGCTTGCCTTATACTGACATCCTTCATGAAAACATCATCAGATACATCCATGAGCTATGTCGCTAGCAAAGTGGTAACCTTTAAGCAGTTGGCAAGGATGGAACCTAGGGAACACTCGAAACAGGGATGTGCCAAGATACTGGCATATTAAAAAAACTACCTGACAAAGATTCTCATTCAGCCTCTAGACGCGCCTCAGCCCGACTTACAGCCCATATTGGGTCATCTGACATGAGTTCTTCAAGCTTCTTTCCTTCGCTCAACTGTTGAAGATGACAAAGATTATGAAGACGGTGTATGAGCTAAAGATGATGAAGACGGTGTATTGATATGAGATTCAGCCCATTAGCTCAAGTAGCCACTGCTGCAGCCCCTACAGTAGCTGCTCGAACTCCTAGACCTTTTGCATTCTCATTAGAACTTTCATCCCCTGAGACTACGCATATATGCTGGAAAAACGCCCTTCCAAAAGCTGTCTGATTCTGAGACGCATTTTGAAGCTCCCATTTGATCTTCCGCAAGTTTAGCAGTCCTTATGAGTAGTGCCTTCATACCTAATCAAACTACTGACTTGTATGGACAATGAAGATACGTCCGAAATATTTGCATAGCTATAGGATTTAGTCGAAGTTACATCCATGTCTAAGACGGACTTTGCCACAGATGACAACGCAGTCCTATGCGGAAGTAGAACTGATAGCTTCCTTTTCCAAGTGTAGTACAAAGCTTGTTGATGGAAACTCCCTTGATTTTTTTTAAGAGGAACCCAAAAAGAATCTTATTCACACAAGATTAGAAAAAAATCAACAAGATAAAAAAAAAATTGACATAATAACTAACAGATTTCTAAAAACTACTCCTATTCTACTTGTGACTTGAAAAATCACCACACATGGTGGATTAATCATCCTAAAAAGGGGATCTTCATCCCACCAAAAGCGGCTCATCTCAACAAGTTATTGTGAATCTTGCAAGTCGCAAATGTTCACAAGAGTGAAATGAAATAAAAAACTCAAAAATCGTCATGAAAAGCTTGCGTACATGTCTCTTTCATGCCATAACCATCACGTAAGTGACAAGAGAACACTCCCTGGCAACGGTGCCAAAAGTTGGTGTAGCTCTGTGGCGAGTAGCACCTCCTTTAATGTCAATCTGGGAAGACATGAGGATGGTATGAAGACCTCGAACAAGTGATGGCACAAGTGGGTGAGTGAGAAGCACACAAACATGCACACTAACAAGCTAACCTAAAAAATGAACTCTCTAGCTCTTTTTATAGTTTTTTGACTAGCTTTGGTCCTGTCCAAACCTAGTGTCCGGCCTAGTTAAAAATTAGGTTCCTAGGCTATTTTGGAGGCTCAAACGAGGTCTGAAAATTATGAAAATTGGTACATAAATACTACTAATACTCCTCAAGCTCGAGGACTTCTCAGCTTGCACAAAATGGAGTAGGAATAATCAAAAAATGGTATTTACAATGGTGTGAAGTGACTAAATCACTATTTGAGAAATATTTCTTCATGAAAAATTATAGGGCGTATTTTTCGGATCTGCGTTGACTACTTTGCTTACTTAGTCCTTCTCTTTGCTTTGACTCTTTTCTTTGGATTCATTGTCTTATAAGTCCTTGAGTGTCCTGACTGCTACCAACACCCCCCCCCTCTCTTGTGTTTGTCATCACTGACAGACCCTTGTTGCTTGGAGTGTTGGATGTAATAGTCCACAACGTGAGTGACAAGCTGATGTTCTTGAATGTGTAGTCCTCTGGCCAAGTCTATCATCATGCGATCCCAATCAATTGGACCTGGGATGTTCGGATGTGGCAGACGTAACTGATCTGCATGGATGGCTTGTTCTACTGCGAATAGATGTAGCAAATGTGTTGGTGTGGGAATGAAAATTTCAAAATGATATTCCCAAAACCAGGTGGAGAACATTTCCTCGAAGGTTTGCTTGTAGCAAGCACATAGGTACTTGATGTGTGCGTGCCATGCAAAAATTATGTTTACGGAGGGGTTTTGGCTCATGTTGTAGACTAAATCCTTGTTACCTTGAGAAAATCCGGGGGCGGAGATGTATGGAGCCTGGACCTTTCAAAAATTTTTGAAGACAATTGTCATGAGCTCAAAAATTTTCATACACATCTTTGCTGCGATGTCGAGCACATTCTTTAAGCATGTAGACCAGTGTCAAATGGTGGATATCATGTACGCTACGGTTGGGGGCCCTCGAGATGGAGCAAAATATGGATAGTTGACCCAGGCATAGCATTCTTTATTGTTGCATACTTTGATTGCAAAAGCTTGCCATGATATGCGATGGACCATTGGGCAATAGCATGGGTTATACTTGATATACAGTGGCATGGTGGCCCAGGTGCTCATCATCTCAGGGTAATCAGTTAGTAGCCATTCACATCAATTAGGTGGAAGATCGAGCTAGCACGTGCATCTTCTCGTAAGTCATCCGGCTCAAATTGAGTGGCGAATGTGGGCTCCTTCCCCATATGTCATTTAATTTCTGCATTATAGTCATGTAGCAAGACATAGTAAGGCATGTATTGCGGTTATGATGTTGTGATCAACAGTTGATGGGATAGGTGCTGAAAGTAAGAAGATCGAAGAATAGTTTCTTCTAGATTTGTGAGGGATTCAATTTGCATTGTGACACAATCATCATGTGTTTGTCCCACTTTCTCAACCCATTTGAGCCAATCTAGAACTCCAATTTCCAAAGTGTCTTGTCCCTCCTTGATAACTCGACCGCCAGGTACTGGCATCGGCTCGTATGGTTCTTCGTTGATAGGAATTTCCACCACTGTATCAGGTTCTGGTTCTTCAACTAGAGAGGGTGGCCTTTCATATGATAAGAGACGTGCTTGTAGTTCTATCATCTGCTTCTAGAGGGTCTCTAATTCTTCTGTAGATTACCGAATCCAATTGAGATGTGTTGGCACTGGCTAGCTGCTTCTTTAGGTCAGCACATTCGGATTCTATCTTTTCATATGACTCCACAAAATTTGCATGCTCCTCAAGTAAGGTCCGAATGTCTTCCGATGAGACCGCTCTATACTTTGTAGGACTAATGTCTGCTTCCGAGGTTCCATTCCATAGTTGCTTCAAAATTGTCTTGGTTTTGTTGTTGAAGCCGCTTGTTCTCTTCTAAGGCTGCTACCATGCGCTTCCATAGTAGCCCGAGATTGTGTCTGAGTGTAGCATTGGATAGCATCTGTGCTTGGAGCACATTTTCCAGATCCTTGACTGCTTTATCATCCATCATAGATGCAAGAGAATGAGGATTACGACCACCACATGCTTGAGAGATGACTCTCCTCCCAACCAAATGCCTCTATATATAGCTCTCTCCAAGGGACTACCTTCTTGGGCAGGTGAATGCTAATCATCCAAGTGTCAGCCATGTAGCTACATGTGCGCCAAGTGTCCAGTGGATGCTTCTAGAAGGTTCTAGATCTCTTTGGGCAAAATACTCTTCCCATGTACCTCATGGGGATTGAACCCAAGACCTTGTCCTTCACACCCTTGAGTCTTAACCATTAGGCTAAGTGGATTACTTGGTTACAAGAGTAAATGACCTCCTAGTAAGTCTAAACTCGACATCTTTGGTCATACACACGGATGACCAAACGGTGTCCGATTTCAGATCTGTCTGAACCGGCTAGACCCTTGGATCATAGACTTACTTTATTACATTTCCCCCCTTGGAAAAGATTTTTGTCCTCGAAAATAGAGCTATATACATACTGTAGGCAACCCCCGAGCCTCATGTTCTAAAACTGGAAGAACATGGTCATGTTCTAGAACTGGAAGAACATGTCTCATCTCTGTGGTGGCATCCTTGCCCAAATGATTCAAAACACTATCTGGTTTTGTACTTTGATGAACGGGACAAAGTACAAACTAGTGAAGAATAATGAGGGTGGATCTAATGACATCCCTGGCTAATTCACAGTTTCTGGATGTGCGATCTAGGCACAAACATGTGAACTAGGTGGATTCAAATTACTAGTCCATTTCTAGGCATAACTGGTGCATGGGCTTAGTAATGAAGGTGGGATTCTTATCCCTCGCAAGACTTTGAGAACTCTCGATTCACTTGAATTTGTTTTGGAGAACTTGAAGTTTGGTTGTCCCATACATCTAACTTTAGATGTTTGTACAATGGTTTACTTTTATCTAACAGTTACTTGATTTTTTCACCCGACTAGAGGACTACTTTGTCCTTATGAGTTTAAAAATCCTTTGTAAACTGTAGGAGAAAGTTTACCATTTCTTTGAGTCAACCATACTATAACTTGACCAATACAACTTCAAAATGAAAATTGTCCAACTTAAGACACTTTTCTCAAAGATTTTAACTGAAAGCTCTTGGGAATTATCAATCTGATGAGCAATTCCTAACTTCCCTATTCTAGAGTATACTGGACTCCAGGAAATCATTTATGCTATAACTTGAAGCAAACTCAAATGAATAAGTCCACTTAGACTTATCATCTTTTGAAGATTGAAAAGGTTCTTGTACATAACATCTATCTAAGATGTTCAAGTTAGTTATTTTATTCTAACCGGCTAACCCTGGTCTTTTGCAAAAGGAATCAGATACTATATCTGAGTCAATTTCAAAAGATTTGGAAAGCCAAAGAAATAACTAAGACTCTGTACAACCAATTCAAACTTCGAATATACATAAACTTGCTATGAGTCAAAGTCTAGTTGACTCAGGACTTTAACTTTTTAAAGATCTATTTCAACAAGATATTGAAGCATTGTTTTTATCTTTAAGAGAAATAAGCTAGTTTCTCTAAAAGATTCAAAGCAAATCAAAAACATCATCCAACCACAAGATACTAGTGTGGTAACCAACATCAGTGTGTCAACCCACTCAGATTCTGTTGATGAGTTTCATATTCAAATAATGCTTCACTTGAGACTAAGTTCAGGTCATATTCAATCTTTTTGACTCCTAATCGTGAATGCAATTCTTGTGCATTTCTTTGAGTCAAAAGAGTGAATTTTTCAAGTTACACTAGGAACTTGATACTTGACTTAGTCAATTGAATCTTTAGTTGAAAAGATCAACTCAAAGTCAAAGTCCAACTTCTTTCATAAATTTATCAAATATTTCTGATCAATAACACTTAAGCTTGAAGTGTTCTAAGAAGATCTTGGAAGTTCCTTACTTCATATCTTCAATTTCCTTGATCTTGAAGTCATCTTGAAGTATCGTAAGATACTACTTTCATCCTTTACGAATTAAACTTTTCTTGAAGTCTTAATTCCCTTGAGGATGAAACCTAACTTCAAAATCCAAACTAGGACTAAAAGATAATTATCATCCCACGGTCCGATGTCCCATACCATCTTTCCTATATCAATCTGAGTATAAAATCTGGTGTCCCATACCACCCTATTTTATATTCACATTAATGTGTGGGTGATTCTTATCCTAAAGTCTAAACATCTCTTGATAGAGTACCTTATCTCTTCAATTCTTTTACGAGAATTTAGAAGTTCCAGGTATTACCTCTAACTAGATTTTCTAGGTTTTGATTCCTTCACATGATCGTCTCACAATCATGTGCTTTACCTTGGGAACTTGAAAACCTCTTAACAGAATATCAATTCTTCTTTACTAGGGTTTTCAAATGAAAACCAATCAGAATTCCAAGTACTTGAATTTTCTTGAATTCAAGTTCAATTGGTTTACCCTTGACCAATTTTGTAGCGACAAGAGCTTTTGACTTCTTGTCTTTAGATTCCTTTCTTTACTAATGCTTTAGGTACCTACCCCGGGGACTTTATTTAGGAATCTCTTTACTGCTTAAGTCTTAAGCATCCGCTCATGCTTTCTGGATTTGTACCAAAATCCCTTTAAGGATAGGTAAACACTTATGTTTTACCTTCCACAGACTTAATTACCATTTTCACGGTTGCAGACTACATTCTTGGAATTTCTTTACTCTGTTCAGACTTACTCTTTTTCACAGTTTTCCATCGAATAAATGGAACCTGAGTGAATAATTCCCAAAAGGAGTTTTATTGCCAATACTTGGGCAATCTACAAAGTAGTTCTAATCGCACATTACTTGGGCAATCATGGCCAAGATTGATCAAGTCTGGTTGATCTTGCGATAAAAATAAAGACTTATAGTCTTTATCTTTAAGATCTCTTTAAACTATCTTTAAGCTTCTTTGCTTACCTGCAGGATTTTTAGAGATCTTTCTCAAGTCCAAGCATACACTTATGCCTCTCAGATTCCAAAGCTAAGAATCTTTGATATACCTTTAGGTTATATCACAAATAGGACTTGAAATACCACTTCTAGTGGTTTGGGATGTCCGGGAACTACTTACTTATTGTTTAAAGAGTATGAAGAATTTCATTCTCAATACTTAAGAATGCCATTTCTTCAAAGACTTGAGATTCCTTCTAAGGAATAACTTGAGCAAATGATTCATCTTGGAATCTTTTGCAATATTAAAAGAACATTTGAAAGAAATTCTTTCAAATAATATCCAAAAAATTTACTGATTCAATTGTATTCATTTCCTGAGTATCAAACTAGAGACTAAATATCACCTTTTGGATATGGTTTCCCATGCCACTATGAAAGTTTAAGTTGAACTTTCATTTATGTGATATCGACTTCTATTCTTGAGTTTGATACAAAACTCATTATTATTGGTCAATCTTCAGATGTTACTAGAGTCCTTTAAACATATTTCACCAATCAAAATTATGTTTAAAGTCCAAGCATCTATTGATGATTGATCCCATAGTAATGTTACTGTGAACACAACTTTGAACTTTATAACTTGTTTAGGAGAAGTTCATGGATTGAAAATCCATTTCTTGGAACTTTCTATTCCTAAATGAAAAGTTCACACTTACTTCAAGTCCTTAGGGACTTATATTATTTTCCTAAAGATTGCTTAGCTAGTTGCATCATTTACTAGAGATGCAACTATAGAACCTAACATCCTTTTATTGACGTCAAGGATCAATTGATGTTGAGGTTTAACCTTTGATTTCCATCACCCCTTGGGATGAAATCAAATGAAAATTTATAAAAGCTTAGTACCTTTATATCTTGGCAAAACATTTATATCCTAAAGAGGTTTTGCCTTCATCATTCCTTGGACCTATCATATAATATGAATTTATATGTATTTTGGGAAGAGTTCATGAATCAATTAAGATCCTCTACTTGGAACATCTACCTTCCCAAAAATAAATTCATCTTAAACATGGTAGGAGAATGATCTCACATGAAATAGAAGGCTTGACTATTTCATATCTCAATTCCAAAAAGTTACTTACCGAGGTTTCATCATGAGATACAAATCTTGAAACCACAAAGAAACTTCTTTAAACTTTTGAAATCTTCTAAATAGAAGAGTACTCAAGGAACTTGGAAATATAGTTGACGTTCTCATCCAACCTTGGGATGCTTGAGAAGTTACATAAAGTATGTAACTAATCAGTAAAGCTTATCCGCATGACTTTCTAAGTACATCCAGGACTTAGAGTCATCATACATCATAAAAGAGTTTGCAAGTAATTAAATTTTCTTGGTTATCAAGAAAATTTATTACTTAACTTTCTCCTAGTGCTTACTTATACCTAGCAAGACATCTATCATACTTAATTATCATTAAGTATTTGTCTTTGATAGCGGAGTATCGACTTGGGAAGAAATCGACTAATTACTTCAGTTGCAAACTAGAACTAGTATGTCTTTGCAACTAACTAGTCCTTGGTCTTCCCTAATGTCAAACTGCGAGCTTTATAAAGTAAGCTAAATACTAAGAGAGTACATTCTCATATCTACTTGCAAACAACATTTCATTCTATCATGCAAATGCATGTATCTACATGCAAAAGCATATGCTCACATGCATATGCATGCATGTTCTTTGCATGCCCGAAAAATAATACAACAATCATGCATGAGCTTGATGCACGATTTTTTCCTTGTACTAAGAATGTATATCATGCAATCCTGATGCATGTATATCCTTTCCTTTGTCCTAATGCACTATGATATAAAAACATACCCTTGAGGTGCAATAGAAAACTTACTCAATGGAAAGGAAATATGTATTTAAACTACCAAAATACATTCTTTGATGCACAAGGATCTTTTTGAAATCAATTCTTTCCTTAATGCAAACTAATGCTTGGAATGAGAAATGGATTAATTCATTATTCTAATCTAGACTTAATCAATTGAAATCTTGGCTATTTCAATGTGCATCTAGGATTAAGTGTAGAATAATGAAAACAAGATATTCAAGCATTAAGGCCAAGTAGAAACTGGAAAATACTTAGCTTTGATCATAGCTTCGTCCATCCCTTGATCCTTGCCAGGAGCTATTCATCATTCTTGAAGCTTCAGTTTTATGCAGCAATTGAGCATAATCATACACGTTCTCAGAAATACGTGAACGTCTGGGGTCTATGGATAGGCTGAAACGCTCCAAACCAGAGGTTGTGGGATCGAATCCCAGGCGCTGAACGTTAATAAGTCCACTTTTTTTAGCCTCCTTCTTATCAGCGACTTGGCGACTTGTGTACAACGATGCACTACAGACTAGCAGGTTGGGAGTTCGACGCCCGTTGACTGTGAGAAAAATAATATATGTAGCTTTTTGCTCCGTCGAATGCGAGGGATAAGAATCCCTCTTTGCTCATAGTAGAGATGCTCTTTTGATTCTCTTAGCTCCTAAGCTGAACCATGAAAATGATTGTGGCACACATCTCTAGACACAGCCGGGAGCAAACTTCGTAGAAGAAATTATGCACGTAAGACTCATGAGCAAGAAGCTAATGGAGAGACATATGATAAAGCCCACTCCAAGGTCACCATGAGAGCTTGGCTCTGATACCAATGCAAGAGAATGAGGATTACGACCACCACATGCTTGAGAGATGACTCTCCTCCCAACCAAATGCCTCTATATATAGCTCTCTCCAAGGGACTACCTTCTTGGGCAGGTGAATGCTAATCATCCAAGTGTCAGCCATGTAGCTACATGTGCGCCAAGTGTCCAGTGGATGCTTCTAGAAGGTTCTAGAGCTCTTTGGGCAAAATACTCTTCCCATGTACCTCATGGGGATTGAACCCAAGACCTCGTCCTTCACACCCTTGAGTCTTAACCATTAGGCTAAGTGGATTACTTGGTTACAAGAGTAAATGACCTCTTAGTAAGTCTAAACTCGAGATCTTTGGTCATACACACGGATGACCAGACGGTGTCCGATTTCAGATCTATCTGAACCGGCTAGACCCTTGGATCATAGACTTACTTTATTACAATAGATATCTTTGACTTCAATTCAGTGTGAGCCTGTTGTAAAGTGGTATGTTCTGCTAGGAGTGTTTGGTAATCAGCTTCTAAGATGTTGACTCTAGCCTGCATGCGCTGAGATTCTGCTTGGAAGGTAGCGGTGCGCTCTTCCAATTGGTGGTATTCTTGTTGTAATTGATGGGCACACTGAAGTAAGATATTAAATGTGCTATTTACATTATGAGATGCAAGGGGAGGAGTTTGGAATGCAGCGGGAGTGGGAATGGGAAGGGGGGTAGTGAATGCTATGTCTTCCAACGAGGTGGTGAATGGTGAGGTGGGGGGTAGTGGAGTGGGTGATGGTGGAATTGTAGGGAGAGGTGTTATGGGTGGTGAAATGTCCATGGGGTCAGACAGTGTGGTGCGTGCAGGGGATACCATGTAAGTGGGTATGGTAGGTGAAGTGAGTGGTGTGTCTGTGTAGATTGATGTTGTTGCCAGCATCTGGGAACCGTGCATCTGAGACACTGGAGTGTGAATGTACTGCTCCATGAAAGATAGGTATTGGGGTGGGGCGATTGGGGTGAGTGAGGTGTAGGGAGTGAATGGGAAGTATGGGTCATGTGATAGGGGTACCTGCAATGGGGGATAAGCTAGGAAACAAAGGATACCCTCATTGGGTTGGGGGTTTCCAACCATACTCGAGATTATGGGGTGTCCAATTATGGGTTTAGAGGACAAAAATGGTGGTGTACGGAGGATTGGTGATGGAAGGGAGGAGGGTGTCCTGTGAGGTTGGCTCATAGAAGGAAAAGGATGTGGATGAGGTTGGGGTGTAGGTGACGGTAGTTGTTACGACTGTAGTTTGTTTAGTGGTGGGAGGCGGTGGTGGTGGAGAAGGGGGGGATGGGGGGTGCGTGGGTGAGATGGGTGTTGTCTGTATAAAAGTTTCAGTAGTGAAGTCAACAATGGTGGTGGGGGTAGCTGTGGTTTTGATGGTTATTTATCGTTCTGTAACGGGTATTGTTATATTCTTACCTGCACGTGGTAATGTGTCGACTCTGCATTTGTAATACCTGACAGACAGGTGGACTACTGTGTGAATGGCTTCCGGGACTCCTAAGGATTCTAACATTAATTTGAGGATCGTAATGAAATTTTGGTCCACTCCCTCGTCTACTAGCATTTCTTCAATCAAGGCTTGGCCTGATGCAAGGGAGAGTTTGTGCCTTTCTTGCACTGCTTTGATCCTATCGTATAGCCTTTGTAGCTAGGCTGTGTATGCAGGTGCACCTACAAGTTCTGGCACTTCTTGCTGCTCATCTTGATGCCTCCTCCTCATCCTCCTCATACTCTTCATCTTCCTCGTCCACATCAACTGTGTTAACAAGTACTTGGGAGGTTGTTGCTTGCGGTTGAACATCCCCCACTTGTTGTTCGTCTTCTGCCTCAAGATCTACTTCTCTTAACAACTGTTCGAAGTCTTCATTTGTGAGTTCTTCTAAGGGTGCTCCACCGAGAAATTCGAGATCGGTGGGGATGGGAGGAAATATCAAATTAGGGTCGTCGGTGCTACGTCTTGGAAGTCGTAGTGTGAACGATCGAACCCTTCAAGGTGGTGGAGTAATGTCTGGTGTTAGGGTGGCTCCACGTGGTTGAGCATAAGGTCCCTGGACAGTTCCTCTCATCTTCTTGGAAGGGGTCCAATGGATGTTTGACCTCTAAACTGCTGCACTCTATTCCACATCAGGGCCCGTTGAATAGGGATGTCATAAGCCAAACACCTATAAATGATTCTAGTTAGAGCACAACATCCATATAAAACATGCCTTCACGGCCATCGTTTGTGGGCTAGGTGTATTTAATCAATTATCTAGTGGGGTAGGTTGATGGTGAGGCTCTGTGTCTCTTCCAGATACAAACTAAACCATAACTTCTTGGGTGGCATGGTGAATTTGTCTTGGGCAGGAAAAGCAAAGTGCTGCATGCACATCCGAAGTTGTATTGCAATATTGGGCGTCATGGCCACCATGTCCTTGAGCTTGGTGAGGCTCCGATTCTCCATGTAATCAGGCACCAATACCTCCTTCTCTATTGGAATATGCATCCCTCGCATATCTAGGGCCTCTGTCACTAAGTTGTTTGATAACCTAAACCTCTTGAGCTCATTCCCCCTTGTCAGAGATGGGAGCACAAATGAGCTTGTACCTTTTAGGTGCTTGCTTGGAGTCAAGGTGTTGATGAGATAGTAGCATCTCATGAACTCAGGCTTTGGGAGCCGAGCACTGAAGTACGCATCCAATCCTACCTTGTCCCATGCGACGTAGCCCTTTTGCATTTTGTAACTTTTTGAATTCTCGTGTAAAGAAGTGGTATTTACCTTGCTTCCCATTGAAGTCCAACTATGACTCCCATAGGTATGATCCCTCTCCCAAGGGTCCTGTGACTTCACTAAACTAGTGGGAATCCTTTCCTACAGGCATGGTATGGCCACTTGGGGGGTCCAATATCGGTATGATTTGGATGGCCTACAACTCTTCTGGTCTTTCATTTGTTTCTAGTATGGTTGGTAAGCTCTCTAAATCAACCACTTGTTGGCTTGTGCCTACTTGAGAGCTGGTTCCTACTATATCAGCCATGATATCACTGGGAGTGGCTAATGATCTTATCTGCTTGAAGAAGAAAATCACTTTAGCATTTCATGGGAAACATGATAATAGCGTGTTTCCTTTACAATACCAACATGTCACTCTTTGGGTTAGAAGTTAGCCGAGTGGGATATTGTGTGTGTGAGTTATAGTTAGAAGGTCAGTGTTGCCCCTATATGCATACTTGGTCGTGCAATGTACTCAAATGCATTTCTGTCTATGTAGTGTGAGTTACATGGCGGGGTCCGGTGGTTTAGCACAGAGTTTAACTCTCCAAACTTTATGTGTGAGACGGTCCCTTTTGGTGGCACTGATTTTCTCATGTTTCTGAATCATGTTGTCTTGGATTTGGGACTTTTTGGGTACCCATTTCCAAGAAGTTCTAGGTGTGGTACATGTGTGGAGTGTTGGAATGCAGATGTGTATCGAGAGGTGTGTGATGTGAAGGATGGTGAGTAGCATTTTAGGCTTGTGAGCTTGTGTGAAGCTACTTGTGCGTGTAAGCAGATCTTAGGCACCCAAATTTGTCTAGTATTAGGGTCAGTCGTCATCGATTGCTTTGGGATCCAAATAGGAATGGCCCATTTTGGAAGAATTCTCGAATAATTTTTTTGCGTATTCCTTGCCTGAGTAGTTGGTTTGGTGCGTCATTGGGAATCTGTCTCCAAAACAGAGGGTTCTTCACCCTTGTGTATCCAGATCTGCTTCACATTTTGAGTCCTTTTGCTTTGAGCTCTCCATTGGCTATGAATATTGACCTTCTACTTCCCTTGCTTTTTGAACTCCTTTGATTGCTTTGTCTCAATCATCTTTGGAAAAGAAGGGATTTCCACCACATCCCTGACTCCTTTGCTGAGAATCTCATTCTTCTGCGTGATAGTGTTTTGGGCAAGAACAACATTGTTATCTTCATGTGTACTCCTGGAAGGACCAGGAGTTGGTGCCTTTCCTAGTTCTTTGAGTGCTTCATTTTCTAACTCAGTAATGCGATTCTAATTTATCGAGACTTGAAGAAGTCCACTTCTAAGGTTTAGGTTGACTGCAGTCTTGACCCAAGACAAGAGGTTGAATGAGATCCTCGTCTTGACACACTAGCACTTTAACTATCAAGAGAACATCTTGAATGTAGAGGGGAAGCTCCACCTCGCTATGCAAGGGGTTTCCAAACCTCCCAATCCTATGAGGTATGCTTCTATAGTATCGACACTTAATTTCAATCCTTGACAGTAAGAATTTTTAACAGCGCTAGTGGCTGCACCTGAGTCAATCAAGGCCTTTACAGTCCTTGCACTATTTCCTTGTCCTAACTCTAAGGTCACAAAAGGATGTCGGTCAATTATTCTATTGGAGTGTACTCGTGATGCTTCACACATGACCATGTGATATCTGGGAGCTTCATATGCATCTGTTCTGGGCTGATCTATACCTTGTCTCCTCAATTTCATTTTTCGGATGCGTTCCAAGCCTTCGGCTTGAGCTTCCTCGCGAATTCTTTTTTCTTCTTCCTTGCGTGTCTTGGAAGTGTTAAGTCAATTAAGCATTTCCTCAGTAAGGGGTTCTTGATATAGTTTGACTCTACATCCGCTGATGTAACTAGGGAGGATGTCACCTTCTAGAGTAGTTAATTGAATTGATCCACTAGTTGAGATCCTATTTATGATCATGGGCCCATAGCCACGCTTCTCTAGCTTTCTTGCATGTTGTTTTAGGGTGTACACCAAAACTAAGTCTCCTACTTTCAAGCCTTTATCCTTCACATGGGCATCAAAGTATGCCTTTTGTCTTTTCTTAGCTGCATAAATCCATGTGATAGCTCTCAGTCTCGTTTCACCTAGCCGTTCAAGATCAAAGATCGTCGAAGAGAGTTCATGACCTATCCACTCATGCTCCAGTGCTACTTTTAGTGTAGGTATCAAGAATTCCAATGGTAGCACTGCATTTTGGCCAAATACCATCTGAAAGGGTGTGGCTTGGAGTACCGTTTTATAGGCAACTCGGTATGCCCAAACAACATGGGGTAGCTATTTGTCCCAATCAGAGCATTTATTATTTACTAATTTGGTCAACACATTGCATAGAATCGTATTGGTGCTTTCGAATTGCCCATTAGATTGTGGATGATAGGGGGCAGACTTCTTGTGTATTATCAAGAACTCTTGGAGAAGATTTTCAATGACTTCATTCAAGAAGTGAGTGCCTCTATCACTTACTAGCTCTATAGGTAGCCCATATCTGGTGAACACATTCTCAAATAAGAACTTAGTTGAAGTTTGAGCATCATTCTTCGTTGTGGCTTTCACTTCTACCCATTTAGTCAGATAATCAGTGGCCACAATGATATACTTCACATGTGAACTCTTAGCTGGGGGATTAATAGGACCTATAAAGTCTATTCCCCACTTAGAGAATGCACATCCACCCATCATAGGTTTCAATGGCATCTCATCTTTACATATGGGATATTGAGTTTGCTGACAAACGTCACACTGCTTCGCATAGGTATGTGCATACATGTGAAGGATTGGCCACCACAAGCCTGCAAATAGGATTGCCTTAATCACATGGTCAGGTCCAAAATGTCCTCCTGCTACACCTTGGTGATCAGTCTCCAAAATCTTAAGATATTCACTCTCATGGACAACAGTCTGAGGTAACCATCTTTACCATGCTTGTATAAATTATCTCGAATGAGTGAGTAGTCTTGTGCCTCCTATTCTAAGCTCCTTTGCCTAGCCAAAGTCATCTCTTGAGGGAATGTTTTCATCCTCAAAAAGGCTACTAATGGTTCACTCCAATCTAGCACTAAAGACAGATGATCTCCCTGATGCTTACTTGTTCAATTTGGAAGTGGTACTGTAGTGGGCCAAGACATTAGTGCCAGTATTGACATATGGGCCTAAACATCCAGTAATGAACACTCAAGATAAGGAGGTAGTAAAAGCCTAAAATTACCATATCATGGCAGGAAGTGTGTACAAGCACACAGATCAAGTGATATTAGCTTGTTGTGTGGAAGAGGAGGAGTACGCAAAATGGTTGCAATTAGCACATGTGGGTGCATTAGAGCAACACTATTCAAGGCAAAGAACTTTACAGACACTAAGGAGACTCAAAGTGCACTGGCCAACTATGGAAGCAGATGTGCACAAATTATGCAAAGAATGCCCAATATGCAGTACTAAACCACCAGTGGAATATGCCACTACTCCTTGTGGGGCCTCTTCGGATGTGAGCCTCGAGAGATGGTCTGCTCTCAAGTGAGTCTTACCTTTCCTCACCACTACCTCAAAGTCATATTCCATTAATAAGAGGAACCATCTTACTAATCTACCTGTATTGCATGGCTTGTTCACCAAGTACAGTAGAGCTTGATGATCAGTAAAAAATTTAAACTTATTTACAAGCAAATAGTGTCTAAACTTTTTAACTGCATATACCATGCCTAATCGTTCTCTTTTGGTGGTGGTATAGTTTCGCTCAGCCGCATTCAACTGTCTACTAGCATAGGCTATTGGGAGATCCATATTACCTTCACCAGTAGGTTGTGCAAGTACACATCCAATGGCATAATTGGATGCATCCACATGAACATGAAATGGCTTGTTCTAATCTGGGGTAGTCAAGATTGGTGCCGAGCACAATCTTCTTTTGAGCTCGTTAAAGGAGTTTTCACATTCTTCAGTCCACTCGAAGTTAGTCAAAAGTAAGTATAGGGGCTTTGCAATGATTGCATACATATGAATGAATCGACGATAATAGCCACAATGCCCCATGAAAGCCTGTACCTCCTTGAGATTCCTTGGCCTAGGTTGCTCTGCAATAACTCTCATTTTCTCCTCATCCGTGGATATGCCATTCTTTGACACTATGTGTCCTAGAATCTTGCCTTTCCTGACCATTAAAACACACTTTTCTGGGTTCAGGTAGACTTGGTATTCTCTACATTTGTCAAAGATTTGCCTAAGTTTAGGTATATGTGTCTTTTTAATGTTGGAATGAGCACAGAGATCATCAACATAGACTTCTAAATTCTTCCTCAGGAATTCTTTAAATACATGACACATCAGTCTCTGAAAGGTAGCGGGCGCATTAGTGAGACCAAATGGCATTACTCGAAAAGCAAATATGCCCCACTGTGGCAAAAGCTATCTTATGCTGATCTTCTGGAGCTATGGCCACTTGTTTGTAGCTAGAGAATCCATCAAGGAAGCTGTATACTTCCTTGCCTACCACTCTTTCTAAGAGATGCTCAGTGATAGGAAGTGGATAACTATCTTTAATAGTGGCTATGCAAACTTTCTTCAAGTTAATGCATACACGTAACTTTCCAGTCTTCTTGGGCACCACTACGATGGGGGATATCCACTCAGTGTGCTCAATTTCATAGATGAATCCAGCTTCCACCAAGCAATCTATCTCTTCTTTGATCTTGGCAGCATAGTTGTCATTATAGGTGTATGGCTTTTGCTTAGAGGGTTTGGCATCAGAGGTCATGGGAATTGTATGTGAGAATATGTTAGGGTCTACACCTTTTAAGTCTTTGTAGCTCCATGCAAAAACATCTCTGTATTCTCGTAGCAAGGCTATCAATTCGTGCTCTTCTTCCTTAGTCAGGTCATGTCCTACATACGTGCATTTTTCTTCTCCTTATTCTATGGTTAAAACAACCTTCTTGGTGGATTCTTTGTTATTGTAGGCCTCTCCAACTTGTGCATCACGTTTAGGCATTCTTATCATGACTCTCCTATCGTCTATCTCATACTTCTTGAAATTTTCAGGGACCTCAAACAAAGGTTCTTCCTTATCTGATGCAGCTTCTTTCTTCCTCCTTTTCTTGCCTTCACTCTTAGTGGTCACTTGTCTGGTTAACCTCACATCATTCGTAAGCTCTTCATGTCTCTGAGGGTGAACTTCTACTTCATAGAAATATTCCTCATCTGATGGAAAAGGTAGGTCCATAATGATTGAATCTAGATCGGAGTCACTTGCATCCTCAAATGCATCAGTGCTAGGTTCACATTCTTCAATAACCGGATCACCCATGATTGGCTCTATTCTAAAGAGTGAAATGTTATAGCCATCCTCGTCACAGTGGGGTGTCCATTGTTCTTCATTGATGGCTACATCCATTGTTGCAAAAATTTTTGCCCAACCATGAGGTTCAAATTCTTTTTCGGGAAATACTATAGGTGCATAGGTTGGGTCTTGAATTGATCTATGAGTTTCCTTTGCACCTACCTCTCTGGCTTTTTCTCTCTTCTCTTCTTCCACTGCTACTTTGCACATCCATAAGTGGGTGTCTTCATGCATCCATGAGGATCCTGATCCTATGGAATGCAATGACTCCGTATCATCTTTAGCTCTGTGGATGGGATTCCATTGAATAGGGGGTACATCTCTATGAGAGTAATCTTTGAGATCAACTTTGGTTGTAATGCCTAAGTGTTGCAAATACAAAGAATTGGTTCCCCAATCTTGTACCACTTGCAACTGTCGCATCAATGGTCTTTCCAAAATCATCTCATAGGCCTGATTCTTGCTAAAGTCACATATGGCAAAAGTATGCTCAAACTCTACACCACATGTAGTGAGAGTTATTCCTTCTAGCACCCCTAAGGGTCTCTCAATGTAACCATCAGCCATATGTAATTTCATTCTCGTGGGCCTAAGTGCTGGCTTGCCCCATTGCTTCCATAAAGAAGTGGTAGAAATTGCAACTCCTGCACCTGAGTCCAAAATGAGGTTGACATCCAGGTCAGTGTGTTCCTTATAGTGTCGATAGATTGAGACAAAGTATCCTCTCTTTTTCTTTCAATCTTATATCCTATTGGAGAGTTGGTCACAGAGTCACACAACACCTCATTACTAGCAGGTGAGTCTAGCTTGCGATACTCATGAGACACCTCCCTGTTTGAAGTTTCATCCCTATCATCCTTCAAGTTTGCTTCCCTAGGTGAGATTGTGCTAATGATTTGGGACAACCTAGCTTCTAGAAGGATAAAGATTTCTTTGTGCCCTATTTTGGCGCTATGTATCCCTATGTAAGGTGTATGCTGACTTCATTCTCAAAGATCCAATCTTGTCGTAGGATCAGGTTTTCAATCAGGTCTTCATCTTTGCATACCAAGAATCTTTTCTCCATAGTGGAGTTTCCTAGATGAAGGGACATTAGGACTTCTCCTACACATTCAATAATTTTTCCTCTAATTCCTATCATATATGCTTTAGTGGGACTCATGGTCATTTTAAGATGAGTGGCTAACGACACTTGCATGCAACTTAATGCCGCTCCCATGTCAATCAATGCATCCACTTGTTGATATTCCTTGGTCCCAATTCCTAGGTTTAAGTATGGTCGGGAAATACTATTAGTTGTATTTTTTGCATAACCCACTTGGTAGTTTGCCATGGGTCTCATCCACTCTTAAAGTTTCCTAATTCATTCCAAAGCTTCTAGTCGAGCTTCTTCCCTAATCTTTTCTTCTTCTTTTTTTCCATTTTGCACTCCCACAAGTCATGCTAACATTATGTCTATCAAAGGCTCCATATATCTTTTAATTCTACAACCACTAATGTAGTTGGGAATTACATCTCCATCCAATGTGGCTAAGTTTACTGCTCCGCTTGTCGAGATTCGATTTATCAATAATGGGCCATATCCTCGCTGCTGCAATTTCTTTGCATGCTCTTTCAATGTGTATAATAATACCAAATCACCTTCCTTCAAGCCCTTGTCCTTAATATGTGCATCGTAATAGGCTTTCTATCTCCTTTTAGCTGCATAAATTCTTTCTATAGCTTGTAATCTCGTTTCATGCAATTTTTCAATTTGGTCTAATTGTTGGGATAGTTCATGGCCGGTTTAATTGTTCTGTTGTGCTACACGTAGGGTAGGCACTAAAAAATCAATTGGTAAAATTGCATTATGTATGTATACCAAATTAAATGGAGAGTAGTTCCAATGGCCGTCTTGTAAGACACACAAAAGGCCCAAATTGCATGATGCAATTGTTTGTCTAAGTTCGACCTTCCATTGTTGACTATTTTGGTCACCATAGTGCACAATACCTTATTGGAACTTTCTACCTGACCATTGGCTTGAGGGTGGTAAGCGGCTGATTTTTTGTGAATCACAAGGAATTCATTCATCAGTGTTTCTATTACTTCATTGATGAAGTGTGTTCCCCTTCACTTACTATTCTATTGGCAACCCAAAGCAAGTAAAGATATTTTTGAAAAGGAATTTAGTTGTGGTTTGCACATCACTTTTCCTTGTTGCTTTCATTTCTACCCATTTCGTTAAATAATCCATGGCCACTATTATATATTCGGCATGTGATCCTTTGGCTAGAGGATTTATAGGTCCGATGAAATCAATGCCCCATTTGGAAAAGGCTCTTGCACAGATCATGGGCCTTAGAGGCATGTCATCCTTTCTTATAGGATATTTAGTTCTTTGGCATGCCTCGCAACTTTGTACATACATGTTGGCGTCCATGTGTAGAGTTGGCCACCACAAGCCTGCAAAGAGAATCATTTTTATAGTTTTTTCAACTGAAAAATATCCTCCTATTGCACCTGCATGCACCATCTCTAATATAGGTAAATATTACCCTCATGTATGCATAATTGTAGCTGATTATCCTTTCCCCTTTTGAATAACTATCTCCCAATTATGGTGTAGTCTTTACTCATCTCCTCTAGAGTTCTCTTACTTGCTATACTAGTTCCTTCCTCATGCGTTTGTGTTTTCAAGAATCCTACCAATGCTTTGCTCCATGTTGGTGCTACTATAGAGAATTGTAAAGAAACATGGTCCTCTAGGGTATTCTCTTGACATTCTTGGCAATTACTAACATGTTCATGTACGTCCTTTGGCATGTCTGGCCAGTATAATCCTAGTCTCTTTAATTCTCTGACTGTCCCATAAACTCCCTCATGAATCTTCCATCGGCTCACATGAGCTTGCTCCATTATGTTTTTCTATTTAGCTTCTTTGACACATCTCAATAATATGCCATTTGGTTCTTTGTAGTACAAACTTCCTGCTACAATATGTAAGTTACGTGATTGCAAATATTCTTCCTTGGTATTTTGGTTGATCCTATGGTGTGGTCCATGTGTGAGGATTGGTTTAACTTTTTAGCCCACTTTGGACACACTTCTAAATTGAATAAGTACATATCTAGTAGATAATCATCCACTCCATTGGGTGGTTCTCCATGTGTCATTTGAGATAGGTGATCCACTCTTACATGAGTATTTCCGTTTTTGACTATTACTTCAAAATCAAACTCCATCAACAATAGGAACCATCTCACTAGCCTTCCCGTATTATTGACCAGATACAATAAGGCCTGATGATTGATAAAGAACTTGAATCTGTTGGCTAGGAGGTAATGTCAGAATTTATTGACTACGTATACCATTCCTAGGCCTTCTATTTCCATAGTGGTATAGTTTCTCTCTATCTGATTTAATTGTCTACAAGCATATGCGATGGGATGATCTAAGTTTCCTTCATTCATTGGTTGGGCTAGTATGCATCCTATTGCATAATTGGATGCATCCACATGGATATGGAATGGTTTATTCCAATTAGGTACCTTCAAGATAGGTGTTGAACTTAGTCGTCATTTTAATTCACTAAATGCATTTTCGCATTCCTCAGTCCAAGTGAATTGAGTCAATAACCCATATAGAGGCTTAGCAATTATAACATACATGTGGATAAACCGATGATAGTATCTACAATGACCCATAAAGGCTTGTACTTCCTTTGCATTTTTAGGTCTAGGTAATTCTAAGATCACCTTAATCTTATCCTCATCCGTGGAAATTCCGTTCTTTGACACAATGTGTCCCAAGATTTTTCCTTGCCTTACCATGAAGACACATTTTTCTAGATTTAAGCATACTTGGTATTGATGGCATTTCTCGAATATCATTCGTAGTTCTCGAATGTGTTCACTTCTTTGAAGAGAATAAGTGCACAAATCATCTACGTATACTTCCATGCTTTTTCTTAAAAAATCCTTGAACACATGACACATTGGAAAGTTGCAGGGCATTGGTGAGTCCAAATGGCATCACTCAAAAGGCGTACACTCCCCATTCAATTGTGAAGGCGATCTTATGTTGGTCCTCTATAGCAATGGCTACCTGGTTATAACCCGAGAATCCATCCAGGAAGCTGTAGACTTCCTTGCATGCAACTCTTTCCAATAGATGGTCGGTGATAGGTAAGGGATAGCTATCACATATAGTAACTGCATTCACTTTCTTCAAATTGATGCAGACTCTAAGCTTACCATTCTTTTTGGGTATAACAACCCATTCTGTGTGCTCTATCTCATAAATGAATCCCACTGCCAATAGCTTGTCAATCTCTTCTTTAATCTTTGCGAAATAAACATCATTATATATGTATGGTCGTTGCTTCGAGGGTTTTGCTTCAGTTGTCATTGAAATTCTATGGGAGAAAATAGATGGATCTACTCCCTTGAGGTCTTTGTAAGTCCATGGAAATACATCCCTATATTCCTTGATTAGTTCTATCAATTCTTTTTCTTCTTTCAGAGTTACATCTTTTCCAATCATCTCTCCTCTTCTTCTTCTTCCATAGTTACGAGCACTTTCTTGGTTTGTTCCTTATTGTTGTAAGCTTCTCCATTAGTTGCTTCTCTCTTGGGCATTCGAATAGCTATTTTTCATTCTTCTACTTTGTATCTCTTAAAATGTTCTGGAATTTTGAAAAGATCTCGTGGCTGCTTTGCTCTATCTTCCCTTTCCTCATTGCCTTGTCTTGTTGGGACTGCTTCTACTGAAAATACTTTTGGTGTCTCCTTTTCCTTTTTTGCCTCAATCCCTTCTAAATATCGTTCCTCTAAATTGAATTCCGGTTCCATCTCTATGCTCTCATAATTCTCCCTCCATTCCTTTTCTAGTAATTCTCCCACTTCCATTGCTTGAAGGATTACCATGTAAAGATTTACATCATAACCATCTTCATCTACACACTTTTTCATGGTTAGTACTTCCTCATTTACACACACATCTAGTGTGGCTAGAATTTCCATCCATTCGTGTGTTTTGAAGGCTTCATCTGGGAAGATTTGAGGCATGTATGTTGGGTCATCTATGGGCCGATAATTCTGATTCCCTCTTGGCAATAACTAAGTTTTCTTTTCTTCTCTTTTGGCCTCCTCACACATCTATAGCGGAACATCTTCATTCATCCATGATTCGTCACTAGATCCTGCACTATGAATGGAACAATCTTCTTCTTGATGGACTGGGTTCCATTCTAATGGGGGTACATCCCTATACAAAAAGGTGTGTAAATTTACCTTCGTAGTTGTCCCTTGGTATTGCAAATACAATGCATCTCTTCCCCAAACTTGTACTACTCTAAGTTGTCTCATGAATGGCCAACCCAAAATCATTTCATAATTATTGGCTTTTTCGAATTGACATATAGCTAGAGTATGCTTGAACTCTACTCTACAGGTGGTCAGCTTAATTTTTTCCAGTATTCCTAAACATTCATAATTATTGGCTTTTTCGAATTGACATATTACCCAAACTCATTTCATAATTATTGGGTTTTGGAATTGACATATAGCTAGAGTATGTTTGAACTCTACTCTACAGGTGGTCAACTTAATTTTTTTTCCACATGACCGTCTGCTAATTGAAGTTTCATGCGCATTGGTCATAAGGTAAGTTTTCTCCATTTTTCCCAAATTTCTTTTATGGCTATGCCTACACTAGCTCATGTGTCTAGGATGGCTTTCATCATATATCCATTAAAAGTGATGGGGAGGCACGTATTTCCTTCATCTCCCTCACTAAAGTCTCCAACTTTATCGATTGTGATTTGAATGGTTGATGGAGCTTTAGCTTCTTTCTTCCCCTTCATAGGTTCTCGAGTTTCTAATCTCAAGTGTCCGGCTAATTGCTTCCACAATTGTGGCTTGGCTCAAAGTAATTCTTCTATTGTGAATAAGAATTATATCCTAGTTTTCTTGAGCTCTACTAAGTTGTGTGATGTCTTATCTTGTGACCTTTCCTCTTTGCCCCGAATCATGGGTGCATGGAATACTACTGACCTTCTCTCGTATTCTCCCATATAATTTGGTAGCATGGAAATGCCGTTTGATTCTTCCTTGTTTCTGTCTAAAATGGACACTTCTTCATATGCTTCTTCTAAATTTGGTATAAGTTGATTCTCTCAAGTGTCTAGTTCTTCAAGGGGTGGTGGTGAGTTCTCATTCTTTTTCCACCATTCCTCTTGAACCCTGGGATTACAGATATCCATTCTTCCTTATTACCCTGGGTGGTGATGAGTTATGGGATTACAGATATCCATTCTTCCTTATTACTCTGTTGGTCTCTTTCACTACTCTCCTCCTATTGTGTCTTTATTGATTTTTGGTTGTTAGCTTCTAGGCATCCATTGAACTACCTTTCAGGTATCCTCATCTCTGGAAGAATGGGAATAGTACGTTCTAGAGTGGTTTGAGCTATTTCTATGAGTTTCTTGTATATTGTCAATATCTCCTTCTCTAGCTCTCCTTATGGGTAGTGTTTCTCGTGCTACTCTATGCTTGGTCCAGTTGTGATTCTGGACTGATAAGCCTTTATCCACATGTCCAAGTCTTTTGGCATTGGATTTGCTAGAATTGATCCTGATTCGACTAATCTTGATGCTTGAATAGTCTGTTGGGTGTTTCCTTGCACTTCTAGCTCTTGAGGCTTCTTACTTGGGCCTTTATTGATTTCTCATTCTCTTCACTCTTCTTCTCCAACCATTTATTCTTGAGTTTTTCTCTTCTAGTCTTCCACCTTTGCATCTTCCTTGTTTTGTTAGTTTCTCCTTGGTCTTCTGAATCCTCCACTATTTGGATCTTAGATCCTAAACTTTTATCCGTCTCAGGCTCATAATCTATCTCTTTTACTACTTGTCTCTTAGCTTGTGCTCAAGTAATAGCTTGAGTGGTATTGTGTATTCTTTGTCACTTCCAAATGATTCAATGAATTCTATTACATTGATCTGGGTAGTTTTATGACCCTTATTGGGGTTTTTCGGGAAATCTCTAGACAGACGCTCCTTGCCACAATCATTGCAATATCCTTCCCATCTCCTAGGGGGTGACGGGTTGTATGGCATAGTGCATTCCCTTATGAAGTGATCTCCGCTGCATCTATAGCATGGCCCTCTTGGCACAGGTGGTCTAGTAGGCGGTCTCATTGGGGTTTGTGCTTTAGGTGCAGTATACATCAAGTTCGCATATTTCGATCCATAAGAGTTTTCATGCCCTTCATAATCATAGTATTGTTGCTCGTAGGTTTGGTCATATTCTATTAGGCTAGCATCATAAGGATAATATTCTCCCTTGGCCTAGTCATATCCCTGGTTTGTCGTTTTTGCACGAGCTAAGGGTGTAGCTGGTACTATAGCTCTTTCCAAATTTTCCTCTAGTAGGGTGTATTGGACTAGCAGTACATTCTGTAGGTGGTGTGGTTGTTGCCCTAACATTGGTTGGGGTTGCCTGTATCCTCCTTTTTTATATGGCCTGGGTGCTCCCTGTGGTCTTGGGTAAAGGTTATACCTAGGAACCTCCCTGCCTTGTTCCATCGGAAGATATCCATAAGGTCTGTATTGGGGTTGAGTCACTAGCCTTGGTTGTCTATTAAATGGGTAATTTTCAGTATTGTGGTTGGTATATTTTTGCTCAATCAAACAGTACAGTTTGGGTCCTTGAGGTGGCTGCCTGTTGTATGAGTAGGGTTGTGGAAATCCTACTCCTCCTCTTGTGCATGTGTGGGAAGGATGGTCTCCACTGCACAGGTTGCATCTTCTCGACATTGGCATTCTCGTTGGGGGATTCTAATAGTTCCTCTCTCCGTGCAATCCTAATTTTTTTGCTACCAACTTGGTTGATTCCTCCACATTACTTTAACTAGAGGTCGCAATGCTCTGAGTGTCTTTATGATTTAGTGGAACTTTGTGTATTTTTGAGATCATATGCTAAGTTGTCTTCCAAGTCTATGCATTCTTGGAGACACTTGCTCAATGTCTGTAATTGTTTCTAATAGACTAAGGTTCTTAATGTACCATTAGTCAATCCATCTAGAAATAGGGATATCATCTTTTGCTGTGAGGGTCTTTCCATTACTTGACATCTGTCAACGTATTGGTTAAATCTCAGGGCCACAATTTTTACTATTTCATTAAGGGCTTGTTTGAAATTATGAGTCAATAGTGATGAGTTGTGATTAATCCCTCACTTGGTGAATTCTCTAATAAACTCTTAGAAGAATTGTTCAATATTACCAAAGCAATTTGGATCCAAAGTTTGGAACCAAGTTAAGGTTGTTCCCCTGAGGGTTAGCCCAAAGGATTTGTATTGCACAAAAAAGTCATCAACTTGTTCCGCTCGCAACACTTGCTTGAACTCGATGATATGGTCATAGGGCTCTCGTGTGCCATCATAATGATTTCTCATGCATTTAGCCACCTGGATTGGTCTTAACCTTCTTACTGGCTCTAGGGGACTGATCATTATAGGCACTACTGGTCTTAGTGGTTGCATTCCTATTCCTACACCCAGTTGCGGTCTTGGGATAATGGATGGTCTATTCGTATTTCCTATCCCTCGATTAGCTTGGTTGTGGGGATTCATTCCTGTAATGGTGAACTAAGCATGGGTTCTAGTGGGGATGCTCCGTTGACTTGTTTGACTTGACATGGTGTTCTCCATTCCTTGATGGGATCCAAAAGGGTTTTGTGAGGTAGTGACCTGCTCTCGAGGAGGGAATATAGGCAACTCCATGTATTTTAGCTGAGGCCTATCGACTTCATCTACCAACCAATATCTCGTGTGATTTTGGTCTAAGTACGTGACTCTAGACTCAATCTTAGGATCCTTCGGCTCATATATAGTACCGAGTTTACTCCTTATCCCCATGTGGGTGAGTCAATTTGTAAAAGTAGGTCTGATCCATGGATCAAATACACATCCATCAAGTAATCATCTTGAGGTATTAGATCCCCTCTCAAGGCTTGAGTCACTATGGACTTGCCCCTTGGTGTAGTCACAATGTCTCCATTATAAGGTCTCTTTAAAGCTCCTTATCCCTCTAGTTCCCCTCTATCGTTGATCTGATCTGGGTTTTCAGTTACTACATAGATATGACCCAACTTGTCCATGTAAAATCCTCCTTTATACTTGACGATGGGTCTCAGAACTATTTCTGAATCAGTAGAGTTTACCATTCATGCTATTGACCTATTTATTCCATCAAGGTAAATAGGTACTCCTTGTAGGTTGGTGGACACGTACTATAGGGATGTCTGGTCTTCTCCCTCTATGGTGGACATAAATCTCTCCCTTGGGACTAAACCGTGCATGTCCTTAGAGGCCATGGGTAATTCCTCTTCTGAGTCACTCAATGTGTCCGAGTAGATTAAATGAGAATTTGGCTAGGCAACACTTCCTATCAATGAAATGATGCTTCTCTGACTACCTAACACTCATCCGGATCTTACGTGCATTCACCTCTTGAGTCCTATGTCTTCTTTGTTCTTTCCCCTAGGCCCTTGTTCTTCTCACTTTTTACTTCCATGATGCTGGAATTTTCCACGATACACAATACTAGGTTGTTTGATACCAACTCTAGGCGATACACTACCAGCCCAAGAACGATACGATACCTTTTTTTCTCCACGATACATGACACCACCGAAGGTGATACCAACTCATGCGATACGTGATATTAGATGGTATGATAATGACCTATGCGATATGACACCAGAGGGGTCATGATATGATACCTCTTTTGTTTCATGATGCAATAACAACCTCTCTCACGATACAATACTTCTCTCAAGATGATATGCAATACCAAGGGATCTAAGGCACGATACAATACCAAGTGCCTCATGATACGATACCTCTAGGCAAACAATACATGATACTTCCTACTACATGATACAATACTGACCTATTTCGCGATATGATATCTCTTTCAAGATGATACAATACCAAGCTCTACGATACCTTCCAGACGATACGATACCACTTGAACCACAATCACGATACCTTCTCTTGGCAATACACGATACCTTGAGGGTATTGTGATACCTCAAGGGAGGCACCCACAATACGATACTTTGGTGAGTATCGTGATACTAGGGAATTTCAGTATCATGATACCAAAACTCAACCAATCATGATACTGCAACCAAAAGTGGTCTAACTCTAGAAATTTCTTGTGCAATGTGTTTCCCCTCACTGCTTTTCATTCTTAAACCACTGTAAATAACAAAATTCTCACTCAAATCCCTCTGTTTTGCCCCACGATACCAGTTTTGTGCTATGCCACATTTGTGAGTGTGTTTTTTATTTTATAAGATAACTCGATTACAATTTTCACCTTCAAGAGTACACCTCCCAAATTTTGCCCTTAACTAGCTGTTATGCTCCAAGTTCTCTATGATACTGCCTCTGTGATACCGGTCACTGCTCTCCATGATACTTGCTTCAGACAGTTAACTGATAGCTCAATTGACTTTGGCTTTTATAGCCATGGAAGGCCAAATGCCTAAACTAAAAGGAACTAATAATTTCTTTTTCTCTTTCTTTTTGAAATTCTTGGTGGAAACTTACCTATCCTAATCCCACCTCTCTCTCTCACCTAAATCCTAACTCTTCTCAATCCCTTACTTCTAACCCTATAAACGCATTACACACACCCCTAAAGTGTGAAATCACAAGTGCTAAAGTTTTGTGAATCGCCACTAATTGAAGCCATCTCTACACATACGATTCATTCACTCCGTAGCTCACTCCGTAGCTATAACCATCATGGAGACACCTTGATTGGGCTAATCCCTAAAAGTGGTGCCAAAAACATGTGTAGCTAAGTCGTGAAGCCTTAGGGACTTGTGTCGATGAGATTGTACCTCAATCGCCCCACAACTGCATATAGTGGTGGATTAATACACGTTTAATTATCAACCCGAGTGACTAGACGTATCAAGTGTATGAAGACATGTGCACATATGATGGGAAGTGAAGTATCAATGCTGCAACGCATGTGATTTTTCTCAACTACCTCTCCAACTCACTAAGTCTCTGAAAATGCATGTAGTGATACATGTGATAGTAGTAAGCACAAATTCAAATATTTCTCTTATCTCAGTACTCCAAATATGTCAATAGTGGGTTGTTCTCGAAGCTCTCAATGAGACGCATCTAGTGGTTGTATGTCCAGTTGCATCTGACAAATGTACTTCAAGTTATGAGCAAATTAGTGAATGGTAGGAAACACCAACACTTGCTCCACAACTCCTCAAGTCTCATACACACCACAACAGTCCAAAAGTGACAGGAAGGGGTAGACAACAGTCCTACACACATATTTCAAGCATCCGAGACACACTCAAGCTCTTGGAGAAGAAGATAATCAGCAGGAAAGAGGCAAATTCGAAATTCAGCTTCAATTCTCACAATGGCAAAAGGTTCTTTACAAGAGCCACCAAATGACTTGTATACATGTGCCCAAAAATTGGTCCTTCACACAAGAGACCAACAGTTTTATTGAAAAATGCTAAATTCCTACTATGTTCCAAGGATTATGTTACAATAATTGGTGTCCATGCATCTAGAGGACTCGTTTAATGCATTTACATATCTTCATGAGGTATTTCATAGGAATTTGAAGAAGAAACTTTATGCCCATAATTTGAAAATTTTTGGGGCTCCCTTTTCTGTGCTTCTTTACTCTGCAAGACCTTGTCAGCTTTAGTTACCCATGAGCTAACCTTTGAGAAACCATATGTGAGAAACCTCTTATGAGTCATTTGAGTCATTGATTTTGTACACAAACTTATATTTGATTATTAATACAATCTTTCATCTTTGAGCATATTTGATATTGATAGAGAGTCTATGAAATGTTGAACTCAATTTGATGTGGGAGATGAGCTTCTTCAACAAAGTGGATTGATTTCTACATCAAGTATGCCAAAACAACTTGATTATGAGTTTTTGAATTGAAAATGTTCAAGGTAAGCATTATAATTTACGATTTATGTTCAATTACATGATTTTGATTGAAATCTTGCATGAAATTTGCATGATTAAATGATTCGCTTATCAAGTAAAGTGCATTGAAATAATTTAAAAAACGTCTATTTTTTCTATATCATGATTTGCTTCTATTTCCATAAAATTTGAATGAAAACTTTGCAAGTTTAATTGTTTTAATCATTAAAAGCTAAACATTGGACAAACTTTACACTAGAGGTCCTTGTGAGCAAGCCTTTATCCCTAGAACATTCCCACATTGGGAACCCCATGTGAAAACATTAGGTTATATGTGTAAAGTTTAATGTTCATGATGATCTAAAACAATTTTAGTTTTGGTTTTTTTTCAAGAAGTCCTTCCTAAAAGTTTTTAAAGGGTTTTTTAAATGAATTTTGGTGCCCTCCCATGTTCTTTTGGAAAAATTTGTTGCTCCACTATTGTCATCGAATAGACATGTATTAATGCCATTCTTAATAAACTAGAAAACAAGGTTATAATTTATTAGTCTAATTCTTTAATTCTCCATGCCAAGACAGCCAAATTTTGTCCACTTAAACCTATGCTTCTTGAAGATTTTCCTAACTTATGATGCTTCTACCATGTGATATCTTTTGATTTTTTTTTAAATGATCAAAAGCTACCAAGATTTTGTTACTCCTTTAGCAATGCTCTCTTGTTTCAAATCAACTGAGCACTCCTTTAGCAGTGTTCTCTTCGTAGAAAGCATTAAATGACCTTAATTTGAAGCTCAAAACATACTTCACTACTGAGGAAAATGTATTTGCATCAAAGAACTGAAGTGATTGCACTTCTAGTGATGATTTTCTCAAACATGCATAGAACTAATGTATTTGCACTCAAATATTGCACTTCTAAATTTACTCAAAGGAAAATGTATTTGCATCAAAGAACTGATGTGATTTGCACTTCACATGGAGCTCCTTGGATCTGATTGCGATAAAAGAATTGGAAGTGCATGAGCAAAACTCGAGCCTCTAGGTTGAATAAATTTATACACAAAAGCCTTATGAAGATTGAAATGTGCATTTGCTACACCTAGAATAACACATTTTTGTTCATTCAAGAACAACTACAAACTCTACATGCCTTGCAAAATCATAAATTAAAATGTTTGGTGGTTCATGCATCTATGTATGACCTTGAAGGACAACTCATCTATGTGCCACCTCTATGCCAAGACTCTGCAAATTGACATTGTTTATCTACATCATTTTTCTTTTCAGTCATTTGTAGTGCACACAATCACATCTGTTTTTTTGTGAAGCAACACAAGATTTGTACCAGAAATGACAAACAACACAAGGAATAGAATCCAAGTACAAAATTTTTGCCTTGAAATCTGTCCACATTAACATAACCTTCACCTTCAACCAATAATTCTTCTATCTCGAGAAAACTTGGGGTGTCGAAATTGGAGCAAAATGCTACATGCTACACCTGGAAATTTGACGCTTCCAAAAAGGTTTTGGTTTGGCAAAAATAGAGTTGTGTATCCTCAAAAGGAATATTGTTGAAAACATAAAGATAAGTGCTGAATGTTGATGAAGATTAAGTAATAGCGATTCAACTTTCATGGAAAGGTATGATCTTAGATAAGTTTTAAAATGAATTTGTTTTATAACTGCAATGTTTCTTTTGTGATAAAGAGCATCAATGAAAACTGTTACACTTTGAGTATGTGCAACTTTCTTAGCAAGTAGGTCACACTAATCTCCCATGAAGTAGCCCTGACCTCGATACATTGATGGGACAACTCTTCACACATGAGACAAAGCTCAACAAGAGTGGAGATACTTCTAGAGGTAATCAATCTTCTTTCCTTTATACAGATAAAAATAAGAGTAAAGATAAAGGCAAAGGTAAGATGAATAAAGAAGATGCATGTACCTCTCAAGTGAATTTCACAAGTAGAGGAAGAGGTACTAGAGGAAGGGGCAGAGGAGGAAAGCAAGGCAGGGGGAGACCATACAAATCTTCACCTTTAAACATTTGTGGCATGCCAGTTTGGCAAGTCACATAGGCAACCATTCAACAAAAGAGGATACATGTATGAAGAGTAATTGGAACTTGTACACATAGATGTGTGGGGTCCTAGCACACATCCATTAATTTTAGGGTAAAGGTATTATGTTTCATTCATAGATGACTATAGTAGGTGGAAAATAATTTATTTTATGAAGCATAAAGATGAAGTCTTCAATTGTTTCAAGAAGTATTTGCCATTGATTGATAATGAAATAGGTAGAAGTTTGAAGAGGCTTAGATCTGATGGAGGTGGTGAGTATTTCTCACATGAATTTGACTCATTCTTATAGAATAGGGGCATAAAGAGAGAGACTACAATAAGATACACTCGTGATCAGAATGGAGTGGTAGAGAGAAGAAATAGATTAATAGTAGAGGCTGTAAGATCAATGTTGAATGAGAAAAAAACTTCCTAATTATCTATGGACAGAGGCTATTTCCACAACCACTTAACTAATCAATAGGCTTCCATCCAAGTCCCTAGATGGGATGAGACCTTATGAGGCATGGAATGGCAGACGACCTTCCTTAGATCATTGTAAGATCTTTGGGTGCATTGCTTATGCACACATACCCTCATAGATTAGAGGAAAGCTTGATCCAAAAGATGAAAGATGCATATTTATTGGCTATGATCAGAATAAAAAACCGATATAGGTTATATATTCCCACTAACAAAGGGTTTACAGTTAGTAGAGATGTGGTATTTGATGAAAATAACTCTTGGTTTGAGGATCATTTTAGGAGAATAAAGCTACCCTATGATTTGGATAATGATTTTCCAAATCTGACCAAAGAAGAACCACATACATTAGAGGATGTCAACTTAGGAGATGAAGAATAGATTGATTTCAAAGCTTGGAAGTCCAAGGGCAAAATAAAGTTAAAGGAATTGGAAGGCATTACAAAGTCATCCAATCAAGCACTTAGAATATCTCAAAAGGAAAGCAAGAAACCTATAAGGTATTGCTATGACACATCACTTGTCACCAAGCATTTTATATACATAGCTAAAGACTTTATGTTAGAGGAACCATCTTCATTTGAGGAAGCCAACAAGGAAGAAGAATGGAGAGAAGCTATGTAGGAGGAAATTGAAGCACTTCAAGAGAATAGCACTTGGGATTTGGCTCCCAAAAAACAATTCATGAAAGTAATAGAATCCAGGTGGATCTACAAAGTGAAGAAGAAATCCAATGGCACAATAAATAGGTATAAAGAAAGGCTAGTAGCAAAGGGGTTTGCTCAAACCCATGGGGTGGATTATGAGGAGATGTTCTCACCTATAGCCAAGATGCCAACTATTAGAGTTTTAGTAAGAATTGCTACTTCAAAGAATCGGAACTTGTACCAATTAGATGTTAAAAATGCATTCCTTAATGGGTGGATCTATGAAGAGGTCTACATGGCTCAACCACCAGGATATGAAGACAAAGACAAGCTTGATTATGTATGTAAATTAAGGAAGGCACTGTATGGTTTAAAGCAAGCTCCTAGAGCTTGGAATCATAGGCTTGTCACATACTTGCTGGACCAATTGCAAGCAAGGCAGATTCTTCATTGTTCATTAAGAAGACTAATTCAAAGGTTATTTATCTATGTGTTTATGTGGATCACATTATCATTATAGGAAATGATGCCAATGGCATCAAGAAGATCAAGAACAAGATGAAGGAGGAATTCAAGATCAATGATCTTGGATGCTTACATATTTTTTTGGTTTAGAAATTGTTTATACAGATTCTTGTGTTTTCATCACTCAAAGAAAGTACATCCATGATATGCTAGTTAAGTTCAAAATGGAAAATGCAAAAATTACACGTACACCCATGGAATTGAACCACAAACTCAGTGCTTATGAAGGACAACTGCTTGAAGACATTATAGGTTATCAAAGGCTTTTGGGCATCTCAATTATGCAACCCTAACAAGAGTGGATATATGCTATGGGGTGAGTACATTGAGTCAATTCATGCATACACCAAGAAAACCTCACATGGAACCTACCAAAAGGATATTAAAGTACTTGAAGAGTACCATAAATGAAGAACTATTTTATCCATTCACATCTGACTTGGATATCAAGCTATACTGTGATGCAAATTGGGTTGGCTCAAAAGATGATAGGAGGAGCACCTTTGGCTACTTATCTTTTGCAGGATCTAAGTTGATTTCATGGTCATCAAAGAAACAACCAACTATGCCATTGTCATCAACTGAAGCTGAATATATTGGACTAGCAAATGCAACATAAGAGGCAATGTGGTTGAAGCTACTCTACTCAAACTTGGGGCTACATACATACACTCCAATGATCTTTGGAGATAATACTAGATCACTACATTTAGCTGGTAATCCTTTATATCATGCAAGGACTAATCACATTGAAGTGCATTATCATTATGTGAGAGAGAAGCTACTTAGCAAGGACATACAATTGTCCTATGTATCAACAAGATTGCAATATGCAGATATGCTAACTAAATCTTTGGATGGAACTAAATTGAACACGTTCAAGATGATGATTGGATTGCAAGAGATCAAAGAGAGTTGAAGCTCAAGCATGCTAGGCTTGAGGGGGAGCTATTGGTGCAATTACTCCAAGCCTAAATGCTTGATAAATTATCCTAAAGTTCATATGTGCATTCATGTATTAACACATGAATGATCTCTTGTAAAAGGTTGATTTTTAGTATGGAAGAACAAGTCCTAAAACCTTGGAACACTTTGAGGCAAAGATTCAAATTCAAACTTGAATCTTGGCTCCAACCAAAGGCTATAAAAGATGACTATCTAGTCGTGTGGATATGTAACTAGAAGACCCCAATTTGGAGAGACATTCAGAGGGAGTTCAAATGGTTATTGAGCTCACACTATAGCCCTTCCATTGCCCTCACATCGTATAATCATTCATTGCCAATGTCAATGTAATTTATGTGCATTAATACATATAGCTTTTCATATCTCATGTCTTCTACTCTGTCAATCACTAAGAAGAGTGAACTTTTCTGATCCATTTCTCCGCGTGTACTTGATCATTTGCAGTGATTTAAGTTGATATAAACTCATTAACTGTCTATTTTCTTGCTACAAAGTTTCATTTCATTTGGCACAACCATTCTCAATTTATGTGCAAAACGCTACCCTCTAATCTGCATACTACTAACTCCCTTAAATGTCGGGATGCGCCTTTGATTTGCTAAGCATCACTATTTGAGCATAGTTGATCATTTTTAATGAAATAACTTTTGAAGGTTAGCTATCTTAGTCAATTAGATATTCCCAAAAGGAGTTTTCCCAATTGTTACCAGGGAAGGAGTACTGTTCATTTCTCTAAACAGGTGCAATGACCAAAATAGTTAATTTTTGGCTCACAATGAAACTCCAAGTTATCTGTTTTGATCCAATGTTTTGAGGATCATCTTCCAAATTACTTGGCTAATTATTTGTGCTTCCTAGAAAGGTCACGAAGTCTAGTTTTCACTCTTCAACTCAGTTTTAGCTGTTGTGAAGCAAGAATTTGTAGCACCATCTCATCTCTAGAAAGTGTCCACCATCTCCTTCAACAGTGGTATTAGAGCAACATCAACGTAAAATGGGAGATGGATTTCCATCATTCATTGACAAATTGGACAGGGGAAATTATCCAGCTTGGTCCCTAAGGATGAAGGCTTAACTCTAAGGAAGAAGCTTATATGGATACGTATCTAGAGATGAAGAAATGCCAACCTTTAGAAGCAAAAACCATCCTACAAGAGAGGAGCAAGAGAGATGAGCTGCATGGTGTGCAAAGGATGCTCTAGCCAGGTCTTATATACTAATTCAATATCTAATTTTTTGTTACCTCATATAAGGATTTTTAAGACTTCCCAAGAGACTTGGGAAGTACTATATTCATACTTCTCATCAAACACAAGGGCCATAAAGAATGAGCTTTGCATGGAGTTCACAACCTTCAAGAAGCAACCAAAATAACGTGTAGCTAACTATGTGACCAAGATGAAGGATGTCGATGATCTACTTGGGAGTATTGGAGAAGAAATAGAAGATAAGCAGATAGTAAGGCAGATCATAATTCGCACCAAGGCTGATGACAAATGGGAGTCCTTTACCAAAACAATGGACCTATATATGGACATGTAGATACCTGACCTCAATACATTGATGGGACAAATCTTCACACATGAAACAAAGCTCAACAAGAATTGAGATAATTCTAGAGGTAATCAATCTTTTGCCCTTTGCACAGATAAAAATAAGAGAAGAATGAAGAAGATGCAAGTACCTCTCAAGTGAATTTCACAGGTAGAGGAAGAGGTACTAGAGGAAGGGGCAAAGGAGGAAAGCAAGGCAGCGGGAGACCATACAAATCTTCACCTTGCAACATTTGTGGTTTGACCAATCATATCATAGATGAATACTTCAGGAAAACAAAGAATCAGAGAGGAAGAGGCTTCCACAGAGGAGGCTATGGACAATCAAGAGGCAGGTTCAATGATGGAGGAAACAATTACCATCACAATTAAAACCAAGGCTACAATAACAACTATCAAGGAGGCTTTAGAGGAAGGAAATACTACAAAAACTATAAAGATGATCAAGAGAATTCCCTATTACTCATGCATATGACAGCCAAGCAAGGTGAAGATGATGAGTATCTATTATGTATTGATTCTGGTTGCTCCAATCATGTAGCATGCAATGTAGCATTATTTTTTGACCTTGAAGAACCCAAAGGAAAGCATGAAGTCCAAACAGGTAACGACAATAGGAAAAAGATTGGGAATGTTAAAGAATTTGATGGTAACATGAATCTTCTAAGTAGGGTATTGTATGTATCAACAATAACCAAGAATCTAATTCGCTTTGGACAAATTGTTGAGAAGGTTTTACAGGTTAGATTCACAAGGCATGGAGCATATGTGGAGGACCATCAACAAGGCTTTAAGAGGATTGAATAAGGTGAGAAATCTGGTAGAATTTTTACTTTTGAAGTTGAAGATACAAGAAATATTGCTCTCTTCAATTATGATGACCAAACCTAATCTGAATTGGAGATATGCCATAAGAGACTAGGACATATAGGTGAAAGGAAATTGAAGCAAATATGTAGGGATTAGAGTGTGCTTGACATCCCAAATGTGTCCAAGCAACACATGATTTACAAATGTGGAGCATGCCAATTTGGTAAGTCACATAGGCAAGCATTCAACAAAAGAGGATACATGTACGAAGACTATTTGAAGCTTGTACACACAGATGTGTGGGGTCCTAGTAGAGAGCCATCGATTTCAGGGTCAAGGTATTATGTTTCATTCATAGATGACTATAGTAGGTGGAGAATACTTTATTTTATGAAGAATAAAGATGAAGTCTTCACTTGTTTCAAGAAGTATTTGGCATTGGTTGAGAATGAAACATGTAGAAGTTTGAAGAGGCTTAGATCTGATGGAGGTGGTGAGTATTTCTCACACGAATCTGACTCATTCTTATAGGACAGAGGCATGAAGAGAGAGATTACAAAAAGATACACTCATAAACAAAATGGAGTGGCAGAGGGAAGAAATAGATTAATAGTAGAGGCTACAAGATCAATGTTGAATGAGAAAAAACTTCCTAATTAGCTATGGGCAAAGGCTGTTTCCACAGCCACTTACCTAATCAATAGGCTTCCATCCAAGTCTGCAAATGGGATGACAACTTATGAGGCATGGAATGGCAAAAATCTTTCCTTAGATCATTGTAAGATCTTTGGGTGTATTGCTTATGCACACAATACCTCACATGTTAGAGGAAAGCTTGATCCAAAAGCTGAAAGATGCATATTTATTGGCTATGATGAGAATCAGAAAGGATATAGGTTACATAATACCACTAACAAAGGATTTATAGTTAGTAGGGATGTGGTATTTGATGAAAATAACTCTTGTTTTGAGGATGATTGCAGGAGAATAAAGCTACCCTATGATTTGGAGAATGATTTTCCAAATCTGACTAAAGAAGAACCACATACATGAGAGGATGTCAACTCAAAAGATAAAGAACAGGTTGATTTCAAAGCTTGGAAGTCCAAGGACAAAATAAAGTTAAAGGAATTGGAAGACATCCTAGAGTCATCCAATCAAGCACTTAGAAAATCTTAAAGGGAAAGCAAGAAACCTATACGGTATGGCTATGACACCACTTGTCATCAAGAATTCTATATACATAGTTAAAGACTTTATGTCAGAGGAACCATCTTCATTTGAGGAAACCAACAAGGAAGAAGAATGGAGAGAAGCTATGTAGGAGGAAATTGAAGCACTTCAAGAGAATAGCACTTGGGATCTGGTTCCCAAAAAACCATTCATGAAAGTAATAGGATCTAGGTGGATTTACAAAGTGAAAAAGAACTCAGAGGGCACAATAAACACATATAAAGCAAGGCTAGTAGCAAAGGGGTTTGCTCAAACCCATGGGGTGGATTATGAGGAGACCTTATCACTTGTAGCCAAGATGCCAACTATTAGAGTTTTAGTAAGTAATACTACTTCAGAGAATCGGAACTTGTACCAATTAGATGTTAAAAATGCATTCCTTAATGGGTGGATCTCTGAAGAGGTCTACATGGCTCAACCACTAGGATATGAAGACAAAGATAAACATGATTATGTATGTAAATTAAGGGAGGCATTGTATGGTTTAAAGCAAGCTCCTAGAGCTTCAAATCATAGGCTTGTCACATACTTACAGGACCAAGGTTCTGTTGCAAGCAAGGCAGATTCTTCATTGTTCATTAAGAAGACTAATTAAGAGTGTGGATGACATTATCATTACAAGAAATGATGCAAATGGCATCAAGAAGATAAAAAACTAGATGAAGGAGGAATTCAAGATCAATGATCTTGGATTGCTCACATATTTTCTTGGTTTAGAAATTGGTTATACAAATTTTGGTGTTTTCACCACTCAGAGAAAGTACTCCATGATATGCTAGTTAAGTTCAAAATGGAAAATGCAGAAATTGCAGGTACACCCATGGAATTGAACCACAAACTTAGTGCTCATGAAGGAGAGCTTCTTGAACACATTACATTGGGAATCTCAATTATGCACCCCTAACAAGAGTGGATATATGCTAGCGGGTGAGTACATTGAGTCAATTCATGCATACACCGAGAAAAGCTCACATGGAAGCTATCGAAAGGATCTTAAAGTACTCGAAGGGTACCATAAATGAAGGACTATTTTGTCCATTAACATCTGGCTTGGATATCAAGCTATACTCTGATGCAGATTGGGCTAGCTCAAAAGATGATAGGAGGAGCACCTCTGATTCCTTATCTTTTGTAGGATCTAAGTTGATTTCATGGTCATCACAGAAACAACCAACTGTGGCATTGTCATCAACTGGAGTTGAATATAGGGGACTAGCAAATGCAACAGAAGAGGCAATGTGGTTAAAGCTACTCTACTCAGACTTGGGGCTACTTACATACACTCAAATGATCTTTGGAGATCATACTAACTCACTACATTTGGATACTAATCTTGTATATCATGCAAGGATTAAGCACATTGAATTGCATCATCATTATGTGAGAGAGATGCTACTTAGCAAGGACATACAATTGTCCTATGTATCAACAAAATTGCAATGTGCAGATATGCTAACTAAATCTTTGGATGGAACTAAATTGAATAGGTTTAAGATGATGATTGGATTGCAGGAAATCAAAGAGAGTTGAAGTTCAAGCATGTTTGGCTTGAGGGGGAGTTGTTGGTGCAATTACTCCAACTCTAAATGCTTGATCACTTATCCTAAAGCTCATATGTGCATTCATGTATTAACACATGAATGATCTCTTGTAAAAGATTGATTTTTACTCCTTGTAAAAGTGCATATATGGAAGCACTTGCAATCACGAGTTCTTAGGATAATCTTTCCTAGAATTATTTTGTGAGGATTTATGGCAAATCAAGTCCTAATACCTTGGAACACTTTTAGGTAAAGATTCAAATTCAAACTTGAATCTTGGCTCCAACAAAAGGCTATAAAATAGGACTATCTAGTCATGTGGATATGTAGTTAGAAGGCCTTAATTTGGAGAGACATTCAGAGGGAGTTCAAATGGTTATTGAGCTCACACTATAGCTCTACCATTTCCTTCACATTGTACAATCATTTATTGCCAATCTCAATGTAATTTATGTGCATTAATACATATTGCTTTTCATATCTTATCTCTTCTACTCTATCATGTATCACTTAGAAGAGTGAACTTGTCTGATCCATTTCTCAGCATGTACTTGATCATTTGTAGTGATTTAAGTTGATATAAATACATTAAACGGTCTTTTTTTGTGCTACAAAGTTTCATTTCAATTGGCTCAGCCATTCTCGAGTTATGTGCAAAACACTACCCTCTCGTGTGCATACTACTAACTCCCTAAAATGTCGGGATGCACCTCCATTTTTCTAAGCATCATTCTCTGAGCATAGTTGATCATTTGTTAGTGAAATAACTTGTGAAGGTTAGCTATCATAGCCAATTAGATATTCCCAAAATTATTTTGTCCAATTGTTACCAAGGAAGGAGTACTATTCAGTTCTCTAAACAAGTGCAGTGACCAAAATAGCAAGTTTTTGGCTCACAATGAAACTCTAAGTTATCTGTTTTGATCCAATGATTTGAGGATCATATTCCAAAGTACTTGGGTGATTATTTGAACTTCTTGGAAAGCTAAAGAACTCTAATTTGCACTCCTCAACTCAATTTTGGCTGGTGTGAAGCAAGAATTTGCAGCACCATATTATCTCTGGAAAGTTTCCACCATCTCCTCCAATAGTATGTACATCAATCAATGAGGTAAGACATTTTCTTGGTGCTTGTGTGTTTTAATCTTTTTGGATTCCACATTATGCACATGTTGCTTATGAAGTGTTCCAATTATTGAGAAAGCACCAAACGTTTTTGTGGATAGATCACCATTCAAGTATCATGAGGAAACTCAAAGGCCAATTGCTTCAAGCTCCTACGTTGAGGAAAGAAAATTACAAAAATGATAAGCCTATCATCCTAACTATTGATACAAGAACTATTGGCATAGGTTGGGTGATAGGACAAGGTGATGATGAGGAAAAGAGATATGCCATTCATTTTTGCATAAAAATTCTTCATGAAAGACAAAGGGAGTATCCAAAAATAAAAAGGAAGCTATGTGGAGTTGTGATCACATTGAAGAATGATAGGGAGTATTTTCATTGGAGCTTGTGTCATTGTTGAGACTGATTGTTTACCTCTTTTAGGTATGATTCTAAACTCTTCTACTCTTGATATTGAAATGTTGAGGTGTATTTCATACATAAAACTCATCAATCTTGATCTCATTCACATTGCAAGTAAGCATAATCCTATTGTTGACATGATTTCAAGAAAAACGTTTGATGAAATAGATGAATGTAATCATGTTAGTTCCACCAAAGTTTTGAATGAAAATTTTGAGAATGAATGATTTAATAGTGATGAATATGAAAATGGGTGGTGTGACAATGGAGAATACTTGAGTACATTCACATCTAATCAAAAGTGGTCAAGAATTAAGTTTAGAGACAGATGAAAATGTTCTTACAATTTCTTTTTGACATAGGGTCACATTTGGAGATATGCGAATGGGATCTTCAAAAACCTCAAAGAATGGTGTATAAGAAAGATCTTCAAACTAAGGTAATGATGGAACTTCATGATTCTTTATGAGCTGGTCATAAAGATTTTCTTGGAACATATGAAAAGATAAGGGAAAAATATAGGTGGCCAAAAATATATGTTGCTATGAGATATTATGTTAATGCTTGTAAGAATGTCAAATGCACTATATTGTGAAACATCATTGCACTTCATCCCACTTATCCATTAAATATCCATTATAAGTGGGCCATTGATTTAGTAACCATGCCTAGTTGATTGCAACAAATGACTTACATTATTCTTGCAAGAGATGACTTAATGAAATGTTGGAGCAAGACAATCAACAAATTGTGATTATACAAAGGGTAGAAGTAAAGACATGAAGAGAAGATTGAAGATCAATATCATGAATTGGAGGACTTGTATATATATATATAAGTACATGTTTGTAGACAAGAGACATAGAGAAGAGAGTTGAGATGAGTTAGTTGATGTACATTGTACAAATCATCCATCAGATGTATGAAGAAAATAGATAAGTGAAAAGTTCAGAAATGGCACGTCAATCTTCTCTGCCATTCTCCTTCTGTGTTTAATCTTTTGAGAAATCCTTTTGCACGTATCTAAGTCAATAGCTAATCTATCTATGACTAGAATTTGAGAGGTTAATTGTGATCAGGTTGAGAGAATTTAGTTTAGGAACATTTATATGTGAAGATGTTCTGAGAGTCGTCAAAACTGGCGTAGATTTCATGTTCAGAGAAATGATCATTGCTCAGTCCACAGTGTAAAGTTTTACACAAGTGAGGGCTCAAAATCTAAGTTGGAAGGTAAGCCATCTATGGCTAAAAGATCTTGATCAAACAGGATTTACTTTGGGAGAAGCAGTGTTAAGAAGTTGCAGGTGTCAAAGTCGCCATTGCAAAGAAGCTGTTTCAGACATAGGTAAAGTGTTTCACACATTTCTCACAGTGTACTCAATCATTTTGAGAAATTTAACTTGGAATAGCTGTGCAACATTAAGGCGAAGCATTGTGCAAAGTTTTATTAAAAAATTTACAGGATTGATTAGTCAATGAGTGATTAATCTGCAGCAAACTTTCCAGGAAGTTTCAGTTTTCAAAAGTTAGCCAAAATTCTGATAATTTGGTGATTGTTTTCTAAATTAAGTGGAGTCAGAAGTTGTTCTTGATATAGAGGAGTTCTAAATTCAAGTACAACTTGTTCTTTTGGAGATTAACACTCTCCATCATGAAACATGTAGAAGGAAGAGCTTTGTGTACCAAAAGTACTCTAAATGTTTGTAAGTTTCTTCTTGAAAATGTCTTTTGTAGATTTGGCTATGTAGAGAAAGTTTTTGCAGATCATAGTGAGCTTGATACACAATAGGCTAAATATTTTTTTGCAAGGTATGGAATTCATCTATGCTTGACAACCACTTACAGCCTTGAAGTAAATGATAAGATAGAAAGGGGACATCCTCTTATCTTCAAAGCTGTTGTATAGGCTTGCAAAGGTAAGATTAAGGAATGTCATAAATTCCTTCCTGTTGCTTTGTGAGCGGACCAAATGATATGAACTAGAACCATGAGATTCATGCCTACTGAGTTGGTATATTGCCGAAAACCTCTTTTTCCCATTGAGTCACACACTGTTGCATGGACTTCTTTACCTTGGAAAAATAATGTTTCACATTAAATTTGTGTGATTTCTTGGATGATCCTCTCTTTTCCATGTTAGAAAAATATTCTAGAATATATTGATGCTCAAAGGCATGCTCTATTGCTTATACTATCTCTCTATGATCTCATACTCTCTATGGAAACAAAAATGATAGGGCATTCAACTATTTATAGACAATGGAAGTTATATTTTGATTGGTTGGTATGGTCAGATGGTCCCTAATAGATGTAAAGAGGTCTAACTAGATGCAACTCGGGCTTACTTTAGCCTAATTATTTGAGATAGTGAGATCCTTTCTTACAAAGGAGTACGTTTGTAACTAGATCACTTAAAATTGCATTCGTTGTTATATGATTTTGTTTCTTTCTAGTTTAGTTTATGTAAGAATATGCATATTTACATAGCTTTTTGGGGCTATGTGTTCCCTTTATCATACATATGACTCTTTCTATTTGCTTTATGACGTGTAGATTATTGAAATACTAATTAATTGCATTGGATATGTCTGTTTACTTGGCCATCATAGATATTATGGTCTTGATTGAGTGAAGTTTAATCAGATCCATGGAGTTCATGTATAAACATAGAGAGTTAGGAACATACATACTCACAGATATGCATAGACATATGGGAGTTCAAGTCTAGATAATCAAAGATATAGTGGTTGAGGTCTATGAAGAGGTGATGGGAAGTATGCAGAGATGAGTGGTGTTTGAAACAAACCTACTCTATACTAGATAATGTAACTCTATGGATGCTTAATATACTTTCTTCAGATTCCCAAATATGCATAAAGAACCATAAAATCCTTTGGAACATATTTGTCAAATGTTTGCATCAAAACAAATAACTTCCACTTTGCAAAGGTTGAAGAAACCTTTTATTTTGGGAAGAGAATGTCACAAAAATATGCTTAGAGCTCATAATCTGCTATGAATTGACCATATCGCTTTTGCACACATTTAATTGAAGTGTATAGATAACTAAATGGAGTTATTTGATGAATTTAACAGCTCCATACAGATATAAATAAATCTAACAATTTTGGGGGATCGCCTCGACTTTTTAGGATCAAGATGATGTGCAAAAATAATCAAATTCCAACATTCATGTCTTGAGATATACTAAACCAATAATAATAAAACTTCATATTTAGGTGCTGGAACCTTTTATCTAAGTAACCCAAGTGAAAGTATTGCAACTGGATACTCATGCATAGAGAAATAGACAAAACAAGTTTATTGTGTACTTGAGTGTACTACAACAACATAAGGAGAATGACTTATGCAAAGTAATGATAAAGAAATGTGTTTGATATTGACTATATGGTACATGTGAAGTGTATATGACTACTCCTTCATGAAGTGAGCACAATGTATGCTCAAGAATGTAGCAATATCCCTGGAAATAGGCGTGATATCCAGTGACTAAGAAGAGGGTATATTTATACATGATTTTCAAATTTGAAATTGGTGAATCATGCACCTAAAAGATGATCTAGACGTTAGGATGATTTAATCTTGATCCCACCTAGCTAAGTTCTTGAAATTAGCTCCCTCTTATCACGAGATTCCATCTCTTTTTAACTTTTACAAATAACCAATGTAAGTACAAGATTTACTCTTGGAGTTTTCACAAGCATGTGCTCTCCTGAACATTACCAAATGGGATCACTTATGAGAGTAGTCCATGAAGCTTAGAAAAGGTATTAGGCTTGCTATTTGCACCAAAAAATCCTCCTCAAGACTAAGAGGCTTGAGTCTTCAATCCTTCAAGATATCTTGCAATCCAATCATTGATTTGAACCTGTTTAGCTTGATTCCATCTAAAGCCTTTGTCATCATATCTGCACATTGTTGATGTGTTGACACATAAGGTAATTGAGTCTCTCTGCTTGTAATCTTTTCCTTGACATAATGATAATGGACTTCTATGTGATTAGTCTTGGCATGATAGATTAGGTTAGCAACAAGATGCAATGAATTGATGTTATCCCCAAAAATAGGAGGAATGGATGATTTAAGATGTAAATCAGAATATAATCCACATTAGTTCCTATGTAGAATTTGCAAGACCTCTATATTCAACCTCAATCGATGAAAGTGCAATTGTGGTTACTTATTTGAGGACCATGAGATCAATTTTGTACCTGAAAAGGTGAGCTATCTAGATGTGATTCTCCTATCATCTTTAGAGCCTGCCCAATCTACATTAGAGAAGAGTTTGATGCCTATATCAAAGGTGTAAGGACAATGTAATCCTTCATTGATTGTACCCTTCAAATATTTGAGAATTCTCTTCGTTGTTTCCATGTGAGGTTTCCTTGGAGTAATGCATGAATTTACTTAGGACACTTACTCCATGGCAAATGTCCACTCTAGCTAGTGTAGTATAATTTAAACTTCTAACTAAACTTTGATAGCTAGTTACATCTTCAATTTGCTCACCGTCATGAGCATTTAGCTTCAAATTCATCTCCATAGGAGTACCTACAACCTAAATTCTCCATTTTGAATTTAACAAGCATGTCTTTGATGTACTTCCTTTGAGTCAAGTACATACATCTTTCTATATATACTACTTCTAATCCTAGGAAGTATGTGAGTAGACCAAGATCACTTATCTTGAATTCCTCTTTCATATGCAGCTTGATCTTCCTAATTCCTTCAACATCATTACTTGTAATTATAACATCATCAACATATACACATAGGTATATGAATTCTGATTGGTTACCCTTAATGAAGAGGGAAGGATCTGCATTGCTCCCATTGAATCCTTTATCTTGCAAGAATTGATTTCTATTCTCGGAGTCCTCTGCTCATGATCATAATCACTGGATGCTTCAAGTGTATGATCATTTCTTTTTGAAAAGGTCGAAAAGACCTCATCTAGGTCATAGGATAATTTGATTTTCCTACAATCATCTTCAAACCATGACTTGTTTTCATCAAACACAACATCTCTACTTACAATGAAGTCTTTGTTACTTGGATTGTACAACCTATAACCTTTCCAATTAAGGTCATAGCCAATGAAGATGCATTTCTCTACCTTTGGGTCCAACTTTCCTCTTATATGTGAAGGTATGTGTGCATATGTTGTGCACCAAAAGATTATGCAATGATCAAGGCTAGGTCTTCTTCCATTCCATGCTTCATATGGTGTCATAGCATCTAGATCCTTTGATGGAGGTCTATTGATTAGATATGTAGCTATTGATACTACTTTTGCCTAGAAGTAGTTGGAGAGTTTCTTTTCATTTAGCATTGATCTTGAAACCTCCATAATTGTCCTATTCCTTCTCTCTGTCACTCCATTTTTCTCAAGAGTATACCTAGTAGTAATTTCTCTTTTGATCCCTCTCTTTGGGAGATAAGAATCAAAGTCATGGGAGAAATATTCTCCCCATCCATCTGACCTCACTCTCTTTAGGGTTTTACCTATGTAGCTCTCCGAAAGAGCTAAATACGTTTTGAAACATGAAAGCACTTCATCCTTATGGTTCATGAAGTACAATATGGTGCATCTGCCACAATCATCAATGAATGGCATATAATACCTGGATCCAAAAATTGAACGCTCTTTGCTTGTTCCCCATATATCTGTGTGGACCAACTCCAATAGGTCTCCATGTATGTAACTTTACTTGGTGAAGGGTTGCTTGTGTGACTTACCAAATTGACAAGCACTACTTATATAAACCATATGTTGTTTTGATATATTTGGTAGACTAAGTAAACTCTGATTCCTATTGATTTTCTTGAGAGTTCATTCACCTATATGAGCTAATCTCTTGTGCCAAATCACCAAGTCTGATAGAGTTTGTCTGCCATAATTGAATAATGCAATTTTCTTGGTGTCTTAGAGTTCAAAGGTGAATAATCTAACTAATTTTTCTCCTCTTGATATCTTCTTGAATACTTGATGAGGGTCTTCAATAAATGCTCCATGCTTAGTGAATCTGACCTGCAATCCCTTCTCAACAATTTGACCTACACTTATGATGTTCTTGGTAATAGTTGGCACATACAATACTCTACTTAATAAGCTCATAATACCATATGAAGTCTTCACATTACCTATCTTCTCAACTAGATGCCTTGTCACTCATCTCCTGTTTGGACTTCATGCCTATTCTTTAGATCCTCCAAATATGAGAGTAGAGCTACATTTCCTGCCACATGATTTGAGCATCGTGATTCTATGTAAAATACATGTTCATCTACTTTACCTTCCTTCATAGTCATGTTCATGAGAAGAGGTGAGTCTTCTTCATCTTGTTCATCATCTGCATAGTTTTTATAGTCTCTTCTTCCTTTGTATCCACCTTGTTAGTTATTTTTTTTGTATGAATTGTTATTGTATACATAAGAGTTGTTGAATCTGCCTCTTGAGTTTCCATATATTCCTTTGTTGTATCATATACCTCTTTGGTTTAATGGATTCTTGAAATTATTCTATGTAATATGATTGTATAGACCACATATGGCACATGGTGATGATCCTTAGGCTCTCCCCCTACCTTTTCTACCTCAACTACCTCTTCCTCTTGAGCTTCTACCTCTACCTACAAATTTTACTTGAGAGGTACTACCTTCATAATCAGAATTCTTGCCCTTGCCTTTGTTATCCTTGCTTTTATTCTTATCTGTATAGAGAGTAGAGGACTGATTATCTTTTGAGTTGTCTCCATTCTGTCACGAGGAAGGAGATAAGGAAGAGAGCTCACACACACACTCTCACTCTCAAGGAGAAGCACACACACAGATTGAGGCAAGGAAGAATGACCTTCTTCTTCTTCTTCTTCTTCTATTACATAAAAGGAATGTACAAGAATGACCTTTAAAACAAGAATACAACAATTGCAATATATAAAGATCAGTACATAAGGAAAAACCTAATGTTCGCGAATGAGTGAGCCGGCAAGGAACAAATGTGCCATCACTCTCAGTAGATAGATCTAATAAAGCTCAATGAAGTATCCTTGACATATACCGGCGTGACCACTATACATGTCAGAGAAATGAAAAACTGGTACATGTCATCTTGGATCATCACATGTTGAGCTTGATATCTCAACACTCCCCCTCAAGCTCAACGCCATATCCTGTAATCCAAGCATCTCCTGAAACTTCTTCAACTTCTCAGCTCCAAGTGCTTTGGTGAAAATATCAGCAACTTGCTCATCCGTTCTCACATAAACAAGATCAATATCACCTGCTAATACCTTCTCTTTGATGAAGTGATAATGTACCTCGATATGATTTGTTCTAGCATGGAAAACACTATTCCGTGCTAACTATATGCTGCTAAGATTATCACAATAGATAGTGATACGCTTTTGCACTTCCACACCTAAATCTGCAAGTAACATCTCCAGCCATGATGCCTCACATGCTGCCATTGCAGCACCTCTATACTCAGCCTTTGTACTTGACAAAGTAGCAATAGGTTGCTTCTTACTGCTCCATGTAATAGCTGCACCTCCAAGTGAGAAAAGAAAGCCACTAGTAGATCTTCTATCTGGAGTACTACCAACCGAATCTGCATCGGTGTATCCATGAACTTGCAAATCTACACCAGCTTCATAAAATAATACAGAATCCAAAGTAGCACTCTCATAACATAGAGTGCGCCTCAGAGCATCCAAATGTGGCGTCCTAAGAACATGCATAAACTGACTTTCAAGTCCAACAGTATAGCTTAAATCAGCCCTTGTAATTGTAAGATATATAAAACTTCCCACTGTACATAGTAGCATTTTCCAATGCTTCACCTGATGTAGTATCCAACTTCAAATTCTGATCTAATGGCATAGAAATTGGCTTACAACCAGCCATACCATACTTTTGCAACATATTCAAGGCATATTGCCTTTGTGACGTCCATATACCTATTTCTGTATGTATAAACTCAATGCCCAAGAAATAGCGCAGCACACCAAGATCTTTCATGTCAAATTCCTGCATAAGAAGTTGCTTTACCTCTTTGATGCTTTCTTCATTATCGCCACCTACAATAAAGTCATCAACATAAATGGCCACAATCGTGATGCCATCATCAGCCTTCCTTGCATATAGTGAATGATCTGCATTACACATAGAAAACCCAATGCTGGTTCAGTAATCAGCAATCCTTGCATGCCATGCATGTGGAGCCTACTTCAGCCCATATAAAGCCTTTTGCAACCTGCAAACATATTCTGGATGCTTTGAATCTTCATATCCTTGTGGCTGGTCCATATATACTTCTTCCTGTAACTCACCATGTAGGAAAGCATTCTTCACATCCATCCGATGCAAAGTCCATCCTTTTGCTGTAGCTAATGCAACAAGTGTCCTAACAGTAGACATTTTAGCCATAGGGCTGAATGTTTCCTCATAATTAATGCCATATGTCTGTTCATATCCTTTAGCTACCAATCGTGCTTTATACCTGCTTATGCTACCATCAGCATTATGCTTTACCTTGTAAACCCATTTGTAGCCTATGGGTTTCTTTCCTTGCGACAATGGAGCCAGCTTCCATGTATCATTTCCATAAATGCAGCCATCTCCTCATCCATAGCTTTTTCCCAATCTGCAATTCCAATTGCATCTTCAAAGCAAGAAGGTTCAACATCTTGTATTACCTTTGTCATGTAGGCATAATGACGAGCCATGTAACTATCATATGTCAATCGTTGCACTGTGTTGGCAGCAGTCAAGGAACCGAAGGAGCCACACGACGAAGAGAGTCAGAGCGAAGGGACAGCACAAGCAGACATGGCAGTCAAAGAAGATCTGGCAAGTAGGCCGATAATTTTCTTCATGAAGAAGCAAGTATGAGCATTCACGCAGATCTAGCACTAAGGCAACCCTTTAATTTTTCAAAACCCTTACACCAATTAAAAGTGATTCTCATCACTAAACACCATTGTAAACACCATTTCATATTTTTGTAGCTCCATTTTGTGCAAGCCAAGGAGTCCTTGAGCTTGAGGAGCTTTAGAAGTATCTACCTGCCAATTTTCGTATTTTTTAGATCTCGTTTGAGTCCTCAAATAAGCCCTGGAACCTAATTTTTAACTAGGCTGGACACTAGGTCTGGACAGGGCCAAAGCTAGTCAAAAAACTATAAAAGGAGCTAGAGAGCTCATTTTTGAGGTTGGATTGTAATTGAAACGAACTTGTAAGAGCTTTTTGAAAGTAATCTAAGACTCCATTGCTTCTCACTCTTTGTCTTGCCGTGTGTGCGCGTGTGTGTGTATGTGTGTGCATGCTTGTGTGCTTCTCACTCACGCACTTGTGCCTCCACTTGCTCGAGGTCTTCACACCATCCTCACGTCTTCCCGGATTGACATTAAAGGAGGTGTTACTCATCACTGAGCTACACCAAATTTTGGCACCGTTGCCGGGGATCGAGCTTTGAGGACGAGCGTGTGATGGTAAGATGTAGATTGGAGACGTTGGTGTTGTAGGTAATTTCTCTAATTTTCCTATTTTTCTCTTTCTTACTTCACCACCATCATCACCATCATCATCATCACCATCTCCCACCTCCATCTCCATCATCGCAAAAATTTCAGTTTTTGATCATATCACCTTCTCCACCTCATTTCCCTCATTTCACTTGTGAGAGAGAGCGAGAGAGCGAAATTGTGTGTGTTGTTTTTGCATGTTTCTTGAGCTGTCTTGCAGGTACAGGTCACATCATCGTCCCCAGCACTCTGCGCAGGTACGGAATTCGCCATAACTGTCTGTGTGTCGCCGACCTCTGTCAATCGCGACCGACAGAAAAAATGCTCAAATTGCCAAACAAAGTGCAAAACCATGATCTACAGGCCTAGAGCTTCCCAAAAATGTGTTTAGTTTTTTGAAATTCATCAGATTTCTGTCAATCGCGATCGCTCTGTCAATCGCGACCGACAAACCACGACGGACAGACCTGTCAATCGCGATCGACAGCCCACGATGGCTCTGTCAATCGCGATCGACAGCCCACGACGGCTCTGTCAATCGCGACCGACACAGTCAACGACCGATTGACCACGACCGACGGACCATACGTGTCAATCGCGATCGAGCCATCAATCGTGATCGACTCATCAATCGCGACCGACACAGTCAACGATTGTTTGACCACGACGGACAGACCACGACAGCTCTGTCAATCGCGATCGACACAGTCAACGACTGTTTGACCACGATGGACAGACCCTCGTGACCGACCTGTCAATCGCGATCGACACGTCAATCGTGACTGACAGAGTCAACGACCCTTTGACCACGACTGATTGACTTTTCGGAAACCCTATCAATCGCGACCGACCAGTCAATCGCGACTGACAACCACGACGGACCTGTCAATCGCGATCGACACGTTGATCGCGACTGACCTGTCAATCGCGACCGACAGACTTTGCGAACACGTTAGAAGGGCAAATTAGGTAAAATTTTTTAAGGCAAAAATATTGGTCTAAATTTTGGCCAAGTGTGGGACACACACTCGGGGTTAGCATTGCATGTTGAGGCCACAACCCAAGTAATTCAAGAATTTTTGCCTACTTGATTAAACTGTTTTGAATCCTGTTTTAGCCCCAAAACCCTGAACTGGCATAACTTCCTCATACGAAATCCGTTTGCTGTGATTTTTGTTTTGTTGGAAAGCTCGCGGGGAGTACAACAAAAACATTGACTGGTTACGGTTAAATTGAGATCAGGAATATTAGATAGGGTATTTTGAAGTTGACCATACCCAGGGGGAACAAAGTTCAGGGATCTCTAGAGTTGTGTCCAAAAAAAAAAAAAAAAATCATAGTGCAAATTGGTGAAGTGTTACATGAATGAAAGTGCTTGGTTCTGTCTTTTGAATTTAAGTCTTGAGCTAACAGTGGGCCTTTTACAGATCCTTTGAGAGCAGCGAAGGGTACGCAAGGCAAGAGTAAGTGCAGGCTTGGGAACACGCGTCCTGGGCACATCAGGGCAACAACACAAGGAAAGGAACTCAAGGTTGGAAAACCCGTAACACCCTCTGTCAATTCTTAGTTTAGGCTAAGTGCGGATAGTGTTAGAAGTAATTCCAGGCAACGATAGGCACAAGATAAATCAAAGACTATCTAAGAAATCAAGTGCAAGTCAAGAGTGTGTGAACGACAACCATAAAGGAAAAGAACCTAACGTGAAACGACCAAACTAAAGTGCGAAATTAAACTCAAAGTATTCCTAACGACGTGATATCAGACAGGAGTATAAACACGATAATCAGCATAAAAAGAACCAAGTAACCGATACAAAAGGACTCAGAAACGTGGTTGTACCTGGGAAAAATTGGGTTAATCAGTTAGGCATATGAACCTTAGATCAGGACGACACCTAGTAAGAGAGAGACAAAGCCTTAGGTCTTCAGAGGCTAGTGTCAATCATACTGCAAGGTCTTGGGCCCAGCAGTTGAGTCACTACTCGCATTACCCCAGCTCTGATACCATGAATCAGAGATGTCTCAAGGCATGGAGAGACCCACAGGAAGTTCAGGAGTGCCTTACTTGCACAGAGTAGAAGGCCCTTACAAAACGCAGTTGGAATACCTTAGGTCCAACCGATTAGGTGCCAGCATCTATGAGGACGGCCTTGGAAGATCTGTGGTACAGATTAAGAATCCTGATCAATCCATTGGACTAGAGCACCCAGCTATCAAGTTCGAAAACGGAGCATACTTGGACAAAGAAGGAACCATATACGTAGTCACCAGTCACCCAGATAGGACGGACGAATTTGGAAATGTGATCCCAGAAGCGGACTTAGGGGACCTAGAGCAAGGAAACATGGGTACAGAACCTAGAACCCCTCGAGGCAAATCGGTTCTCACTAGGATCATCACACCAGATTGGATTCCTCAGGATAATAAGAGCATAGATTTGCTCCTCAATCGAGAAACTGACGAAGCCTTTTGGAGGTATAAATCTGATCAGCCAGCTGATATAGGAACAATCATGATCTATGAGTTTAAGGATCCTGATAGCCCAGGCAGAGTGACCTACCTAGATCACGCCTCAGAGAGGATCTTTGTGGTTACAGAAAATGATAGGCATGCTTACACTTGGAAGGGTGAATTCGTTTTCCCCCAACCAAGATCAAATGTATCCTATGGTCATCCTGGAGCTGGAACATCCCAAGCTCATGGGACTCAAAGAGACAGACATAGAGAAAGGCCGGAAGTAAGCTTTGCCAACCCAGTGGGAAGAGAGAGAACGAGGACGGAAACAAATAGAGTAGAACCTGAGATACTTAGAGCTCACAGGAATCAAAGAAATGCGGATGAGTTCCCTCTACCACGACCTAGAGAGCACACAAGAACCTTGAGACCGACTCTCAGTTAAGTCCATGAAGAACTACTTCGATGGCACTGGAGATCCATACGATCATGTGGCTGAGTTTAGGCAAGTCTTGAGAGCTGAACAAGTGGAGGATCTATTCATGCAATACAATGCCTTTGGTCTGACCCTTAGGAACACTGCCCTGACATGGTTTCAGCCACTAAATGAGAGGCACTTCAGGAGCATAGACCAACTCCTAGAAGCTTTCATTATTGAATTCTCTAAGAGTGGCATAAGGCATAATACCTCCTCGCTGATTCACAGCTTCAAGCAAACCCCGCAAGAGACCGTGAGACTTGCAGGAAGGAGATTTAGGCAATATCTTGAAAGATGCCCTGTTTCGGAGCTACCCACACCAGCTAAGCAAGTGGCTTTATTCCTGGATGGATTGCTAAGTACTAAATTGAGATCTTATGTGTACTTGAAGGACCCTAGGACCATAGAAGAGTGTGTACGTATGTGCATTGACATCGAGGATAACCTAGGGGAGGAGTTAGAGCTTTCCAAGATATACAAAGATTCGGATAGTGCCTCTAACATCTCTTCCACGCAATCCACATCAATCGAGGAACTTGCGGAAAAAGTAGCTAAAAAATTAGGCGTCTCTAGTAAACAAATTCCTAGATTTGCCCCAGTGAAAAGATGTTATACTTGTGGTGGCGACCACATGACGAATGTCTGTCCTATTATGGCTCAACCCCAAGTTAATTCTAGTAGCCAGTACTGCACCATAGAACGGAGATACACAAATCACACAGCACAAGATTGCCCATACAACAAGCAGGCGGTTAGGCAACCCTACCCTCAGCCATACCCTCAGCAGGGAAGATATCAGAACCCGTACCTCCCACAACCATTTGGCAGGCCACAACAACCATATCAGCAACCATACCAAAACCAACAAAGGCCTCAGCCTGTGTTAGCTCAACAACCCCCTGCCCTAGCTAATGCGATCCCAGTAAAATATGCAGCAGCAGAAGAAAACCTGAATAGAGCTATAGTCCCTGTAACACCACTGCTTTCTGAAAGTGACCCCAATGACCATAGCTTTGATTCTACACATGTCGATAGCCCCCAGGCCTACTACGTGCAGTCTCCTGAGCATGGAGAGTCCTACTATAGTGAGGAACCGAGTGAACCTAGTTGGGAGTCAGATTACACAAACGTCATGTATACAAACCCCAATCCTAAGCCTCAACCTAGGCAGGTAAGACCCCCATTCCCTAGAGGACCATGCTATAGATGTCAGGGGGATCACCTCATTCGTGATTGTCCCTTACCTCCACCTACGCAACCCCAGTCAGTGACAATTCAGGGCTTTTGCCAAGGATGTGGAAAGGAGCATAACAAAGAAAAGGACTAGAGCGTGGAAAGATAGTCGGGAAAGAATGAAAAGACAATGGGCTAAAAAGATGAGTGAACTTGAGGAAAGCATAAGAGAAACCAAAGCCAGGATAACTGAACTCACATCTCAAACTCCCTCTCACACTACCCCACCACCACCATTCCCATCGCCACCCAACCCGCCACCTTCCAACCCACCTCATACGATTCCACCACCCCCTCGAGTAGGATCGGTATTAGCTGATCCCACTAGTGAAACCGAGAGCATAACAAAGAAAAGGACTAGAGCGTGGAAAGATAGTTGGGAAAGAATGAAAAGACAATGGGCTAAAAAGATGAGTGAACTTGAGGAAAGCATAAGAGAAACCAAAGCCAGGATAACTGAACTCACATCTCAAACTCCCTCTCACACTACCCCACCACCACCATTCCCATCGCCACCCAACCCGCCACCTTCCAACCCACCTCATACGATTCCACCACCCCCTCGAGTAGGATCGGTATTAGCTGATCCCACTCTTGAAGACATAGACATGATGCTTAAAGCATATCAGGCCAGAATCCAAGAAGGGCCAAATGTCACAGATCATGACAAGTGTTACCCTAGGGCTGACCTAGAGATAGAAAGAACCAAGCTTTGCGCGAAAATGGTCGCATTGGCTCAGACTATGTTTGAAGCCAGTCGCCTTTTCAATTACTCGGGCTCAGCCAAGACGCAATTACACTTGGATGGACTTCTAGAGAAGTTAGAGGGCATAATTGCAAGATCTGCCAAGGAAGAAAAAAATCAAGAAAGGGAGAAAGCAAGCAAAAACATGACCCATCCCCCATCAAAAGTTTATGTGGCCAATTCCACTGAACCAGACAACCCCCCCTCCCTAGAAAGAATAGAGAAGCTGATTGCACAATCAGAAAAGGAACCAGCCTCTCAACACAAGGATAAGGCAAGTGAAAGAGTAAGCATTCCTACTCAAGAAGCCTATGTGCCTAACTCTATGGAGCCAGACACATCATCTTCTATGAATCGGTTCACACCAGAATTCCTACGCGAGATTCAAGAAGACAAATGGGCTAAAGAAAGTGAAGTCCCTCCTCCCATTGAACTTGTGGATGAGGCTCATGACCAATTCCCACAAGACATCCCATCCATTTATGGAGAGCAGGAGAGTACCCAATCTCAAGAAAGATTAGACTTCGAGTCTAATTCTTTACAAGAACTACCCCATTTCACCGGCCCATGGGAAACTAAGTCTACTTGTATGAGAGCACCCACGGTCATGGTACGAAATGAGGACTCAGTCTTACCTAGGAACACAGAGGTAGTGAAAAACACTAAAGTGCAGTGCAATCTCAAGTTAGAAGAGCTACTCAAGGTTAGACCTGAATTATGGAAACATGTAGCCAAACAAGTACCAGAGATAGCAAAACCTTGTTCCTAGGTAGGATCACATAGGACAGTGCCAGAAATACCCTTGGATAAGATAGGAGATATGTGTGAAGGTGAAGAAGGGAACACCTATCTTCCCATTACCTACCAGGAGTACACCACCAAGGCAATTTTGGACTCAGGTGCCGGAGTTGCAATTGCCACCACTTCCCTATGGAAGCGTTGGGGCAAGCCAGCACTCAGGCCAACGAGAATGAAATTGCAGATGGCCGATGGTCATATTGAGAGACCCTTAGGATTGCTAGAAGGAATAACTCTCACCACCTGTGGTGTCGAGTTTGAGCATACATTTGCCATATGTGACTTCAGCAAAAATCATGCCTATGAGATGATTTTGGGAAGACCATTTATGCGACAGTTGCAAGTGGTACAGGACTGGGGAACCAACTCCTTGTATTTGCAACACTTAGGTGTTACAACCAAAGTAAATCTCAAAGATTACTCTCATAGAGATGTCCCTCCTATCCAATGGAATCCCATCCATAGAGCCAAAGATGATACGGAATCTGTGCATTCCATAGGCTCAGGATCCTCATGGATGCATGAAGACACCCACTTATGGATGTGCAAAGTAGCAGTGGATGAAGAGAAGAGAGAAAAAGCCAGAGAGGTAGGTGCAAAAGAAACCCATAGATCAATCCAAGACCCAGCCTATGCACCTGTAGTTTTTCCAGACGAAGAATTCGAACCTCACGGCTGGGCAGAAATTTTAGCAACCATGGATGTAGCCATCAATGAGGAACAATGGACACCTCACTGTGATGAGGATGGCTATGACATTTCAGTCTTCTCCATAGAGCCAATCATGGGAGAGGCAGTTCTAGAAGAATGCGAACCTAGCCCTGATGCATTTGAGGATGCAAGTGACTCCGATCTAGAGTCGATCATTATGGACCCACCATTTGCATCAGATGAAGAATACGTCCATGAAGTAGAATTTCGACCCCAGTGGCATGGAGAGCTTACAAACGATGTAAGATTAGCCACACATGTGACCCCTAAGGAAGAAGCAAAGAAACGAAAGAAGAGAGAAGTCTCACCAGAAGAGGAAGAATCTTTGTTTGAGGTCCCAGAAAATTTTAAGAAGTACGAGATAGACGACAGGAGAGTCATGATAAGAATGCCTAAACGAGAGGCGCAATCAGGAGAGGCCTATGATAACAAAGAAACCACCAAGAAAATAGTAGTGGCCCTAGAAGAAGGAGAGGAGAGATGCACGTACATAGGCCATGACCTGACAGAGGAAGAAGAGCATGTGTTAATAGCCTTGCTAAGAGAATACAGAGATGTATTCGCTTGGAGTTACAAGGATTTGAAAGGTGTTGACCCTGATATATGCTCACACACTATCCCCATGACCTCAGATGCTAAACCCTCTAAGCAAAAGCCCTATACATATAACGATAATTACGCTGCCAAAATCAAAGAGGAGATAGATAGACTGGTCGAAGCTGGATTTATCTATGAAATTGAGCACACTGAGTGGGTATCCCCCATCGTAGTGGTGCCCAAGAAGAATGGCAAGCTACGTGTATGCATTAACTTGAAGAAGGTTAATGCAGCCACAATTCGAGACAACTATCCGCTTCCCATCACAGAACATCTCTTAGAAGGAGTAGCAGGCAAGGAAGTGTACAACTTCCTCGATGGATTTTCGGGCTACAATCAAGTAGCCATAGCTCCAGAAGATCAGCATAAGATGGCTTTTGCCACAGAGTGGGGTATATTTGCCTTTCGTGTAATGCCATTTGGGCTTACCAATGCACCAGCCACTTTCCAGAGACTAATGTGCCATGTGTTTAAGGAGTTCCTGAGGAAGAGCTTAGAGGTCTATGTTGATGATCTTTGTGCTCATTCCAACATTAGACAAACCCATATTCCTGAACTCAGACAAATCTTTGACAAATGTAGAGAATATCAAGTCTGCTTGAACCCAGAAAAATGTGTTTTCATGGTCAGGCAAGGCAAGATTTTAGGGCACATAGTGTCAAAGAATGGCGTATCTACTGACGAAGAGAAAGTGAGAGCTATAGCAGAGCTATCTAGGCCAAAGAATGTCAAGGAAGTACAAGCTTTCATGGGGCATTGTGGTTATTACCGACGATTTATACACATGTATGCTGTCATTGCAAAGCCCATGTACGGACTTCTGACAAACTTTTGAGTGGACTGAGGAATGTGAGAATTCCTTCAATGAGCTTAAACGGCGATTATGTTCAGCACCAATCTTAACCACACCAGATTGGAATAAGCCATTCCATGTTCACGTGGATGCATCCAATTATGCCATTGGATGTGTGCTTGCACAACCTACTGGTGAAGGTAACATGGATCTTCCAATTGCCTATGCCAGTAGACAATTGAATGCAGCTGAACGAAATTACACCACTACTCAGAGAGAAGGCTTAGGCATGGTATATGCAGTTAAGAAATTTAGACACTATTTGCTTGCAAACAAGTTTAAATTTTTTACTGACCATCAAGCATTGTTATACCTTGTGAACAAGCCATGCAATACAGGTAGATTAGTAAGATGGTTTCTATTACTAATGGAATACGACTTTGAGGTAGTGGTGAGAAAAGGGAGGACTCATTTGAGAGCAGATCATCTCTCTAGGCTCACATCTGGAGAAGCCCCACAAGGAGTATCAGATGACCTTCCTGATGCTTACTTGTTTAATTTGGAAGTGGTGCCGCAGTGGGCTAAGCCATTGGTACCAGTATTGACATACGGGCCTAACCATCCAGTAGTAAACACACAAAATAGAGAGGTTGTGAGAGCCCAAAAGTACCACATCATGGTAGGAAGCATGTACAAGCACACAGATCAAGGAATCTTGGCTTGTTGTGTGGAAGAGGACGAGTACAATAAATGGTTGCATTTAGCACATGTAGGTGCGTTAGAGCAACACTACTCAAAACAACGAACCCTACAGACACTAAGGAGACTCAGAGTGCATTGGCCAACTATGGAAGCTGATGTCCAAAAGTTGTGCAAGGAATGCCCAATCTGTTGCACTAAACCACCTGTGGAACATGCCACTCTTTATCAAGTATCCATAGTGCCAGATTGGAGTGAACCACTAGTATCCTTCCTAAGGATGAAAACATTCCCTCCAGACATGACTCTGGCTAGGAAGAGGAGTTTAGAACAAGAAGCCCTGGATTACTCACTCATTGGTGATAATCTATACAAGCGTGGTAAAGATGGTTACCTGAGGCTATGTGTCCATGAAAGTTAATATCTTAAGATCTTGGAAACTGCTCACCAAGGTGTAGCAGGAGGACACTTTGGACCAGATCGGGTGATCAAGGCAATACTATTTGCGGGCTTCTGGTGGCCGACCCTTCACATGGATGCACATACCTATGTGAAACAGTGTGATGTCTGCCAGAGAACTCAGTATCCTATACGCAAAGATGAGATGCCACTGAAACCTATGATGGGTGGACGTGCATTCTCTAAGTGGGGAATAGACTTCATAGGTCCTATCAATCCCCCAGCTAAGGGTTCCCATGCAGAATATATCATTGTTGCAACAGACTATCTAACTAAGTGGGTAGAGGTAAAAGCCACAACGAAGAACGATGCTCAAACAACTGCTAAATTCTTGTTTGAAAATGTATTCACTAGATACGGGCTACCTATAGAGCTAGTTAGTGATAGAGGCACTCATTTCTTAAATGAAGTTATTGAAAATCTACTCCAAGAATTCTTGGTAGTACACAAGAAGTCTGCCCCCTATCACCCTCAAGCAAATGGCCAGGCTGAGAGCACCAACAAGATCTTATGCAGTGTATTGACAAAATTAGTGAACAATAAACGCTCTGATTGGGACAAACAGCTACACAATGCTGTTTGGGCATGCCGAGTTGCCTACAAAACGGTACTCCAAGCCACCCCCTTTCAGATGGTATTTGGCCAAAACGCCGTGCTACCTTTGGACTTCTTAATACCTACACTGAAAGTAGCACAAGAGCATGAATGGACGGGTCATGAACTCTCCTCTAGGCTTTTTGACCTTGAACGATTAGGAGAAACAAGACTGAGAGCAGCTGCAGGGATATATGCAGCTAAGAAACGACAGAAGGCATACTTTGATGCCCATGTGAAGGATAAGGGCTTGAAAGCAGGAGATCTAGTTTTAGTCTACACATTGAAACAACATGCAAGGAAGCTAGAAAAGAGAGGCTACGGACCTATGATCATCAACAGGATTTCCACGAGTGGAGCAGTACAACTAGCCACTTTAGAGGGTGATGTTCTCCCAAACTATATTAGCGGATGCAGAGTCAAGTTGTATCAGGAACCCCTCACGGAGGAAATGCTAAGTCGACTCAATACTGCTAAGAAACACAAAGACGAAGAAAAGTGAATTCGAGAAGAAGCTCAAGCGGAAGCCCTAGAGCGCATACGGAGAATGAAATTAAGAAGACAAGGGAGAGAGCACCCTAGGGAAGATGCATATGTAGATTGAGGATATGACGTGGCTATGTGTGAAGTTTTAGGTGTTAGCTCACATAAGATAACCGATCGACGTCCTTTCATAACCTTAGATATAGGACAAGGAAAGAGTGCAAGGACTGTAAGAGCCTTGATTGACTCAGGTGCAGCCACTAGTGCTGTTAAATTGTCTTACTGTCAAGAGTTGCAATTAACTGTCAATCCGGTGGAAGCATATCTCATAGGATTGGGAGGCGTGGAAACCCCTTGCATGGGCGAGGTGGAACTTCCCCTCTATATTCATGATGAGGCAATGACAGTTAAAGTACTAGTATGTCAAGATGAGGATCTCACTGAACCTCTTGTCTTGGGTCAAGACTGGATCTATGACCAAGCAGTCAATTTAAACCTAAGAAGTGGACTTCTTCAGGTCTGGGTAAATCAAACTAGAATTACAATTGAGTTAAATAATGGAGCACTCAGGGAACTAGAAAAGACACGGACTCCTGGTCCCTCCCGGGGTACACATGAAGTTGACCATGCTGTTCTTGTCCAAGGCTATGTGATGCAGAAGAATGAAGATCTCAAAAAAGGAGTCAGAACCACAATGGAGCTCCCTTCTTTTCCAAAGACCAGAAGGAGGCAGCAACTAAGGGCAGATCAATCACTGAAGACTCTCCAAGCGAGAGACCAAAGGAACGCGCGAAGCAGAACAACTCAGCCGTTGAGACAAATGTGGGTGCGGAAAGACGAGCTGCCGACCGTAACGAAGTCGCAACAACGGTCCCAACTTCCTATTAGTAATCAACGACTTGATGCTAATAAGAAGACTCCTAAAACCTCTGTTGAGAAAGTGAACTCCATTTGGGTACCCAAGAAGTCGATGAAGGCTGACCTACAATCAAGACAAATTTGGGTGCCTAAGGCTTGCTTGCGGGCTCAACTAGTCCCACACAATTCACATCTTACACGACATAGTTCACTTGCTCAAGCAGCCGCTGTAACATAATCCTAGTAGGAGATGGTTGAACCACGCTCTAAGAGAGAGGATTAGGAAGTAATCCTCAACCATGGCTTTTGGGGCAAGTGGTTAGCCCATCACATTCCTAACCAAGAGGTTGTGAGTTCAATCCCTTACATTGGTATCAGAGCCTAGGAAGTAGGCTTGGGCAAAGTGGAATGACCCAATGGCCTCTAAAAAAGGCGCTTGGGCATCCTCCATGTGAAAGGGTAGGAATTGTGGAAGGCGCGCGTCGATTTCAATGATGGACCTTACAATGATTGGGGTGTATCTCTCAATCCGTAGGTCGGATTGAGGCGTGTAATATACCGTTGGAAAGCTCTCAGAATGAACTTTCCAATGAGCTAGCTTGGAAGTGTGAATTCCTTGGGAATCCTTGGGTGGCACTTGATTGAGTGTTCAAGATACCAAGCATGGGTGAGAACAAGGTTCAAGACTGAGGTTGAGAACAAGGGCTCGAGACACCAAGGTTGCGAACAAGAAGGTTCAAGACACCAAGGTTGAGAGCAAGGGTTCAAGAGACCAAGGTTGCGTACAAGGTTCAAGAAACTGTGCGAGGTTGAGGGACATCAATTCAAGGGCACCTAGGGGTTCAAGGGACTGATCACCGAGGCTAGAGGGATACAAGAGTAGATCATTGAGGACAATGATCGACCAAGGGGGGAAGAATGTAACATAATCCTAGTAGGAGATGGTTGAACCACGCTCTAAGAGAGAGGATTAGGAAGTAATCCTCAACCATGGCTTTTGGGGCAAGTGGTTAGCCCATCACATTCCTAACCAAGAGGTTGTGAGTTCAATCCCTTACAGCCGCCACCCACTCTTGTCTGATACACTCGAACACACTGCCGCCTAGAAGCACGCACAGACTCACTCTTAAATGGGTCCCAATGACACAACAACTCCCAGTAGAATTACTCATGCAACCCTCCCAAATCTCCACAAAACCAAGACCAAAAGCCATTCATGGTGTTTGGCAACCTAAGACTTGTAATAAACCCCCCGACCCCAATCTGTGAATTCATCTCCACTTACTAACTACATCAGTCAGACAACTCACCTTTCCATCTAACTCCTAGGACTAACCAGGCATTAACTACACACACTGTCATCGTGCACTTACTAACCACTAACTCATCATCTACCTCGTGTTAATGTTGTAACGGGGACAACAACGGATTTATTCTGTCCATTACGATGTTAACACATGGTTCTATATTCTCACAGAACCAACAAGCAAGCAGGGCCATGGCAGAAGCAGGAGGTGCCAGTTCTCAAGCCGGATCCAGCGCACAAATTGTGGATATAGAAACACTCCTCCTCGAGCCACATCTCACCGAAAGACCGCAAGAACTTCAAGCTGTGCATGTCCTCCCAATTCAGGATCCTCCTCAGGGACACACCTCTCAGGTGGGCAAACACGCTCATTGGTTCAGTGATGTTGCTGGACCATTGGGTGATGGAACCTATTTCTGGGAAGCTGAATTGGAGTTTAATGGTAAATGGGGACGCTACCATTTTTTCACGCGCGAGTTTGAGAGTTATCAAAATGCCGAAGTCATGCGTTCAGTATGGACCAAAGCCGGCTTGGACAGTTATTTCAGGGCCCACTTACCAAAGCCGGATTTCTTGCGTTGTTCTTATCTTATCAGTACCATCACTCCGAGCAGGGCCAAGGGAGGCGACAGCACCTTTGTGTTACCCTCACTGTTGCCGGGCCATGAACTTAAACGATTCAAACTGACGCTCAATCTGGTACGAGAAGCATTGGGCATGTATGGTATGCACATTCCTACTGAAAAGGAAACAATGGTTCCAGGCAGAATGAAACATAAAGATCTCAATAAGCTGAAGGATATGGTAGCAATGACACCGACCATCGCTCTTCACCTACGGACCGTCATGCAGCATTTTGCCTTCCCCGCCCAGGAAAGATTCACCATGCCCCAAAAGAAAATATGGTTCAGCTTGTATTTGGCGGAAACAGAAAGCCTCCCTATCAACGTACCACATTGGATCATAGATCAGATTCACCTAGCCCATCAAAGGTGGAACAAGAAGCAGAAGAATGTGCTTCACGGATGTTGTGCTCTAACCAAGATAATCTACCGATGTCTTGCCTATGACGTGCCTATTCAGCGGGCACTCATATGGCCCCGGGCCCAGGAATTCCAGAGAAGGCTATCAGCGGTAGGTCCCCCATCAAAGAAGATGAGGGGGGGAGTCCAACTACCCTGCGCTCAACCAAGGGGAGCCACCACTACACCAGAAATTACCCCTCCCCAGACACGACGCATTAGGCCATTCACCATCCGGCTCCCAAGACCGAGTACAGAGGGACCCAATCTGGTGTTTCCACCCGTCCCATGAGATTTGGAATCTCCACAGGGCTTTACTCTCAATGATCTCACTGATGAAGAAGTGGCTAGACTAATCTACGACTCTAATCTCCAAACGGAGGCAGAGCGAGCTCAGGAACCACAAACCCATACAACAACGTCAGCCCCCACCCAACCACAAGTTGTAGAAGTCGACGTCGAGGAACAAGAGACCGAACAAGAGGAAGAAGCCTACGAGGAACAAGAGTATGACGAACTTTCAGAGTTAGCAAGTGCCCCTGCGTATTTGGCACAAATAAAAAGACTATATCGAACCATGCAACTAGTTCAAGAACAACATAAAATGTCACTGGAAGCAGGCAAGAAACTCATGAACCAATTGCTGGCAGAGGAAGGCGTGGATGACATGTTCATCGAGTCCATAAACCTACACGCCGATGCAGTGGGATTGGATGAGGCCATTCATGAGGCAATGGCCTACATTCACCGATTTGAGAAAAGGATTCCCGCCCGTCCCATGAGGTCTGGGAAGCAAATTCATATCAACGTGTCAGCACAAGGAGATACAACGCAAGCAGGCGAACATCAGGAAGCACCACTGTCACCACCATCCCCACCTCGCACTACACAACTCACTCCACCACATGACACTAGCACCACTGTCACCACCATCCCCACCTCGCACTACACAACTCACTCCACCACATGACACTAGCACCACCACGTCCACTACCACCACAATCGTCATGGGAATTCCACTCTCGCCGGGAATCCAATTCGGGGGAGTCACCATGCCCACTTTCACCACTCTCTTCACTAACGTCACATCCACCCCACCCACAATCCCCATCTACACGGTCACTCAAACAATTGACACTATGGAAACATCTCCTGCCACTGCACCGCTCCCTCCCCCCATGCCACCTCCATCTCCCATACCCCCTCCACCCACATCCCCACTTGCATCCACATCATTCACAACTCCCTTTCCCGCTCCCATTCCCCCTGCATCTTCACCCCTCCCTGCATCATTTAATGTAAATAGTATATTTCTAGCGTTAAATCAATGTGTATATCAGCTTCAGAATGAGTACAGAGCTCTGGACGGCTGGTATCAACAACTGACAACACATCACCAGAACTTACAAAGGCAATTTAAAATTCTGGAAGAGGAAAATGCAGATGTGAATCAACGTTATACAACGCTTGAGCAGGCTCACCAAACACTATTGGAGGCACCCCAACCATCAACAGAATCAGGCATCAAACAACTAGAAGCTTTGCTCGAAGTATACCAGGCCGATAACCTACGAGTCAGACGTAACTTGGCGCTACTCAAGAAACATATGGCCACAACACTGGAAGAGAACAAGAGATTGAAAAAACAAAATGAAGAGAATCTGGAAGCGGCAATGGAAGGATCCCCCCATGAGATAGATCCAGAGCAGTTCAAAGCAGTTCCCACGGAGACGATGAAAACCATTTTGGAAAGCTATGCAGATCTCCTGGAAGCCCATGATGACTTGGAAAGAGAACGTGACACACTACAGAACAGACTTAAGGAACAGGAAGAACAACCAAAGAGTGTCCCATCAACCTCTACCTCAGACGAAGTAAAGGCCTTAACTGAGCGGGTAACAGAATTACAAAAGAGGTTACTGACATACGAGAGGCAGCCCTCTCCAGTGGTAGAACCAGAGCCAGAAGAGTTGGTCCCTATTGAGGTAGATGATTCTTACGAAGAACCGTATGTTCCTATGCCAATGCCAGGCGGGCAACGAACCTCAGAGGGACTAGACACCTTGGAAGTGGAAGCACCCGAGTGGCTTCAGACACTGGAAAGGACAGCGAACACCCACGAAGAACGGGTGGCCATTCAGATCCAATCACTAGCGAACCTAGAAGAAACTGTCATAAAGTCAGAATATTTCAGAAGCATGTCTCATCATAGATGGATCGGCACCAATAATGACCAATAGGTGCCATACTGCATACTTTTGGCCGATTACAACGTCGAGATTCAACGACGATGCGGCAAGCCTCCCACATTTGCTACATAATTTGGCCCAGATGATATACCGGAAAGTGCTCAGCGGGGGTCCATCAATCAACCCACCTGGAGGATCAGGCTTTTGGAAACATATCCGGAAATGGTCCGAACCTGGAATAATATGCCGTTGTTTATTAAATATAATCCTTGTTACATTCCAGTTCTTCGACGACGCACCTGGCCTGAATTCACTATTGCCGTCAGAGACATCAAAGCCTGCGCAAAATGGTTAAATTACGTTTATCTAGCACCTCCACGAGGACCCCCCACGGTGAACTACATGATTTCTACAATCCGTCACTGGAGTATTCGGCTACACAATAATCCCGATGTGATGGCCCAGATGTGTATGAAAATATTCGAATTAATGCTGATCACTTTCAGGACGTTTAAGAACATTAAGGACCCCCACTTCTCAGGAGCAGGCTTCGTGACAGGAAACCAGGATCTAGTGTACAATATGAGTACCAACCCATCAATTGAAGTAATATATGCTTGGCACGCCAGAATCAAGTACCTCCCAGCCTGCTTTAAACAGACATTTGAGGAGATGTTCATCACAGGATTCTGGGAATATCACTCCGAAATCTTTATACCCAAACCATCACATCTCCTCCAATTATTTGCTGTGGAGAGAACTATTCACTCAGAACAATTGAGGGTGCCTCATCCGGATGTTCCCGGACCTGTGAACTGGGATGATTTGCTCACAGATCTAGCACGCGGCTTGCGACTCGAAGAACACCACCTAGCCTCCGATGTCGTCCAATATTATGTTCAAAAATCCTCTAGACAAGGGTCTGTCAGGGACGACAGACGCGAGAGTGGGGGGGGTGTTGGCAGCAGTCAAGGAACCGAAGGAGCCACAAGACAAAGAGAGTCAGAGCGAAGGGACAGCACAAGCAGACATGGCAGTCAAAGAAGATCTGGCAAGTAGGCCGATAATTTTCTTCATGAAGAAGCAAGTATGAGCATTCACGCAGATCTAGCACTAAGGCAACCCTTTAATTTTTCAAAACCCTTACACCAATTAAAAGTGATTCTCATCACTAAACACCATTGTAAACACCATTTCATATTTTTGTAGCTCCATTTTGTGCAAGCCAAGGAGTCCTTGAGCTTGAGGAGCTTTAGAAGTATCTACCTGCCAATTTTCGTATTTTTTAGATCTCGTTTGAGTCCTCAAATAAGCCCTAGAACCTAATTTTTAACTATGCTGGACACTGGGTCTGGACAGGGCCAAAGCTAGTAAAAAAACTATAAAAGGAGCTAGAGAGCTCATTTTTGAGGTTGGATTGTAATTGAAACGAACTTGTAAGAGCTTTTTGAAAGTAATCTAAGACTCCATTGCTTCTCACTCTTTGTCTTGCCGTGTGTGCGCGTGTGTGTGTATGTGTGTGCATGCTTGTGTGCTTCTCACTCACGCACTTGTGCCTCCACTTGCTCGAGGTCTTCACACCATCCTCACGTCTTCCCGGATTGACATTAAAGGAGGTGTTACTCATCACTGAGCTACACACTGAATTCCGCATCCTCCTAGATCTTCTTGGTCCTGGGTCACTTCTCCTTGTATCATCTGCATGTGCCCTTCTTACTCCTGGAGTCTTCATAGAGGGCAATCCACGTTCCTCATAAAGACTCTTTTCTGAACCGCTTGAATCTCCATCAATGTCTTCAAAACCAGCACATGTTTTATGACCAACAGAAAACTTTTCTTTACCTTTCTTGGATGCATTTGATGAATTTGCTGGACTAAAATTTCCACGTAATCTTCCAATCCATGGATTTGAGTTGGAACTATTGCTTGGTGATGCATCCAGTCCACTCAAAACCTTAGATTCTGCACTTGATTTTTCAGCATTTTCTTTGTCATTTGGTTCAAGACTCAATCCTCCTTTGGCATCTGCATCCGAGCTTGACATTTCATCAAATACCACATCTCTACTCACTTTTACCTATCGTGTGAGTGGGTTATAACATTTATATCCCTTTTGCTCAAGGAAGTATCCAATGAAGACACACTTTGGATCAAGCTTCGTCCTCAATTCATCTGGGACATGTACATATGCAATACAACAAAAAAATTTCAGATGTGATAAGTTTGGCTTTTTACCTGTAAACTTCTCTTCAGGTGTAATTTGATGTACAACAGCAGTCGGAGTTCTGTTCATGATGTATACAGCAGTATGCCCAGCTTCTGCCCAATAACAATGAGGCATATTCTTCTCAGCCATCAAGGCTCGTGCTATTTGTGCAATATGTCTATTTTTGCGTTCAACAACACCATTATATTGTGGTGTGTACCTGCATGAAAACTGACGCCGAATTCCATGATTTTTTAGAAAACTGTTGAACTCATTTGACATGTATTCACCTCCTCCATCAGATCTTAATTTCCGAATGTACTTCTCTGTCTGCTTTTCCACCATAGCTTTAAAATTCTGGAAGTGAGTGAACACCTCACTCTTCTCTTTCATGAAATATACCCATACTTTGCATGTATGGTCATCAATGAAAGAATGAAAGTAACATAAAACTTGCAACCGCCCATAGATGTGGTCTTTGCTGGACCCCAAACATCTGTATGTACTATTTCTAGTACATTCTCACTAACATGCTTGTCATGTGGAAATGATGCTCTTAACTGTTTACCAAATTGACATGCTGCACATACCTTTTGCATTTCAGCAACTTTGAAATTTGGTAGTCCATGGACAATCTCCTTTGACTGCATCAATTTTAGCCTTTGCAAGTTTGCATGTCCAATCTGTTTGTGCAACATCTGTATATGTGCAATAACTCCTGCACCTTTTGCAAACATGGCTGCATTCATTTTAGGAATCTTCACATTTAAGGTGAACATCCTACCTACTTTGTTTCCTTTGGCAACCAATCGTCCATCCTGCTTGTACTCTTCTACATATAATCCATCAGCATTGAACCTGACTTGGAATCCCTGGTCAACCATTTGTCCAATAGAAACCAGATTCTTTGTTATATTTGGAACATGCAGCACATCAACAAGATGTTTTACCTTTCCATCCTCCATCGATAGTGCTATGTTTCCTGTATGCTCAATAGGATGTGATGTGTCATCACCTGTTTCAACATATCCAGGAACTGGCAATTTTTGCAAAGTACTAAACCATTCCGCATGACTGTTCATGTGATTTGAAGCACCTGAATCAAACTATCAGACATTATCATTCAATTTTGAAACACTAGTAGACATCGTATTCATCATGTGATGTTGAACCATGAACAACTTCTCAGAATCATCTGTACTTGTGGATGCATAGTTGTTTTGCTGCCTTCTGTCATTTTGATTCTTCAATGTGCAATCACGTTCAAAGTGTCCAGGTTTACCAAAATTCCAACATCCTTTACTATCATTACTTGAATCATTTCTTTGGAAATTTCTACGACCTCTTTGGCTCCCCCTGCCTCAAAATTGTCCTCTTCCTCCTGCATGATTCTGTTGTTGACCTTGGTCTTGGTTACTGTTTCCTCTTCCATTTCCAAAATCTCTACCTCTGACTCTTCCTCTACCGGAGTAGAATACCTGCTCAGAACTGGGCTTTCCTTGGGAGTTTGAATCCTCAACAAGATTCTTTTCTTCAATAATCAGCATGGATACCAAATCAGCAAAATTCAGAATATTTTCCCTGGTCTGTATAAAAGTTCTGAACTGGTTATATGTAGCTCCTAAACCACGAAGGCACACTTCCACCTTATCATCATCATCTACATTCATGCCAATAGATGCAGGTGAATCACATATGCTTTTGATTTTCAGAGTGTAGTCACTTACCGACATGCTCTTTTTCTCCAATGTATGCAGCTCGTTCTTGAGTTGCAATTTTCGTGCCTTTGTATTAGTCTCATACAAAGTGACAAAACTGTTCCAAGCCTCTTTTGGAGTCTTGGCATCCTGTATGTGTCCAATTATGCTATCCTCTATGCTAACATATAGCCAATACATTACCTTTCATGCTCCTTGATTCCATTCCTCATATGCTCTTAACTGGTCTGCAGTCCGATTCCTTTGTGGTAACTAAGGAGCATTTTCATTCTCTCCTTTGATGTACTTCTAGTAGCCTTTTCCCATCAGGAAATTCATCATTCTGAATCTCCAAGCATGGAAGTTATTCTTGTCCAGCTTATCGCTCATAACCTGACTCATTCCATCTGCGTTTGCCATTTCTGCAGCAATTCACAACACTGCAAAACACTACAAGCAGCACTTCTGCTTGCACTGTCGCACTATGACGTGACAATTCGATCTGAGAAAAACATAGTTTTCGTGTATCAACAATATACGAAATTGCTTGAAATTTTGGATCTAGAATATATGAGTGTCGTCAAACACAACGCAAGTTATAGTTTCTGAAACTGACCTGGTTTTTCTATGGGCCCCACCTTGCGAGCTCGAAACAGAGGTTGAGATGGCTCCGAATCTTTGATCTGACAAAAACAAGTGACCCTAAAGGGAGAACTCTCGAAAATATTTTGAGGTCTTCTACCTTCACGCCGATTTTTGTAGCAAACAGAGGCCGTTTGTGAAATCGCATTTTCTCCATGCCTTGTCGTGTAGTCTTAACCGTCGCCTTCTCCACGAGCTCTCTACAACCACGTTGGCTCTGATACCATGTCACGAGGAAGGAGATAAGGAAGAGAGCTCACACACACACTCTCACTCTCAAGGAGAAGCACACACACAGATTGAGGCAAGGAAGAATGACCTTCTTCTTCTTCTATTACATAAAAGGAATGTACAATAATGAACTTTAAAACAAGAATACAAGTGCAATATATAAAGATCAGTACATAAGGAAAAACCTAATGTTCACGAATGAGGGAGCTGGCAAGGAACAAATGTGCCATCACTCTCGATAGATAAATCTAATAAAACTCAATGAAGTATCCCTGATATATACCGGCGTGACCACTATACATGTTAGAGAAACGAAAAACTGGTACGTGTCATCCTAGATCATCACATGTTGAGCTTGATATCTCAACACATTCTTCATAAGCTTTGCCTCATGTGTGAAAGATTGTCCCATGAGTGTGTTGAACTTAGGAACTTGCATGTCCATGAAGAGGTCCATAGTTGTGTTGAAGGCTTCCCATTTGCCATCAGCCTTGATACCATTGATTGCTTTCTTTACTATTCTTTCTTCATCAATGACGTCTCCAATGCTTCCAATCTAGTCTGCAAGGTCCTTCATCTTGGTGACAAAATCAGTCACACTCTGCTTAGGCTTCTTTTTAAGTATTGTGAACTCCATCCATAATTGGTTCTTCTTAGCCTTGGTGCTTGATGAGAAGAATGCTTCAAAAGCATTCCGTGTTTCTTCTGACATTTTGCAAGTCCTAATGCGTGGAAGTAGAAAGTCAGAGATAGAGTTAAGAATCTATGAACTTGCTAAGGCATCCTTTGAGCACCATGCATTCAATCTTTCTTGTTCCTCTTGTGTGGGTTGGCCCTTGCTTCTGAGGATTGACATAATCTCATCTCCAGATATGTAACCATAGAGAGTCCTTCCTTGTAGATAAGCTTCCATTCTGAGTGACCATGCTGAATAATTGCCTTGATCTAGTTTGTCAATGGATGAGGGAAATACATCACCCATGATGCTTAGTTTCTCTGATACCGCTGTGAAGAGATGATGGGAAGTATGCAGAGATGAGTGGTTTTTTTGCAACAAACATGCTCTATACTAGCCAATGAAACTCCAAGGATGCTTCATATACTTTTTTAGCTTCCCAAATATGCAAAAGAACATCAAGTCCTTTGGAGCATCATTGTCAAATGTTTCCATCAAAATAGATAACTTACACTTTGCAAAGATTGATGAAACCTTCTATTTTGGGAAGAGAAGGTCATAGAAATATGCTTAGAGCTCACAATCTAGTACAAATCGGCCAAAGAGATTTACAAAACATCTAATTGAAATGTCTACCTAAATAAAGCAATTTATTTGATGAATTTAGTAGCACCATAAAAAGAGAAATAAATCTAACAAGTATGGGGGGTCATCCTAGCTTTTGAAGAGCAAGATGATGTGTAGATAGAGTCAGCTTCCTTCATTAATATCTTGAGATCTACTAAACCAATGATGATAAAAATTGATACATATGTACTTGACATTATTGTCTAACTAACCAATTGACAGTATCGCAATTGGATACTCATGCACAAAGAAATAGACAAAAAAAGTTCATTGTGTACATGAGTGTACTATGTTGATACATTTAGGTAGTGATGTGTGTGAACACTCTAGGACTGCCGGGGCACTTTTTTCCCTCTTTAAGAGGTTTTTTTCCCCCGGCTTGTATATACGCCTATTGCCCTAATGGGCTACTTATCTTTGTACATTCTCTAGTAATACATTCAGTATTGTGTGTTGTGCTCCAAGCTTCTTCTTCTTCCTTGTGATGTTCGCGTGCTTCACCAGACGTCTAACTCCAACAATTGGTATTAGAGCAGGTCGTCGCTTCATCTAGGGCGCCGTCGACACTCCTCCGGTTGTAGTCTCAGAATCGCACAAATTTTGGTGAGCATACTCAGCGTGTTTTCGAGATCAAAACAGCTTTGCTATGTGGTGCCGAAATCATGATCTGAGCTCGTTTTGACCTCTGAACGCACTACCACAGCGCTTGTGTAGGCTATTTCATCTTTTTGTGCCAAAGGTATATACCAGTTTCTATTCGCCAGTATAAGCATCTCAAAGTCTACTACAAGTCTAGCAGAATTCGTCTTGGAAGTTTTGTTCAACTTTTTGAGATACAGTCAATTTTCTGCATCAAGGTATTTTAGTCACCAACCATGGCTGAAAGCAGTGATGTATTCCGTTGTTGGCTGTTGAGGATAGTTGGATGGTACCAACTACCCGTTATGGGCTTATATGATGTGACATGTGTTGGTTGCAAAAGGACTATGGAACATTGTGCAGGGTGTCGAAAAACGTCCTATCACACCTGCAACTGTTACAACTGCAGGTACTGAAGCTGATGCAGAAGGTGTTGAAGATGATGATATTCTGCATATTCCTGTTCGTGCTGCAGTTTTTGCTGCACCTACTGCAGAGCAGATTTGTTGGGATGGCAGAGATGTCTAGGCACATGCATTGATAGCTTTGTCTGTCAAACGTGCCATTATTCCTCACATTCACTCTTGCAGAATAGCTAAGGATGCTTGGGATACACTTACCACATTTTACCAAGCTAGGAATGAGGCTCATGTTGCTTACCTCCGAAAACAGTTGGAGAATGAGCACATGAATGAAGGTGATTCTATGGACAGTTTCCTAACGAAGATCAAAGACTTGAAGGAACAGTTGATTTCTGCTGATGAGGTTATACCAGATAGCTCACTTGTGCATACCGTTTTGAATGGTCTTCCTAATTCATATCAGAGTTTTGCTTCTACTCTTCGATTGATGATGAAAGGTAATCCGAATGCCTTATCATTTGAGGAGTTAGTCGGCACGTTTACTACTGTCTACAATTTTGACCCAACTTCTCATGAGCAGTGCATGTCTGCAGTAGACTCAGATGTTTGGTATTTTGATAGTGGGGCGACCAAACATATTACCTCGCACCGCAGTTTCTTCTCTTCACTCGAGCGTGCCCCTACAGGGAATACTGTTACATGCACCAACTCCTCTTATCCTGTTATGGGAGTTGGTAAGATCATTTTAAATACTGCTGATGGTAGTTCTTTCACTTTGTCAGATGCTTTATTTGTGCCAGGATCAAGAAGAACTTGTTACCAGTTTTTGCATTAGCCAAGATTGGCTTCGTTGTGAAATTTGTTGATGACATGTGTACAGTTCATGATCTGTCAAATGGCGATGTGATTATGCTTCTGGCATTTTATGTAGTTGGCTATATAAGGTCATAGACTATGAAAGATCAGTAAATGATTTGGCATGTGCAGTAAATGATTCTCGGCTATGTCAGATGCAAAGCTTTGGCATGCATGCTTTGATCATCTAAATTTTGCTAGTTTGCTACACCTGTGGAAATCTGAAATGGTGTCCTCCTTGCCCAAACTTGAGGCACCTGGAAAACATGTTTGTGAAGGCTGTATTTTGGGCAAAATGCTGCGTTCGTCCTTTCCAAAAGATGGTTCAATTCAGGCTACTCAAAAATTGCAGCTTGTACATAGTGATGTCTGTGGTCCTATGCAGACACCTTCTTTTGGGAATTATCTTTACTTCGTGACTTTCATCAATGTTTTTTCTAGGCATGCATGGGTATATCCATTGAAGGCAAAGTCCGAAGTGTTCATGTGCTTCAAACAGTTTTTGGTTTTGGCTGAAAATCTGTCAGCATGTAAAAAAAAAGCAGCCTCCGTTCTGATCGAGGGGGGGCACATATGTCTTTTGATTTTAATGCATTTCTAGCTGAACGTGGGATAAAACACCAGTGTACAGTGCCATATATACCTCAATAGAATGGAGTTGCTGAACGAAAGAACATGTCGCTCATGGAGACGGCGAGGTGTATGGTCAAGACTCAGGCTTTACCACATAGTTTCTGGCTTGAGGCTGTCATGTGTGCATCATATGTACTGAACAGGTGTCCCACTAAAGCACTGTAGTCTATCACTCCAGATGAGGCTTAGCATGACCCCAAGCCATCTGTTGCCCATCTGCGTGTTTTTGGTTGTTTGGCATATGCATTAATGCCTGAACAACATCGTAGAAAATTGGATGATAAAGGAGTAAAATGTATTTTTGTTGGGTACAGTTCTAAAAGTAAAGGCTATCGTCTGTATCATCCATAGACTAAATGCATTTTGGTTAGCTGTGATGTTGTTTTTGTGGAGGATGCTATTCAGCCATTGCTTTCATGTACTAAGGAGACATTTGTTAGCTCCAAAGACATGTATGATACTTTGCTGCCTCTTTTACAGGTGGACAGTCTAGTGCTGGTCCTAATGAGGCAACTTCTCAGCCTTTGCAGGTTTCATGTGATGATGCAGATCATTCCATTTTTGATGCAGATTTACATGATGCACTTATTGATGAGAGAGCTGATATTGAGCAGGCAAGAACTATGCCAAAATGGCTGCTGTAGACCTTGCCTGATAGCACATTAGATGCACCTCTGTCATATCGTACTCGATCAAGCTCTCATAGTGCCTCTTTTGCATCAAATTGCTATGCTATGGCTGCATCTAGTCTATGTGATGAGACTGAGCCTGTTTCTTTTGATGAAGCACAAAATTTAGAAAATTGGATGGGTGCTATGCAATCTGAATATGATGCAATAATGAAGAATGGTACTTGGTCTTTATGTGACTTGCCTCCTGGCAAGAAGGCCATTGGCACTAAGTGGGTATACAAGCTGAAGCGTAAACCTGATGGTACAGTTGATAGGTATAAGGCTAGGCTTGTTGCAAAGGGTTATGCACAGGAAAGAGGCATTGATTTTGATGAGGCCTTTGCACCTACATGCCGTATGACTACTGTTCGGAGCATCTGTGCACTTGCCGCCCATCATGGTTGAAATGTACATCAGTTGGACATTAAAACAACATTTCTGAATGGTGACTTGCATGAAGAAGTGTATGTTTTTCAGCCCCGTGGCTTTGTGCAAAAAGGGCATGAAAACCAAGTGTGCAGGTTAAAGAAGGCATTATATGGTTTAAAGAAAGCACCACGTGCTTTGTATGAGAAGATACATGCCTATCTGATTGCACATGGTTTTGAGAACAGTCCAACTGAAAGCACCTTATAAGTTAAGTGTGCTAATGATGTGCTTCTGATCATTGTTGTCTATGTTGACAACATGCTGCTCACGGGTCCTATTGAGAAGCATATTGCTGATTTTAAGGCTGATTTGCATGCCTCATTTGAGATGTCTGATTTGGGGCATTTGCATCATTATTTGGGCATTCAGTTTATGCACGTTGATGGTGGAATGGCTTTGTGTCAAATGAAATATATTGACACATTATTGCAGTGTTTTGTCCTTAAAGACTGTAAGCCTATTGCCACTCCTATGGAGACAGGTTTATGATTGAGTCTTCATGATGCTGGAGATGCATTTGATGCTGTTCTCTATCAACAGGCTGTTGGATGCTTGATTTACTTATGCATTACTCGGGCATATATTTAGTTTGCTATCTCACAGATGAGCAGGTTTATGAATTGCCCAAGAGTCAAGCATTGGCAGGCGGTTAAGTGTATCTTTTGCTACTTGAGTGGTACTCGGCTACTTGGGTTGTTTTATCCCAAGGGGGATCAATACCGCCAGATTTGCATGCTTTTTCTGACTCTGATTGGGCTGGTTGCTATGACACTCGTGTGTCCACTAGTGGCTTTTGCTTCATGCTTGGTAGCTCATGTATATCTTGGTTGAGCAAGAAGCAGCCTACTGTGGCCACTTCCAGTTGTGAGGCTGAGTATAGGGCAGCTTTCACAACGACTGTTGACTGTGTGTGGCTCAAACGCCTTATGGCTGATTTGGGTGTTGGTCAGTCTTCTGCCACCACCATCTTCACTGATAGTCAGAGCACATTGGCAATTTCAAGGAACCCTGTGTTCCATGCTCACACTAAGCACATTGAGGTGCATTATCATTATGTTAGGGAGAGGTTCTCTGTTGGGGAGATCAGCTTGGCATATGTGCCCATGCAGGAGAAGATTGCAAACCTTTTCACGAAGGCTCTGCCTAGGGAGAAGTTTTAAGCTTTTCGCAAAGCTTTGGGATTACTTCCTTTTGTGGAGTGATTTCCACATAGCTTGGCACTTCCTTATACATGAGTGCCAGCTACTTGTTCATCGCATCACTCCCAAGGGGGATTTGTTGATACATTTAGGTAGTGATGTGTGTGAACACTCTAGGACTGCCGGGGCACTTTTTTCCCTCTTTAGGAGGTTTTTTTTCCCCCGGCTTGTATATATGCCTATTGCCTTAATGGGCTACTTATCTTTGTACATTCTCTAGTAATACATTCAGTATTGTGTGTTGTGCTCCAAGCTTCTTCTTCTTCCTTGTGCTGCTTGCGTGCTTCCGCAGATGTCTAACTCCAACATACTATAGCATCATTGGGAGATTGACTTACTCAAAGTAATGATAAAAATGATGTATGATATTGAACATATGATACATGGGAAGTGTAGAGGAGTACTCCTTTATGAAGTGAGCACAATGTATGCTCAAGAATGTAGTTCAATCTCTCTAGAAAGAGGCATGATATCCTACAACTAAGAAGAGGGTATATTTATACATGATTTTGAAATTTGAAATTGGTGAGTCATCCACAAAAAGCTGATCTAAACTTTAGGGATGATATAATCTTGATTCCACATAACTAAAGTGGTGGAATAAGCCACCTCTTATCATGAGATTCCATATCCTTTTAGATTTTACAAATAACCAATGTAAGTGCAAGATTTAATCTTGGATTTTTCACAAGAATGTGTTCTCATGACCATTACTAAATGGGATCACTTATGAGAGCTAAGTTCCATTTATTTGATCGAATAATGGAAAAATATTGAATATGTTTGTTTTATTTGGGGATTTCTAAATAAACATGAAAGAAAAATTGGACACATACTTGTTTTAAATTGAAAGGCTTTCGATTTTTTTTTTTTTGATCAAAAGTCCTTTCAATCAAAAACGTATTTCTAAGCCAAAAAAAAAATTTTTTCAATAAAAAATCTTATTCCACACATGCTTCTTCACAAGTTCTTAGAGCTCTACTACTACCATACCACTCATAAAGTACTTTCCTCACCATACGATTTAGGAATTCCTCTATTTTTCACTTATTATCTATTTTATTGTGTCATGCATATGTTATGATTCACATGTGCGTCTCTTATATATGTATGATTTGCATTTATGTAATTGGTTTTTTGTATTTTAATAATCAAGTATACAGGTTCAACTCCCAAAAGTGTTACTTACTTGTATATGTTGATGAATAAAATTTAAAACAAACCACTATTGTGATTGTCTGACTTGCTACATTGATTCTTACTCTCACAATAGTATAAGACTGAGCAATAGATCTATTGAGATTGTTTGAATCGTCACCTCGATTCCTACTCTCTCAATAGTATAGGGAGTGTACGGGGACTATTGTGATTATTTGATTCTTTGACTCTTACTCTCACAATAGTCACTTAGATTCCTCTGAGCATAATTATAGTGTAGGTCACAAGGTGTATAGAAACTATTGTGATTGTCTAATTCTTTGACTCTTACTATCCCAATAATTATATACACTCATGTGACAAGAATCATACATAGTATAGTGAGTGTATATGAACTATTATGAATGCTCAATTCTTTGACTCTTACATTCTTAATAGTTACATAGATTCACTTCAAGATGATAATTGTATTTCCTATTTAATTATATATCTACGTATTTCTCTATCCATATTTCCATCATTTATCTACACATACTATTGATCTATCTATCCATACACTCTATTTATATGTGTACTTAAAATGTATTTAAGTATATATCATTTTATTTATGAGACTTATTTTTTATTATTGCTTTTTAGATTGGTGTTTAAAGATTTAATATCAATCAAAATTTCAATTTTATCCGCTAGTCTATTTTTTATATTTGTACAGATTTTTATATTTTTTATATCGGAAGGTAAAATAAATAAGCTCGAGCAAAAGTTTTTGGAAGATTTTGTTGGCTCATACATGTATGGAATGACAAAAGACCAAATCACTATAGCAATGGATATATCCAATTACAAGAATTTCATTGAACAACTATCTAGAACAACATACAGAAATATTGAGGATAAATTTGGAAGTGTATCAGGAGGAGCACAAGTATTAGATGAAAAAATATCCAAAGAGCTCACTTGTATCTTTGGACAGATAATCAAAGTAGCAAATTCATCGACATTGGATACCACCACAATGCCTAGATTCATCGACAAAACCAAATTTGTTGATTTACATTATCAAACAATGAAGAGAGGAAAGAAAGTGAGACCTGACACCATTGAACAAGCAGAGAGACCAATATTAGATTCATATGAAAAAGATATACATGTGAATATGGGAGATCAAACATCGAATAATCTTTGTTCACTCCTGTATTCATCTACTCATTTCAAAGATGCAGACCTTATGGGAAAAGGACAATATGGAATGTTCCATAAAGTCAAAATAAGCCACCCGAGATTCATCAACAAAAACTTTGCGGCAAAGTTATTCAAATTACATGGTGGTGACTTACAGACACGAGAGAATGAAGCTATGAATGAGGCCATAATTTTACCTATTATACATAGTGGAATTATCAATCCACTTGGATTAGCTAGGCATCATAGAAAAAGCCCATGTCTCATTTTCAAATTATGGAATGGTGGTACCTTAGACATGTGTCTATAAAAAATGAAAAAAGGGTACTTAAACATACCATGAAGCAGAAGTATTAAAGACACAGAAGGAGATATAGCAATAGTGAAGACAAACATCTAGAAGCTAATCAATGGGTTGTTGCAAACCATGTCATTTCTACACACCTATAATATTTTCCATAATGATCTCCATTCTGGCAACTTTCTATTGCATTTTGAAGGCGAGCATTCTTACATCCGACTATGTGATTTTGGTAGAGCAATGCATTTGCAAACAAAAACAATCATACACACACATACACTTATACATACTATTTTGAAGTAAGAATCAATGTTGAGTCAAACAATCACAATAGATTTTAATTCTCAATCATACACACACATACAATTCCACATACTATTGTGAAGTAATAATCAATGTTGAGTCAAACAATCACAATAGCTTTTAATATTCAACCATACACACACACATACAATTACACATACTATTGTGAAGTAAGAATCAATGCTGAGTTAGACAATCCCAATAGATTTTAAATTCTCGATCATATGCACATACGCTTACACATATTATTGTGAAGTAAGAACCAATGTTGAGTCAGACAATCACAATAGATTTTCATTCACAATTATACACTTATAGCACATACACATACTATTGGATGAAATTTGTTGGATCCCTATAAAATTCAAGGATCTGAGAAGGTGTTAATAAGTATACAAGACAAATCCATCTAGAGACCTAAAAAGTTCTAGTTCACTTATTAACACCTTCTCAACCCTTGAATTATAAAAAAGAAGATAAAAGCTTTTCGAACACATACAATAGTTATGAATTCACAATCATACACACACATACACATGCACATATAAAATCACATTAGATTTTCACTGACAATCATATGACATACACACACATACACATACACATACACATACACATACACATACTCTTGTGAAGTAAGAATCAATATTGATTCAAAAAAATAAAAATACAATTTTATTCACAATTATACACACACATACATATACTATTATGAAGTAAGAATCAATGTTGAGCCAAACAATCACAATAGTTTTTAACTCACAATTTCAAACAAAAAAAAAGTATTTTTCTTTATTTGTTTTAATACTAAAAGACTAAATATTTTTAAGAAGAGCTTATACCTTGTTCTTTGTATGACACTGTAAGTTTGCAAAAAACAAAGTAACTCTGATGAGTGACTCTAAGGGTATTCTTTTATAAAACAATATTCAATCGAATCATTTTCAATGGAAAAACTATTTGATCGATAGTTTTTCGATCGAAATTGTTTTTGATTGAAAGCTTGTCGATCGAAGACTTTTTTGATAAGAAATCTCTGAATAGCTATGCAAAAAATATTCTTTCCTATCGGAATCAGCTGATGTGGCACCAAATAATTTGATTGAATAATAAGGGTTTAATGTAAAATTCTGTAATTATTTACAAATAAATGAACTGTAAAATAACGAATAATGAGAGTACTCCATGAAACCTAGCAAACATCTTAGGTTTCATAGTGATGCAAAGATGTAGATACATGGATAGATAGAGTGATGGACCGACACAAAAACTAGATAGGTAGTCAAAGTTAAGTGTGTGTGTGTGTGTATATATATATATATATATATATATATATATATATATATATATATATATATATATATATATATATATATATATATATATATATATATATATATATATATATATGCATATTTGTGAATTAAACCTGTAGATATTCATACTACAAACACACAAAAATACACACAAACGTAACATATTATATATTGTTCATTTTATTTCTTCACCTTATACATGTTGTATGGGAGTATTTATAGAAGATCCATAGTTCAAACTTAAAGAAACTATCTTTCAAAGTCATTTTCAGAGCATCCAAATGTTCCTTGGGATGGCACATGCTGTTTTAATGTGAGGAATGATGGCACATTTGATAGACAAGACTATCAATGCATGTGCCTGATCATCTCTGCCATCCCAATGAACAAAGATGCTCAGGCACATGCATTGATAGCCGTGTCTATCAAACATGCCATTATTCCTCACATTCACTCGCATAACAACAAAGGAAGCTTGGGATACACTTACCACTTTATACAGGCAAGGAATGAGGCTCATGTTGCTTACCTCCGAAAATAGGTTGAGAGTGAGCACATGAATGAAGGAGATTCCATGGACAGTTTTTTTGACAAAGATCAAAGATTTGAAGGAGTAGTTGATTTCTGCTGATGAAGTCTTGCCTGATAGTTCATTTGTGCAGATTGTTTTGAATGGTCTTCTGAATTCATATAAGAGTTTTGCTTCTACTCTTCAATTGATGATGAAAGGCAATCCGAGTGCCTTAACATTTGAGGAGTTAGTCTCTATTTTTTTGCAAGAGGACCAGTCTAGGCAACACATGTCCATTATGTGTGTTGCAGATCATGATTTCATGGCTGCTTAGAAGTGCAAAGGTAAATGGAGCTCATCTACTAGTAAGAAAATATCTGCTAATTTTGCATAATCAAAGAAGAATGAGAGGGATTAGAAGAAAATTAAAAAGTTTTTTTTTTGAAAATATTGCAAAGAAAATGATCATGTCGTAAAGAGCTATCCAAAACTAGGTGCAAAAGAAGCAAAGAAAGAAGAGACTCGAATGGTTGTTGTAGAAGCCTCTACACCCAAATCAGAGTCTATGAATCTTGTGCCGAATGAAGAATGAGCATTTACTACTGTTTGTAGTTATGACCCATCTTGGCATGTATAGTGTATGTCTATAGTAGACTCAGATGTTTGGTACTTTGATTGTGGGGAAACCAAACATATTACCTCACAACACAATTTCTTTACCTCACTTGAGCCTACCCCTCCATGAAATACTGTCACATGTGTCAACGACTCCTCTTATCCTTTCACAGGAGTTGGTAAGATAATTTTGAATGCTACTGATGGTAGTTCGTTTACATTGTCAGATGATTTATGCCAGGGATCAAGAAAAATCTGTTTTCCATTTCATCATTAGCCAAGATGGCCTTGGTTGTGAAATTTATTGATGATAGATCTACAATTCATGATTTGTCAAACGGTGATATCATTATTGCTTCTGGCATTTTATGTCATGGGATGTGTAAGCTCATAGATTATGCAAAATTTCTGAATGATTCAGCATGTGTAGTTCAAGATTCTCAAGCTATGTCAGATGCAAAGCTTTTGCATGCACTCTTTGGTCCTATGAATTTTGCTAGTTTTCTATGCCTACACAAATGTGAAATGGTGTCCTCTCTACCCAAACTTGAGGCACCTAGTAAACATGTCTGTGAAGGTTGTATTTTGGGCAAAATGCAGCATTCTTCCTTCCCAAAAGATGGTTTAGTATGAGCTACTAAAAAATTGCAGCTTGCTCACAGTGATGTTTGTGGTCCTATGCAAACACCTTCTTTTGGGAACTATATTTACTTTGTGACTTTCATTGATGATTTTTCTAGACATGCATATACCCACTAAAAGCAAAGTTCGAAGTGTTTATGTGCTTCAAAAAGTTTTTGTTTTTGGCTAAAAATCTGTCAATATGTAAACTTTTTTCCTCCGCTCGCAACCCGTGGAGATGGACTACCTGAGATTTGTAGTCTAGCTCACCACTAACCTCTTTAAATCTGGGTTGCTGTGTTAAGTCGGGCTGCCACGCATGCCACTAGTGGAAGGTATGAAGGTGTGGATCTTCAGCCTTTGATCTGGACCTTCTGAAGATCTATGCCCCTGGGGGGCTCTGTGCAGAGATGGGTGTTGCATGCCCCTGTAGGGCTTCCTGTAGAGATATGTCTTGAGATACAATACTTTTAGTGAAGCTTCTTTCTTGGTCTTCTTCTTCTCTTCTTTTTGTTGGACTCTCCTTCAACACTACCCCCTCCTGAACTCTGTCGTCCCCGACATGCTTTTGAATGCGGCGGGAGTACGTTCTGTAAACCTTTTGCTCTGTCTCATTAAGCAGATTAGATTTATGTATCAGTACTTGTTTCCATTGTTCAACTTTCACACCGTCATGTGGTGGCTGTCTGTGATGTGCGAAGAAGCTCAATTCATATGCCACCATTCTAGCATTCAGATTCATTGATATTTTAAAGAAAATCTCGGAATCAATTTCAAAAAATCCGGTAAAAAAGGCTTCCTCGAAGGTTTGCATATATGGGCTTGGTAAGAACATGAGCCTTGAATAATACGCCATGATTGTTGGGTGGCTGGGCATAAGAAATAGAGCAAAAATAAGGGTATCCGTGCCCTGGTTAATATCGATGGAATTCAAAAATGTATACGTTGCGTGTTTGAACACTTTCAAAACTGTAAGTATCATGCTGATGATTTTATTAGTCATCTTAATAGTTAGATTAGGTACTGTTGCATATCGATGTAGCGAAAATTCAATGGTTTTCACCATGTAGTCCTCAGTCGGTAAGTAATTGTGAGGTGGACTTGGAAGCAGAGGATAATTTAACCACTGTTTATTGAGCACACCACTCTTTTGCATATCCAAAAATTTGCGTGCTTCTCTATGACATGGTGTTGGGCAAAAAGAAGGATTTACCTGTAATAAATATGGTGCTGCTTGCCAATGCACCAACAAAGTAGGATTTTTCTCCAAAAATGTTCTTCTCCATAAAGGTTGTGCAGCTTCAAATTCTTCTTGAGTGTAATTGAATGTATTGTCTTTGAAGTGCAACTGCTCATCTGGATCCTTTTGTGTGATCTTATTTATATATTGTCGTGTTTTCTCTTTCAAGAGCCCATACAAAATATTGAAAGGCTTCATTATTCTATCCAAATCTTTTCCTTTTATTTTGGTGTCTTTCATGACTTTGACAACTTCATTTTCAAAATTTTCTGTCAATCAGGACACCAATAGTGCCCATTCCTTTTGACCTATTTCTGTAGTATATGGCATGGGATGATCATCACATGGTTCTACCATCTGCTCTTTTATTGGAGAATGATAGATCGGGGGAGATAGAGGACATACCTCTACCTCGTCAGTAGGATTCTCTGGTTGTGGCTCTACTGGTGTCCCGATGTTTGCTTTTTGTTCTACTTGAGCTTTCAATTGTACAGGACGCTCAGTCTTTTATTTAACTTCGTGAAGGGATGTCTGGAGCGCGTCTTTAGCCGCGAGAAGCTCATTGCCGATTTCCATTATTTGATCCGCATTTTCATTATAAATTACCAAGAGTTTTGCTTCAGTAGCTTTGAGTTGTTTCCTAAGCTCATTTGTGTCTTGTATGTACTTTTGTTCCCGTTCTTCTTTTAAGCTTGACTCTTGTTTCAACAGATTTTTATATTTTGCAACCTGATGGTTCAATTCCTTCTCGTTAGTTGCTATTGTCTCTTGTTTATCTTTTGGTTGGTCGTAAAGCAGTGCCTTCATCAGTTCTTTATTCCTGTTGCGTAGATTATCATTTTTGTCCATATATACTTTGAGCTGTGTTTCCAATAGACTGCTTCTAATCTTCATTCTTTCTTTGTCTCCTTCACTTGCTTCATATTGTCTTTGTAGCTCTATCATTTGTTCCTGTAACTTGTGATTCTACTCCATTAATGTAGTGCATTGGCCTTTGACTTCTATTATTTCCCTCTCTTGAGCTAAAACCACTTGTTGAACTTCGATCAACTACACCGATAATTGTTCACTCATCACTTGAAATTGGTTCTTTTCTCTCATGGCTTTGTCATAATCTGCATCTGTTTCCATCATTTGTTGCTGCGTATCCATGGCCGTTTGTATCATTTGTTTGACTACTGGCTTTAGTTGAGTAACATCGACATTTAACCATGTTGTCGGGATGCTGGTTCTTCCCCTGTGGTAACATCTTTTCCTTGTGCCACATGCAATGTTGTGTCGTGGGGCTGCCGAATATGAAGTTGTATCTTTGGCTCAGCCTCCTTACTGACTGTCTTACCTTGCGGCGTGTCATCAGGAATCTCAATCACAATTTGTTCCATATTTTGTTGTAGACACCTTTCTTTTTCCACACTTGTTTGTATTTCTTCTTTTATGGGTGGCACTACATCTTTAGGTGTGATTGAAGCTTCTTTTATGCTGATTTGTGAATTTTCATTCAATTGAATGAAGTGTGTTTGTTCAGCCGACGCTTCCTAGTTCTGTATACGTGATTGTTGGTTGTCGGGTGTGACTTCAACCTGGTTTATCTCTGTCCATTCCTCATTGTTTGTTTCTGTTCTTATGTCAGTGTCCAAGGTGTCCTTCTTAGAGCTAGATTCCTCATTAGAACTTGAATCCTCCAATCCCAATTCTTTATACCTAGCGGCTATTTCTCGAGTATGTTCTTTGTCCTTTTGTTGTTATCCTCATCTTGCCTGTCTATATTGATGTCCTTCGACATTGAGATTCACTTGACCTCGCATGTACATATGTGTAGCTCAAGCGTAAGCACCACCTCCTTTACTTGTCAATCCGCGGAGACGTGAGGACTGGTATGAAGACCACGAGCAAGTGAAGGCACAAGTGCGTGAGTGAAAGCACACAAACATGCACACACATACACACACACGCGCACAAGGTAAGATCAAAGAGAGGAACAATGGAAAGTTTTGATTGCAAAAGAGTTCTCTTACAAAAGATATATTCTCTAACAAGCTAACCCCAAAAATGAGCTCTCTAGCTCTTTTTATAGTTTTTTGAAGTAGTTTTGACCCTGTCCAGACCTAGTGTTCGGCCTAGTTAAAAATTAGGTTCCAGGGCTTATTTGAGGGCTCAAACGAAGTCTAAAAATTATGAAAATTGGTACGATGGTAATTCTAATACTCCTCGAGCTCGAGGACTCCTCGGCTTGAACAAAATGGAGTTATAAAAATAGATAATGGTATTTACAATGGTTTTTAGTGATGAAAATCACTATTTTTGTAGGGGATTCTTCAGAAAATTTGACATACACTTCTTGGAGCTCCCTACTTGCTCTCTCTTCTTCTATGTCCACTCCTTTGATGTGCTTCCATGTTTTATGCTTGACCTTGAGTTCCAACACTCCCCCCCCTCTCAAGTCTGTCGTCCCTGACAGACCCTTGTTGTAATGGTTATTCTAGGTTGATTTGAGAGGGAGTGTCCATTCGGATGAACCAGAGTGGCAAGGTTGGTTCTCCGGTTCTTCATTTGTCACTGGGAGCCTTTGCAAGTTGTAGTCCCTTGGTATGTGCTTCAGCCTTGGATTCCAACATGACTGTGTCGTTGTGAATCTCCATTGATGACCTCAGATTGTCCAAGGATGATGTTCATAGTAGTCATGCCAAGTACTCATAACCCCTAATGGATGATGAGTAAGTGTGTTCGTGCATGGGTTGAGGAAAATATGTGCCTTGTGCACGGCCTTGTAATGTAGCCCTATGCATGCTTACTTGGAAAATGCATCGGAAGAAGTATGGTGCAAAAATTGGGGGTCTTGAGCTAAGTGCTTAGGGGTATGCCGACGAAGAGGTTTCCTAATCTATCATGGTGATGGTGTTGCCAAAGTAAAGATACTTACCATTGTGAAGGTTCGACCGATGTTCATCTCTTCGTGTTGTACACCCGGTATTTGTGATGGAACCTTGTCGATGAATGTCCGTGTTGATGGTCCACCGATGAATTTTTTTGAGCGCTTGGTCCTGTCTCCTTTTTTCAAGCAACATTTGCCAAATACTGAGAATTGAATTTCTTTATATTCCTTGGCAAACAATATTGGGTAACTACACCAAGCTTAGTTTCACACATTTTCTTTAGCTCACCATAAGCAAAAGTCTTCTCACCCGATATACGGACAAGAATTCTCAGAATACCAAACTACCTCTTGCAGATATCTCCCTGTAGATTATAGTACATGCAGTAGTTAAGCATCACTCAAGTTGCGGACCTTCAAGTTCTTCACACCTGCTAGCCAAGACACACTTCTATCAAGACTGGTAAATGCCTAGTAATCAATGGTTCCACCTTCAACTAAGCATGACTCATTCATGTTTCATAAGCCAAACCTGGGAACTAGCTCTCTCTCGCTTTTCTTCTCTTTTTTTTTTTTTGAGAGCAATGTCACAAAACAAGAAGATAGACGTTAGTATCAGTAAAACTAGATGACATGTGTCAATGTGCTCTTGTGCCTGGGATTCTCAAATGTGTCTATGCACGGCCATGTAATAGGGCCCTATATCAATGCATACTTTGGAAGTGCATGACCTGAATGGTGCAAAAGACAGGGTTGTGCAAGAAACACATGGTTGTCGCTCGTCGAGGCTTTTGATGTTACTTGTAGTTGTTGATGCCGGCTTTGGTGGAGGTATCCATTGGATCTCGAAATGATGTAATCCTCCTTATTGGGGTCCATTTTAGAACAACATTTGGCACTACAGAGATCACTTCAGGCGTCTTCATCTTTGGATACTTCCTGAACTGTGGTATCCAGTGTGGTTGGCACTTTGATTTGGTGGAGGCTACTTGTACTTTTGGCTTCCAAACCCATACCCTTTTTGCACATCTTCCTACTACTCCTTTCACATGTGGGAGAACATAGGTTGTTGTGGACGCAAGAGCTTCTTAGGTACCCACATCTGTAATCGCCCTTGTTGAGCTGCAGCTAATTTCTTAGGCACCCAAACTTGTTGGATACCTTGTGATTGAGCTTGTCCAAGCTGCTTCCTTCGTCTTTTGGCTTGGTTGGCTTGCCTGGATGGGATTTGTGGGGGCAAGGCTGGTGGTTGCTCTCCTTTGCGTACCCAGATCTGTTTCATGCTCGGAACTGCTTTCTTGTCGAATGGTGTCTTTCTATTTGATGTAGCCGTTGTCGTGAACAATTGTGTTTCCCTGTGTGGTGGACTCACTACTGTGGCTACTTGATTCTTTGGAGAAGAAGAAAGATCCACCCGCCTTCGAACCTGTTCTTCCATGATTGACTCCTTCTGCATCATAGAGCTTTTGACACATACAACATCTTCTTCCATATGATTAGTCTTAGAAGAATGAAGAGAGTGTGTGGTGCCATGATCTGGGAGCATGCAGATGCTCTTGTGCTACTTTTAATGCTGGGATTAGGAAATCTAAAGGTAGCACAGCATTCTGTCCAAAGACCATCTGAAATGGGGTGGCATTGAGTACTGTTTTGTAGGCAACTCGGTAAGCCCAAACAACATGATGAAGCTGCTTGTCCCAATCAGAGCGTTTATTATTTACCAATTTAGTCAAGACATTACATAGGATCTTATTGGTGCTCTCGGCCTATCCGTTAGCTTGGGGATGATAGGGGGCAGACTTCTTATGTATCACCAAGAATTCTTGGAGAAGATTTTCAATGACTTCATTTAAGAAGTGGGTGCCTCTATCGCTTACTAACTCTATTGGTAGTCCATATCTAGTGAACACATTCTCGAATAAGAACTTAGCCGTCGTCTGAGCATCATTCTTTGTTGTGGCTTTGACTTCTACCCATTTTGTAAGGTAATCTGTGGCTACAATGATGTACTCTGCATGGGAGTTTCTAGCTGGGGGGTTAATAGGACCTACAAAGTCTATACCCCACTTTGAGAATGCAGGTCCTCCCATCATGGGCCTCAAAGGCATCTCGTCTTTTCTGATAGGATATTGCGCACGTTGGCATGTGTCACATTTCTTCACATAGGTATGTGCATCCATATGAAGAGTTGGCCACCAAAGTCCTGAGAATAGAATGGTCTTGATTACTCGATCAGGACCAAAGTGTCCACCTGCAACACTACTGTGTGCAGTCTCTGAGACCTTTAAATAGTCTGATTCATGAACGCACAGTCTTAAGTAACCATCTTTGCCTCTTCGGTATAGGTTCTCTCCTACTAAGGCATAGCCTTGAGCCTCTTGCTCCATGCTTCGTCTTCTTGCTAGACTAGCCTCTTTGGGTAATCTTCCCGACCTCATAAACTCTACCAATGGAGCACTCCAATCTGGAATTAATGACACTTGATAAAGGGTCGCATGCTCCACTGGGGGTCTCTCTCTGCACCTTGGACAATTCTTAATCCACTCATGTATTTCTTTGTCCATGCTAGGCCAATACACTCCTAAACGCTTCAGATTCTGCAATGTTCGTTGTTTAGAATAGTGATTTCCTAGCAATCCTTCATGAGCTTGCTGCAACCAACTACTATGTTCATCATCCTTGACACAACAAGCTAATACACCCTCAGTATCTTGTTTGTACATGCTTCCTGCCAATATGTGATATTTTTGTGATTTTACAATTTCTTCTTGTGATGTTTTCACATTCTTATTTGCAGGGCCGAAGGTTAGGACTGGTACCAACTTATTTGCCCATTTAGGAACAACTTCTAAATTGAATAGATAAGCATCGGGTAATTCGTCAGACACTCCTTGCGGTGACTCTCCTGAAGTGATGCGAGAAAGGTGATCTGCCCGAAGGTGGGTTCTACCTTTCTTGACAACAACTTCAAAGTCATATTCCATTAGTAAGAGGAACCATCTTACTAAGCGTCCAGTATTGCAAGGTTTATTGACCAAATATAACAAAGCTTGATGATTAGTGAAAAACTTGAACTTGTTGGCCAATAAATAGTGTCTAAACTTCTTCACAGCATATACCATGCCTAAGCCCTCTCGCTCAGTTGTGATATAGTTTCGTTCCGCTGCGGTTAGCTGTCTGCTAGCATATGCTATGGGTAAATCTAAATTTCCTTCACCTGTGGGTTGTGCTAGCACACATCCTATGGTATGATTGGATGCATCCACATGGACATGGAATGGTTTATTCCAATCAGGAGTGGTCAGTATTGGTGCTGTGCACAAACATTTCTTCAGTTCATTGAAAGAATTCTCGCATTCGTCGTTCCACTCAAAATTAGACAACAAGGCATAAAGGGGTCTAGCTATGATCGCGTACATGTGGATAAACCTACGGTAATATCCACAATGTCCCATAAAGGCTTGTACCTCTTTAACATTCCTTGGCCGTGGCAGCTCTGCTATGGCTCGTACCTTATCTTCATTTGTTGAGATTCCATTCTTAGAAACAATATGACCTAAGATTTTACCTTGATGCACCATGAACACACACTTTTCTGGGTTCAGACACACTCGATATTCTCTACACTTGTTAAAGATTTGTTTGAGTTCAGGGATGTGAAATCTTCTTTCTTGGGAATGAGCACATAAATCATCCACATATACTTCTAAGCTCTTTCGCAAGAACTCTTTCGCCTCTGGAACGTTGCAGGTGCATTGGTGAGCCCAAATGGCATCACACGAAATGCAAAGATTCCCCACTCTGTGGCAAAAGCCGTTTTGTGTTGATCTTCTGGGGCAATGGCTACTTGATTGTAACCTGAAAATCCATCAAGGAAGCTATAAACTTCCTTGCTTGCAACACGCTCCAATAGGTGTTCCGTGATTGGAAGTGGATAACTATCTCTGATCGTAGCGGCATTAACTTTTTTAAGGTTAATACACACTCGCAACTTCCCGTTCTTCTAAGGCACCACTACAATGGGGGACACCCATTCAATATGCTCAATCTCATAGATGAATCCAGCTTCAATCAGCCTATCAATTTCTTCTTTTATCTTGGTTGCATAAGTGTCATTATATGTGTAGGGCTTCTGTTTGGTGGGATTGGCATCAGCAGTCATGGAGATAGTATGAGAGCAAATTCTTGGATCTACCCCTTTCAAGTCTCTATAGTGCCATGCAAACACATCCCTATATTCCCTTAATAGAGCTACAAGCTCCATTTCTTCTCTTGCACTTAGGTCATCTCCTATATATGTGCATCTCTCTTCGTTCTCTTGGATGGTCACTACAATCTTCTTGGTCTTTTCTTTATTATCATATGATTCTCCTATGATGGCCTCTCTCTTAGGCATTCGTACCAAAATTTTGCGGTCGTCAACTTCATATTTCTTGAAGTTTTCTGGTACTTCAAACAATGATTCCTCGTCTTCTTGTTTCACTGCTTTTCTTTTCTTTTTCTTTTGACTGCTCTCACTTCCATCCTTTGAATTTACCGTTTTAATACTTGTGAGAGGTTCTTCTTCTTTCTGGGTGAACACTCCTATATCTTCTAGATAGTGCTGCTTTGAGTTAAAGCAACTATCCATCACAATGGACTCTATATCATCGTCATTCTCTTCTTCTTCTATGACATCACTAGGGTCACATTCTTCTAGCAAGGGCTGACACATGAACACTGAGATATCATAACCCTCCTCATCACAATGAGGTGTCCATTGTTCTTCATTGACAGCAATGTCCATGGTGGCTAAGATTTCTGGCCAGCCATGAGGCTCAAATTCCTCATCTGGAAAGATCATCGGTGTATAGGCTGGGTCTTTAATTGGTCTATCTCCTGGCGAAGTTCCTTCTTCTCTTGCCTTTAAACATTTTTCCTCTTCCTCTGCCACCTTGCACATCCACAAATGAGTATCTTCATGCAGCCATGATGGATCAGGTGAAATTTCAGAATGCACAGAGATGGAATCTTCTTTCGCTTTGTGGATAGAATTCCACTGTAGGGGTGGTACATCTCTGAAGGTGTAATCCTTCAAATTGACGTTGGTGGTGACCCCTAAGTGCTGCAAGTAAAAGGAGTTGGTTCCCCAATCCTGTAGTATTTGCAATTGTCGTAGGAAGGGTCTTCCTAGGATCATCTCATAGACGTTATTTTTCTCAAAGTCATATATAGCAAATGTATGTTCAAACTCCACACCACAAGTGGTTAGAGTTATCCCTTCAAGCAATCCTAGAGGTCTTTCAAAATGACCGTCGGCCATTTGAAGCTTCATTCTAGTTGGTCTTAATGTGGGTTTGCCCCATTGCTTCCACAAGGAGGTGGTCGCAATGGCAACACCAGCACCTGAATCTATGATTGCTTTGTTTGTGTAACCTTGGTAGGTGATTGGAAGATAAGTATTACCTTCTTCACCCTCACACATGTCCCCTATTTTGTCTAGAGGTATCTCTGGTACCCTTTGCTTAGAGCCTGCTTTTGGCATGTTGGAATCAAGTTCTGGAACCTAATCCTTCACATGATTCCATAGCTCAGGTTTTGCTTTGAGCAGCTCTTCTACAGTGAGATGACACTGAACCTTAGTGTTCTTCACGACATCCGTGTTCCTTGGAACCACTAAGTCTTCATTTCTTACTAGTATTGTGGGAGCTCTAATCTGGAGAGATTCAGATTCCCATGGGCCTGGAAATTGAGGCAGTTCTTCTAAGGTATTAGATTCAAAATCTAACCTTTCGTCTTCTTGTTGTTCTACTTCATCTCCGTAAATAGATGGAATGTCTTGGGGAAATTAATCTTGTTTTAATGCTTGTGCCCTAGTAACTGCCTGTACAGGTGCCACATTACTGCTACTAGCACTTGATTCCGCCACTAAACCTACCACATTAATGGGTGTAATCTTGGGTGCACTAGAGGGGTTTCTTGGACAATCTTTGGGGAGATGGTATTTGCCACAATCAGCACAAAAAGCTTGTATTGTGATAGCCTGTCCTTGACTCGGAGATGGTGGGTGGGGACAATCACGAAGGAAATGGTCGCCTTGACATCTGAAACATGGTCCTCTAGGGGCTTGTGGTCTTACGTGTCCCAATTGGGGCCTAGGGTTAGCATTTGTGTACATGACATTGGAGTATTCAGGCTCCCAATTTTGCTCCATAGGTGGTGCCTCATATTGATACGAGTAAATCTCACTATGCTCAGGCGACTCGGTGTAATAAGCATGTGGACTACCTTCATGGGAGTAGTCTGAACTATGAGCATGGGAGTCATTCTCTAAGATCAATGGGGTTAGTGGCACTAATGCTCTATTTGGATTTTCCTCTCCCACAGCATACTTGACTGGAATTACGTTGGCAGGAGTTGTGGTTGGTTTCCCAAGATTGGTTGTGGCCTATATTGTGCCTGATATTGCTGTTGTGGTCGATAATATGGCTGTTGGTATTGGTTCTGATATCTACCTTGTTGGAAAGGTTGCTGATAAGTTTCTCTAACAGCCTGCCTATTGTAGGGACAATCTTGAGCCATGTGGTTCGTGCATTTTCTCTCAATAGTGCAATATGGAGCATTCCTTTCTCTAATGTTTTGGTTTTGCATTGGGCATACGTTAGCCATGTGGTCCCCTCCGCAGGTATAACATCGATTCAATGAGGTGACTCTTGGTATTTGTCCCTTTTGAACTCCTAGCTTCTTGGCAACTTGCTCAGCTATCTCATCTATTTCCGTGGAGATTTTCAAAGTATGACTAGTAGAACTATCAGAATCCTTATAGAGTTTGGACAATCCTAACTCCTCACCCAAGTTATCTTCTATGTCAATGCACGTCCGCACACACTCTTCTATGGATCTAGGCTCTTTCAAGTACACATATGATCTTAACTTTGTGCTCAGTAAGCCATCTAAGAACAAAGCCACTTGTTTGGCTGGTGTGGGTACCTCTGGAGTAGGGCATCTTTCTAGGTACTGTCTGAACCTTCTACCTGCTAGTCGCACTGTTTCTTGGGGTGTCTGCTTGAAACTATGGATCAAGGATGATGTGTTATGCCTGATACCACTCTTGGAAAATTCTACAATGAATTCGTCTAGCAGCTGACCTATATCGCGATAGTTGCGACTACTCAATGGTTGAAACCAAGCCAAGGCAGTTCCCTTAAGAGTCAAACCAAATGCCTCGTACTTGGTGATCAAATCCTCAACCTGTTCAGCTCTTAACACTTGTTTGAACTCGGCCACATGATCATATGGATCTCCTGACCCGTCAAAATAATTCTTCATTGCCTTGATCACTTGAGTGGGTCTAAGGGTTCTTGGGTGCTCTCCGGGTCTAGGCAATGGAAAATCCTGTTCATCTCTTTGTTGCCTATGTGCTTGATGTCTCTCTCTTTCAGATCTTTCATTTTCAAATCCTGACCTATTCCTACCCACGGTGTGTGCAAAACTTACCTCAGGTCTCTCTCTAGTTCTTTCTCTCTGGGCTTCATGAGCGTGGGATGATCCTACTCCTTGGAGGCCATGGGAAACATTGGATCTTGGTGGAGGGAAATCAATTCACTCTTCCAAGTATATGCATGTCTATCATGTTTTGTTACCAAGAAAATTTTCTCTGACGTGTTATCCAGGTAGGCAACTTTGCCTGGTATCTCTGGGTCCTTGAACTCGTTGATGATGACTATGCCGAATTGGCTAGGCTGATCTGGCTTGAATCTCCAAAAGGCTTCCTCTGTTTCTCTATTCAAGAATAGTTCTATGCTTTTGTTATCTTGAGGAATCCAATCTGGAGTGATCACTCTGGTCAAAACTGACTTGCCCCTAGGAGTCTGGGGTCCTTATCCTACATTTCCTTGTTCTAGGTCTCCTATCTCATTCTCAGGAATGATATTCCAAACTCATCAGTCCTATCTGGTAGGTTGGTGACCACATACATGGTTCCTTCCTTAACAATGTATGAACCCTCTTCGAACTTGACCACCGGGTGTTCAAGTCCAAAGGGTTGATCTGGATTTTTGAGTTGGACCACTGATCGCCTCAGACCATCCTCATAGATGCGAGCACCTAATTGGTTGGTCCGAATATATTCCAATTGTGTCTTATAGGGACCTTCTGGTGTTTGTAGATGGGCAGTCCCTGAGCCACCTGCAGGTTTCCCCATGCTAAAAGACATTTCTGAGTCACTTGTGTCTGAGCTTAGTCCGTAAGGATGACCACTTAGTTGTTGTGCCCAAGACTTAGCTGTATGGTTTACACTGGACTGAGAAGATCTAATGCTTTGTCTATCCTTGCCTAGGTGTCTACCAGATCTCAAGTTCATAAGATTTGGCTAAGAGTCCAAAATTTCCCTTTGGTATGGTTCAAAATCCTTTGGAGCCCCCTTGGTTCCCTAGTCCCACCTGAGGGTCAACTTCATATTAGTTTATTGGGAAATCAATGCATTATTCTTATAAAAAACAGTTGAGGCCGTGTAGGATTCGAAACGAGCTTTCCAACGAGCTATAGAGCTCAAAAAATGGACTTTGGATGAAAAAGTTATGTCAAATCAGGCTCCTGGGGGTCAAAACAGGCAAACAGGACCTTTTGGAAAAAATTGCGATTTTGTGAAATCAAGAGAATCGCGATTTTGTGAACTTCAAGAGAATCGCGATTTTGTGAACTTCAAGTGAATCGTGATTTTGTGAGCTTCAAGAGAATCGCGATGCTATGAAATCAGAGGATCGCAATTTTGTACCTTGAGAATCGTGTTTTCACAAAATCGTGTTTCTGGTTGAAAATCGTGATTTGTGAGAATCGCGATTTTGAACAGAGAATCATGTTTTTGAAAATCGCGATTTTGAGCAGAGAATCGTGTTTTCACATAATCGCCTTTTCACAAAATCGTGTTTTTGTTGAAAATCGTGATTGGTGAGAATCGCGATTTTGAGCGGAGAATCGTGTTTTTTGAGAATCGCGATTTTAAGCAGAGAATCGTGTTTTCACAAAATTGTGATTTCACAAAATCGTGTTTTCACAAAATCGTGTTTTCACAAAATCGTGTTTTCACAAAATCGTGTTTTCACAGAATCGTGTTTCACAGAATCATGTTTTTGCTGAAAATCGTGATTTGTGAGAATCGCGATTTTGAGCACAACCACAGAATCACGATTCTGAGAATGACCACAGAATCGTGTTCTTTTCAAAAGGCTTTTAGGCGAGAAAGAGAGAATCACGATTTTCAAAAAAAAATTGAATTTTCACAGAATCGTGATTTTCATCACAAAATCGTGTTTTTTGGCGGGAACTTTGAATTTCTGAGCGCCGAGCAATGGCGAGCTCCGTATGTGCAAAAAATCATGAAAAACACAGCGCTTGCACTCTCTTGCACTTCCTAACTCCTCCTCGCACAATAATGCATGAAAGATGGTATGAAAATGATGAAAATGCACTAAAAAACAAGAAATTTCTATGAAGAAGAAGAAGGAAGAAGATGGAGATGGTGACGGTGATGAAGATGAAGAAGAAAAATCAGAAAATGAACAAAAATGACAGTTTTTTTACCTTCCAACGTCGCAAATCTACGATCTTACCATCACAACGCTCGTCCTCGAAGCTCTCTCCCCGGCAACGGCGCCAAAATTTGGTGTAGCTCAAGCGTAAGCACCACCTCCTTTACTTGTCAATCCGTGGAGATGTGAGGACCGGTATGAAGACCATGAGCAAGTGAAGGCACAAGTGTGTGAGTGAAAGCACACAAACATGCACACACATACATACACATGCGCACAAGGTAGGATCAAAGAGAGGAACAATGGAAAGTTTTGATTGCAAAAGAGTTCTCTTACAAAAGATATATTCTCTAACAAGCTAACCCCAAAAATGAGCTCTCTAGCTCTTTTTATAGTTTTTTGAGTAGTTTTGGCCCTGTCCAGACCTAGTGTCCGGCCTAGTTAAAAATTAGGTTCCAGGGCTTATTTGAGGGCTCAAACGAAGTCTAAAAATTATGAAAATTGGTACGATGGTAATTCTAATACTCCTCAAGCTCAAGGACTCCTCGGCTTGAAAAAAATGGAGTTATAAAAATAGATAATGGTATTTACAATGGTTTTTAGTGATGAAAATCACTATTTTTGTAGGGGATTCTTCTGAAAATTTGACATACACTTCTTGGAGCTCCCTACTTGCTCTCTCTTCTTCTATGTCCACTCCTTTGATGTGCTTCCATGTTTTATGCTTGACCTTGAGTTCCAACAATATGCATTTCTTCTAGTGCCGCTGAAAGATCTCTTTTTATGATAGGTGGATGTGTCAAAGTGATCTTCGGTAGTGTATGTGCTCGCTTGGATTGTGGTGTTTCTTGCGCCGCTTCATCTCTAGCGCGCTTAGTCCCTCTCATTGGTTTCTTGGAATTTGTTCCCACTTCTTCTTTGGAGATAACTGTTTTCTTTTTCTTTGGCATAGTAGTCGACTTTACATATTTTGCCATTTTTGTGGAGTTTGGCATCAAACGTAGACATTCTTTCATCTTGAGAGCTTCATAGATTAGCAAGGTCAATGCCGAACTTCCATTCAAAAACTTCTTCCGACTCCATTTCTTCTTAGCTTTGAATAGGTAGTCTTGAATATATGGAGTACGATTTACTTGATTTCCAACTTGCCTCATCGCATGGGAGAGCAATTGGACTACAATTTTTTGAGGCGCTGTGTATCTATTCATGCTGGGGAAGAAAAAATGTTGATGCACCAATCTAACCAATTCTTCTATATCCGTCCGATTGATTTCCAAGAAGGTTTTCTTTTTAGCATCTTCACATTCATCTTTGACATTAGTGAGACCATTCTGACTCCAACCAAAAGCTTTATTGATGACTTCATGAGCGAATCGAATTGTTTTCCATGTACCTGTTTTGTTGATCACTTTAGCCTCCGGGATGGACGACTTATCTGCTGCGGATTGGAGTGTGTTCATAACTTGTGTGCATCTCTGAAAATCTGGTAAATATATTGGAAGTTGCAGAAATGCATCAATTCCTGCCCTTGTCCAAACATCTGTGATGCGTGGTAGTCCTTGTACTATGGTTTGAAATTCTTGTGTCATGATAGAGAAGTAATGGTCCCTATCCATAATCTTGATGGTGGCCATGAAAAGAAGATCTACCACAGGCTGGTCTTCAAGGAACCAATGACCTACCGCTTTAGAAATCGATTCCAAGGGAAGAAGCAGGACCTCTTCCTCTTGTGTAGCCTCAGAATTTGAAGATGCCATCTGCACTCAATATATACCAGTAATCAACATAAGGCTGGTATCATGAGTGTTGAAGCTCAAAGTCAAGGACAAAGCATGGAAGCACATCAAAAGGTGGACACACAAGGAAAGGGAGCAAGTAGGGAGCTCCAAGAAGTGTATGTCAAATTTTCAGAAGAATCCCCTACAAAAATAGTGATTTTCATCACTAAAAACCATTGTAAATACCATTATCTATTTTTAGTAACTCCATTTTGTTCAAGCCGAGGAGTCCTCGAGCTTGAGGAGTATTAGAAGTACCATCGTACCAATTTTCATAATTTTTAGACTTCGTTTGAGCCCTCAAATAAGCCTTGGAACCTAATTTTTAACTAGGCCGGACACTAGGTCTGGACAGGGCCAAAACTAGTCAAAAAACTATAAAAAGAGCTAGAGAGCTCATTTTTGGGGTTAGCTTGTTAGAGAATAGAACTTTGGTAAGAGAACTCTTTTGCAATCTAAGCTTTCCATTGTTCCTCTCTTTGATCTTACTTTGTGCGCGTGTGTGTGTATGTGTGTGCATGTTTGTGTGCTTTCACTCACGCACTTACGCCTTCACTTGCTCGTGGTCTTCATACCGGTCCTCACGTCTCCGAGGATTGACAAGTAAAGGAGGTGGTGCTTACACTTGAGCTACACCAAATTTTGGCGCCGTTGCCGGGGAGAGAGCTTCGAGGACGAGCGTTGTGATGATAAGATCGTAGATTTGCGACGTTGGAAGGTAAAAAAACTGTCATTTCAGTTCATTTTCTGTTTTTTCCTCCATCTTCATCATCATCATCATCTCCACCTTCTTCTTCATAGAAAATTCTTGTTTTTTAGTGCATTTTCACCATCTTCATACCATTTTTCATGCATTATTGTGTGGGAAGGAGTTAGGAGAAGTAAGGGAGAGTAAGCGCTGTGTTTTTTTCATGATTTTCTGCTCATACAGAGCTCGCCATAGCCGGCGCTCAGAAATTTGAATTTCCCGCCAAAAAACGCAATTCTGTGATGAAAATCGCGATTCTGTGAAAATTCAAAATTTTTGAAAAATCACGATTTTCTGTTTTCCCGCCTAAAAGTTGGCTAAAAAAATCACGATTCTTTGGTCATTCTCAGAATCGCGATTCTGTGATTGTGCTCAAAATCGCGATTTTCATATCAAAAGAAACACGATTTTCTAAAAACACGATTTTCAGCGGGCTCAAAATCGCGATTCTCACAAATCACGATTTTCAGCGAAAAACACGATTTTGTGAAAAAGGCGATTCTGTGAAAACACGAATTGTCGCTCAAAATTGCGATTTTCAGAAACACGATTTTGTGCTCAACATCGCAATTTTCATGCCAAAAACACGATTCTGAGAAAATACGATTTTCAACGGGCTCAAAATCGCGATTCTCACAAATCACGATTCTCAGCAAAAAACACGATTTTGTGAATCACGATTCTCTGAGTCAAAATCGCAATTTTCAAAAAACATGATTTTGTGCTCAACATCGCGATTTTCATGCCAAAAACACGATTCTGAGAAAATACAATTTTCAGCGGGCTCAAAATCGCGATTCTCACAAATCACAATTTTCAGCAAAAAACACGATTTTGTGAATCACGATTCTCTGAGTCAAAATCACAATTTTCAAAAACACGATTCTGTGCTCAAAATCACGATTTTCATGTCAAAAAACACGATTCTCTAAAACACGATTCTGTGCTCAAAATCGCGATTTTCATAAACACGATTTTGTGCTCAACATCGCGATTTTCAGAAACACGATTTTGTGCTCAACATCGCGATTTTCAGAAACATGATTTTGTGCTCAACATCGCGATTTTCTGAGTTCACAAAATCGCGATTCTCTGAAAGTTCACAAAATTGCGATTTTCTCCAAAGGTCCTGTTTGCCTGTTTTGACCCCCAGGAGCCTGAATTGGCATAACTTTTTCATCCAAAGTCCATTTTTTGTATAACTTTGAACCATACCAAGGGGAAAATTTGGACTCTTGACTAAAGCTTATGAACCTGAGATCTAGTAGACACTTAGGCAAGGATAAACAAAGCATTAGATCTTCTGAGGCTAGTGTCAACCATACATCCAAGTCTTGGGCACAACAACTAAGTGGTCATCTTTTACTAAGTTCAGACACAAGTGATTCAGAAATGTCTTTTAGTATGGGAAAACCTGCAGGTGGCTCAAGGACTGCCCATCTACAAACACCAGAAGGTCCCTATAAGACACAGTTGGAATATATTCGGACCAACCAATTAGGTGCTCGCATCTATGAGGATGGTCTGAGGCGATCAGTGGTCCAACTCAAAAATCCAGATCAATCCTTTGGACTTGAACACCCGGTGGTCAAGTTCGAAGAGGGTTCATACATTGATAAGGAAGGAACCATGTATGTGGTCACCAACCTACCAGATAGGACTGATAAGTTTGGAAATGTCATTCCTGAGAATGAAATAGGAGACCTAGAACAAGGAAATGTAGGACAAGGACCCCAGACTCCTAGAGGTAAGTCAGTTTTGACCCGAGTGATCACTCCAGACTGGATCCCTCAAGATAACAAAAGCATAGAACTATTTTTGAATAGAGAAACAGAGGAAGCCTTTTGGAGATTCAAGCCAGATCAACCTAGCCAATTGGGCATAGTCATCATCTACGAGTTCAAGGATCCAGAGATGCCAGGCAAAGTTGTTTACCTGGATAACACATCAGAGAAAATTTTCTTGGTAACAGAACATGATAGACATGCATATACTTGGAAGAATGAATTGATTTTCCCCCCACCAAGATCCAACGTTTCCCATGGCCTCCAAGGAGTAGGATCATCCCACGCTCATGAAGGCCAGAGAGAAAGAACTAGAGAGAGACCTGAGGTAAGTTTTGCACACACCGTGGGCAGGAATAGATCAGGATTTGAAAATGAAAGACCTGAAAGAGAGAGACATCAAGCACATAGGCAAAAAAGAGATGAACATGATTTTCCATTGCGTAGACCCCGAGAGCACCCAAGAACCCTTAGACCCACTCAAGTGATCAAGGCAATGAAGAATTATTTTGACGGGTCAGGAGATCCTTATGATCATGTGGCCGAGTTCAAACAAGTGTTAAGAGTTGAACAGGTTGAGGATTTATTCACCCAATACGAGGCATTTGGTTTGACTCTTAAGGGCACTGCCTTGGCTTGGTTTCAACCATTGAGTAGTCGCAACTATCGCGATATAGGTCAACTGCTAGACGAATTCATTGTAGAATTTTCCAAGAGTGGTATCAGGCATAACACATCATCCTTGATCCACAGTTTCAAGCAGACACCCCAAGAAACAGTGCGACTAGCAGGTAGAAGGTTCAGACAATACCTAGAAAGATGCCCTGCTCCCGAGTTACCCACACCAGCCAAACAAGTGGCTTTGTTCCTAGATGGCTTACTGAGCACAAAGTTAAGATCATATGTATATTTGAAAGAGCCTAGATCCATAGAAGAGTGCGTGCGGACATGCATTGACATAGAAGATAACTTGGGTGAGGAGTTAGGATTATCCAAACTCTATAAGGATTCAGATAGTTCTACTAGTCATACTTCAAAAATCTCCACGGAAATAGAGGAGATAGCTGAGCAAGTTGCCAAGAAGCTGGGAGTCCAAAATAAACAAACACAGAGAGTCACTCCAGTGAATCGGTGTTATACTTGTGGGGGCGACCACATGGCTAATGTATGCCCAATGCAAAACCAAAACATTAGAGAAAGGAATGCTCCATATTGCACTATTGAGAGAAAATACACAAACCACACGGCTCAAGATTGTCCCTACAATAGGCAGGCTGTTAGACAGAATTATCAGCAACCTTACCCACAAGGTAGGTATCAGAACCAATACCAACAGCCATATTATAGACCACAACAGCAATATCAGGTACCATATAGGCCACAACCTGTCTTGGGAAACCAACCACCAGCTCCAGCCAACGTGATTCCAGTCAAATATGCTGTGGGAGAGGAAAATCCAAATAGAGCATTGGTGCCACTAACCCCATTGATACCAGATAATGACTCTCATGCTCATTGTTCAGACTACTCCCATGAAGGTAGTCCACATGCGTATTACACAGAGTCACCTGAACATAGTGAGATTTACTCGTATCAATATGAGGCACCACCTATGGAGCAAAATTGGGAGCCAGAATACTCCAATGTCATGTACACAAATCCTAACCCTAGGCCCCAATTGAGACAAATGAGACCACAAGCCCCTAGAGGATCTTGTTTTAGATGTCAAGGTGATCATTTCATTCGTGACTGTCCCCACCCATCATCTCCGAGTCAAGGACAGGCTATCACAATACAGGCTTTTTGCCCTGATTGTGGCAAAGACCATCTCCCTAGAGATTGTCCAAGAAACCCCTCCAGCGCACCCAAGATTACACCCATTAATGTGGTAGGCTTAGTGGAAGATTCAAGTTCAAGTAGCAGTAATGTGGCACCTATACAGGCAGTCACTAGGGCACAAGCATTAAAACAAGATAAACCAGCAGAGCAATCGGAGTCGAGTGAATCAGGAGAGCCTAGTAAGAGGAAAACAAGAACATGGAAGGATACCAGAGAAAAGGCCAATCGTAAGTGGAATAAAAAGTTATCGGAACTAGAAGAAAGCTTAAAAGAAGCGAAAACAAAAATAGAAGACATTGCATCTCAAAGCCCCTCGCATGCCGAAACTCCATCCACTCCACCTCATCCCACCCCACCACCCATTGTAAATAGACCGCAACCAGGGTCTGTTCTTGCAGATCCAACCCCAGAAGGCTTGGACATGATGTTCAAGGCCTACTAGGCTCGACTTCAAGAAGGGCCTACAGCTGCAAACTTAGACAAGAGTCCATAGCTCTATCCTTCTACTCCCATTGTGCAAATATTCATTGCCAATGTGGTTGCAATCATATGTGAATCTATACATTTGTCATTATCTACTTCTCTATTTTGTTCTCTGTTATACTCACTCAGAGCAGTTACTTCAGAAGGTCATATCTCGAGTTCTACTCAACATTTTTCCGTGTTTTAACATGCGTTAGATAGATCTTACTGTCTAGTTTCCGCATAAAAAGGTTCATGGTCATTGCATTAATAATTTGGGAGATATCAGCATTTTACTGCTCACTAGTCTATCTCTACAGAGCCTCGAGAATGGCGGGCATGTTCTAGACTTCGTAAAACTTTATTCTCAGTGCTCAATCCATCATTTGAAGTGTTTTAACTTGTATTGGGAAGCTTGCTAAGTCTATTTGCTATGACCAAAAGGAATTTATCTAATTCCTACCAAGTTGAGAGCACTGTTCAATTTTTCGAGCAGGCGTATGTCCAAAAATAGCAAGTTTTTGGGAGCTAGTCATCTTGCAACTTGTCTGTCTTGACTTAAACTCTTGGGATACATGTTCCAAAATACTTGGCTGATATTTTGGTGGATTTAGGAAGCTCAAAGGGTCTACTAATCAACTCTAAAGTCTCAGTTGGCTGGTGTGAAGCTGGTTGTAGCAACACCAACTCACCTTTGGATTGCATCCACCATCTCTCTTCAGAGTGGTATCAGAGCATAGTCAAGCAACATGGGAGATGGATTTCCATCAACAATTGACAAATTGGATCGAAACAACTACCCGTCATGGTCTCTAAGGATGGAGGCTTACCTTCAAGGGAGGAATCTATATGGACTCATATCCGGAGATGAAGCAATGCCAACCATGAGGAACAAAGCGCAACCATCACATGAAGAAGTGCAAGGACTTTCAAATTGGTGTTCGAAGGATGCTGTTGTATATTATTGAACAAGGCATTGTTAAAATGTTAAATATTATTGAACAAGGCATTGTTAAAATGTTAAATTATTAATGTATTAATATGTTTTTGATGTTTTTGATATAGCAGCTGAAGGTTCGTGAGGAGCGTGCAAGGCGTGAAAGGGCGGACATAAATAATCCGAATAATTATTATTTATTTTGTAAATAAACCTGCGTAGAAGGTTCTATTGTTAGAATAAGGGTCGTTGAAGACCGCAATTTCTATTATTTAAAGTAATGGCTTTCTGTAAAAGTTACCAACTTTTAGTTTCACGCCTGCTTTTCGAAGCCGCCCTCATGTAACCACTATTTTCGACGTAATCAAAAGTCCTATAAATACATGCACTCTGTGGACTGTCGAAACAGAGTGCGTGGGGGGAGATTGCACCCAATACTGCGTTGTGTCTTGTCTCTTGTTGCGTCTATTCTCTGTGTGTTTTCTGTGTCCGTAATCTCTGTATGCGCATGAGTAAGATCCTGACAACAGTGGTATCAGAGCTCTGCACGCATCAATACAGAGGGTTCTGTTCTCTGTTCTCTGTTCGCGATTCCGATTCCGATTCCGTCTCCGTCTCCGCGTTCGCGATTCCGATTCCGATTCCGATTCTGAATCTGTTTCTGTTTCTGGTTCTGATCCAGAACCAGAACCTATGTCTTCACCTACGTCTTCACGCGTCGACTAAGGCAAAGAACTTAGGCAATAACTTAGGCAATACATTGGCAACATTGGCACCCAAGGCTCCCTTGGCGACCGTTGGCAGCCATTGGCTACGCGCGAGACAATTTTAATTTTTGAGTGGTAATAGAGAGGTTTAGAGTCCCTAAGGTAGGAGGATTTGAACCCACAACCTCCTACTTTCAAGGGAAGTACTTTGACCACTCCACCATCTCTTGGAGTTGTACTCAAGTCTCTGTTTAAACATGGTTTGTCTTGTATGGTACATGAATTCTTATTGCAGGGACAGGTATGTATTTTATTGCAAGTTAGCGAGGAGAAAAATACATATGTCAGGGTGTGTAATCCCCTTTTGGTCTCTTTGTGCATAAATTGTGCCTGTTGGCATCAATATCATGGAATTGTTTGTCGAAAATTTTTCCGGTTTTCAAAATCACGCCGTTATGCTGCCGAAATTTTTACAAAATTCGTATGCACATGCATTCAAGTATAAATTCATGTTTAGACAATTAACCATTATTTTATGAAACAGCTCCATGAACATTTCCATGCATGTATTTTTACATGGCACATGCCTATTTTTATTCAGTGATGAAACATGTGACTGGCCATCCATGTTTATTATTTTATCACTTGAGGTCAGTTGATTGTTCAACTGAGGGGCATGTTATACCTTATGGAATATGTTGAACAATGCATTGTTGGATTGTAACATCGAATATGTTAGCCAATGCATTGTTGGATTGAAATATGGAATAGCCAATGCATTGTTGGATTATAACATCGAATATGTTAGCCAATGCATTGTTGAATTTAAATATGGAATAGCCAATGCATTGTTGGATTGTAACATGAAATATGTTGGCCAATGCATTATTGGATTGTAACAGTAATATAGAATATGTTGAACACAGCATTATAATTGTTAGTGTTGAATTATTTTATCAACTGAGGTCAGTTGCTTGTCAACTGAGAGGCATGTTGTATATTATTGAACAAGGCATTGTTAAAATGTTAAATATTATTGAACAAGGCATTGTTAAAATGTTAAATTATTAATGTATTAATATGTTTTTGATGTTTTTGATATAGCAGCTGAAGGTTCGTGAGGAGCGTGCAAGGCGTGAAAGGGCGGACATAAATAATCCGAATAATTATTATTTATTTTGTAAATAAACCTGCGTAGAAGGTTCTATTGTTAGAAAAGTAATGGTTAGAATAAGGGTCGTTGAAGACCGCAGTTTCTATTATTTAAAGTAATGGCTTTCTGTAAAAGTTACCAACTTTTAGTTTCACGCCTGCTTTTCGAAGCCGCCCTCATGTAACCACTATTTTCGACGTAATCAAAAGTCCTATAAATACATGCACTCTATGGACTGTCGAAACAGAGTGCGTGGGGGGAGATTGCACCCAATACTGTGTTGTGTCTCGTCTCTTGTTGCGTCTATTCTCTGTGTGTTTTCTGTGTCCGTAATCTCTGTATGCGCATGAGTAAGATCCTGACAACAGATGCACTTGCAAGGTCCTATATTCTAAACTCAATATCTGATTTTCTTTTACCTCATGTCAAGGGATGCAAGACATCAAGAGAGACCTGGAATGCACTTGCATCTTTCTTCTCTTCCAACACTCGAGCAAGGAAGAACCAATTGTGGATGGAGTTCACAACAATGAAGAAAAGCCTGAAGCAAAATGTGACTGATTATGTCACAAAGATGAAGGAGATTTCCGACCAACTTGGAAGCATTGGAGAGTTAATTGAAGAGGAGAAAATCATTAGACAAATCATAAATGGAATCAAAGCAGACGACAAGTGGGAGTCATTCACAACAGCCATGGATTTATACATGGATATGCATGTACCCGACCTCAACACACTCATGGGCCAACTCTCCACTCATGAAGCAAAGATTAGCAAAGGTGGTGAGTCCTCAAGAGGTAATCAAACTTATGCCTTATATTTTGATAAAGCTAAGGTCAAGGACAAGCCAAAGAATAGGAAGAATGAAGATGAAGGTAGCTCTTTCCAAGCAAACTTTGCAGGTAGAGGAAGAGCTAGAGGAAGAGGCAGAGGTGGAAAGCAAGGCAGGGGGAGATTCCAATCATTTCAACCTTGCAATATATGTGGCTTATCTAATCATACTACTGAAGAATGTTTCAGGAATCCAAGGAACTCAAGAGGAAGAGGATTCAATAGAGGTGGCTATGGATCAAATAGAGGCAGGTACAATGGAGGCTACAACAACAACTACTACAACAACAATTACAACGACAACAACTATCAAAGTGGCCATAGAGGAAGAAGAGATTACAATAACTATGCAGAGGACCAAAGTCAAGAAGATTCATTATTGATTATGAATCTATCAGTGAAGAAGGGTAAGGATGATGATCACATATTTTACATTGATTCAGGATGCTCAAACCATGTAGCAGGAAATGTGGCTTTACTTTCTGATTTGGAAGATCCTCATAACAAGCATGAAGTGCAGACAGGAGATGACACAAAGCACTCTGTGGAGAAGATAGGTAATGTGAAGACATCAAATGAGAATATGAACCTCTTCAGCAAAGTCTTGTATGTCCCAAGACCCAAGGCAAGGCTTTAGAAGGATTGCCAAAGGAGAAAAGACAGGAAGGCTTTTCACTTTTGAAGTGGAAGATACAAAGAACATAGCTTTGTTTAGCTATGGATCTCAAACTCTAACAAAGTTGGAAATATGGCACAAAAGGCTTGCTCACATTGGTGGGAGGACACTCAAAAAAATTTGCACAGATCAAAGTGTACTTGGTTTTCCTAATATCACAAGGCAACACATGATTTATAAGTGTGAAGCTTGTCAACTCTGCAAGGCTCATAGACAACCTTTCAATAAGAAAGGATATATGTATCAAAATCCTTTGGATCTAGTGCACACAGATGTGTGGGGTCCAAGTAAGGAGCCATCTATATCAGGCTCAAGATATTATATGTCTTTCATAAATGATTGTAAAAGGTGGACCATTCTGTTTTTCATGAAGCACAAGGATGAAGTGTTTAATTGCTTTAAGAAGTATATTGCTCTTGTTGAAAACCAAACAGGTAGGACTTTGAAAAGACTCAGATCAGATGGTGGAGGAGAATACTTCTCTTCTAAATTTCATGCCTTCTTGCATGAAAAAGGCATTAAAAGGGAAGTCACTACAAGTTATACACCCAAACTCAATGGTGTAGCAGAGACGAGAAACAGAGCTATTGTCAAAGTTGCAAGGTCCATGCTCAACAAAAAGGGATTGCCAGTCTACCTATGGGCAGACGCTGTGTCTACAGCCACATATCTCATAAATAGACTTCCATCTAAGTCACTAGATGGAACCACTCCATATGAAGTGTGGAATGGAAGAAGACCTAGTCTAGAGCATTGTAAAATCTTTGGATGCTTAGCCTATGCTCACATTCCTTCTCAAGTAAGAGGGAAATTGGATCCCAAGGCAGAGAAGTGTGTATTCATTGGTTATGATCAAAACCAAAAAGCATATAGATTGTACAATCCAACCAATAAAGGATTTTCTGTGAGTAGAGATGTAATTTTTGATGAAAACAAATCATGGTTTGATGATGACAGGAAAGTGAAGCTACCATATGACTTGGATGAAGATTTTCCATCACTTCAACCAAAGGAGCCAAAGCAGATTGAAGAAAGTGATTTGGAGATTGACCTAGAAGACTTGGAAAGACTAAAGCTATGGAAGAACAAAGGTAAAGCAAAGATGCAGGATGCTACATATGGACCTGAGAGCTCACATCAACCACTTAGCAGGTCTTCAAGGGAGAAGAAGAAACCAGAGAGGTTTGGTTATGATACTTCTTTGGTCACCAAGCACTCAATCTACATTGCAAAGGATTCAACCAATGAAGAACCTACCACATTTGAAGAAGCACAAAGCAAGAAAGCTTGGAGAGATACAATGGATGAAGAAATGGAAGCCTTGGAAGGAGAATGACACTTGGGAGCTTGTATCTAACAAGCCATCTATGAAGGTAATTGGATCTCGATGGATATACAAAATCAAGAGGAATCCATATGGAAGTATAAATAGACACAAAGCAAGGTTAGTTGCTAAAGGGTTTGCTCAAACCCATGGTATTGATTATGAGGAGACTTTCTCTCCTGTTGCAAAAATGCCTACAATTAGGGTTCTCATTAGTCTTGCTGCATCTAGAAATTGGAATCTCTATCAACTTGATGTAAAGAATGCTTTCTTGAATGGATGGATTTCTGAGGAAGTGTATATGGAACAACCTCCTGGATATGAGGATGAACATCATCCTAAATATGTATGCAAACTAAAGAAAGCTTTGTATGGATTGAAGCAAGCTCCAAGAGCTTGGAATTTCAGATTGGTGACTTATTTGCAGGACCAAGGATTCAAAGCTAGCAAGGCGGATACCTCTTTGTTCATAAAGAGGATGGGATCTGAAGTGATCTATTTATGTGTGTATGTTGATGATATTGTTATCACAGGCAATGATCTTGAAGGAATCAAACAGGTAAAGACTCAAATGAAGGAGGAGTTCAAAATAAGTGACCTAGAAGTTTGAACTATGCAACACTCACAAGGGTGGATATATGCTATAGTGTTAGCATATTGAGTCAGTTTATGCATAAGCCGAGAAGACCACATATGGAAGCGGCCAAGAGAGTCCTCAAGTACCTAAAGGGGACCATGAATGAAGGTTTGTTTTATTCATATACTTCAGATATTGAGCTAAAGGTCTACTCAGATGTAGATTGGGCCGGATCTAAAGATGATAGAAGAAGCACATCCGGGTATATATCATTTGTAGGTTCAAAAATCATCTCTTGGTCATCCAAGAAGCAACCAACCGTGGCATTATCTTCTACTGAAGCTGAATATAGAGGTTTGGCTAATGCAACTCAAGAAATCATGTGGTTAAAGTCTTTGTACATAGATCTTGGACTTCATTCTTCAACACCTCACATTTTTTGTGACAACACAAGCTCACTACATCTAGCAGCTAATCCGGTATACCATGCTAGAACCAAGCATATTGAAGTCCACTACCATTATGTAAGGGAGAAGCTAATGAGCAAGGATATTCAACTATCCTATGTCTCTACAGATATGCAATGTGTAGACATGTTGACTAAAGCTCTTGATGGTACAAAGTTAAGTAGATTCAAGTTGATGATTGGCTTGCAGGATATCAAGGACAATTGAAGACTTATTTGGAGGCCAAGCATGTTAGGCTTTAGAGGGAGCTGTTGGTGTATTTTATCCAAGCCTACATGCTTGATATTCTTGATATGCTTGATATTATGATCATTTGTAAGTCACATGTGTAGTCATGTGAACACCTCTTGTAAAAGAGTACATTTTATCTCTTGTAATTGAAAAAAGAAAAAAGGAAAAGGATGGCTTACCTCATCCATGATGTAAAAGCAAAGTTGTGGCTCTAACTACCTAAAACCACGAATTTTTGAGCTGAGGGAATATCTCCTAACTTTAGGGATCACTTTTAGGTGGAGCCATTCGAATTCGAATTCAAAACTCCCGCCAAGAATAGCTATAAAAAGAGCAAGAAGGAAGAGGCAATTAGCAAGCCTTGTACGTGACCACTTCATGTCATTTTGTAGAGATTGAAGAGCTTACTCCATAGCTCTATCATTCTACTCCCATTGTGCAAATATTCATTGCCAATGTGGTTGTAATCATATGTGAATCTATACATTTGTCATTATCTACTTCTCTGTTTTGTTCTGTGCTATACTCACTCAGAGTAGTAACTTTAGAAGGTCATATCTCGAGTTCTACTCAACATTTTTTAGTGCTTTAATGTGCGTTGGATAGCTCTTACTGTTTAGTTTCTGCATATAAATTTTCATGTCATTGGAGTAACAATTTGGAAGATATCTGCATTTTACTGCTCATTGGTCTATCTCTGCAGAGCCCCGAGAATGGCGGGCATGTTCCAAACTTTGTAAAACTTTGTTCTCAGTGCTCAGTCCATCATTTGAAGTGTTTTAACTTGGATTGGGAATCTTGCTAAGTCTATTTACTATGCCCAAAAGGAATTTATCTACATCCTACCAGGTTGAGAGCACTGCTCAATTTTTCCAGCAGGTGTATGTCCAAAAATAGCAAGTTTTTGGGAGCTAGTCATCTTGCAACTTGTCTGCCTTGACTTAAACTTTTGGGATACATGTTCCAAACTAATTGGCTGATATTTTGGTGGATTTAGGAAGCTCAAAGGGTCTACTAATCAACTCTGAAGTCTCAGTTGGCTGGTATGAAGCTGGTTGTAGCAACACCAACTCATCTTTGGATTGCATCCACCATCTCTCTACAGTTTGGTCACTCGAACCTATACTGTGAATCGATTGATTGTCTTCCTCCTTATGAATCAGATTCCATTCTAGGGGGGAACGTCTTGATACATGTATGTATGGATATTTATTCTGGTCGTGGTTCCATCATGCTGAAAGTATACATCGTCTTTTTCCTAGTCTTGCACTACCTTAAGCTGTCTCATGAAAGGTCTTCCGAGTATCATCTCATAATTGCTAGCCTTTTGAAATTGACAGATTGTCAAGGTGTGCTTGAATTCAACTCCGCAGGTAGTAAAAGTTACTTTTTCCAATAATCCTAGGGGTCATTTAGTGTGCCTGTGTGCCATTTGAATCTTCATCCTAGTTGGTTGCAAAGCTGGTTTTCCCCATTTTTCCCAAATTTCCTTGGTAGCGATTCCTATTCCTGCTCCCGAGTCTAAGATGGCTTTAGTGGTGTAACCTCTCTAAGTGATGGGGAGGCATGTGTTTCCTTTATCTCCCTCACTGAAATCTCTAACTTTATCGATTGGGATTCTAATTGTGGTAACTCCATCCGACATCTCCTTCTCATCTGACTTTGTCTCTAATTGATTAGTTAGCTTCTTCTTCAATTGTAATTTTACCTTCAGGAGTTCTTCCAACGTCAGAGTACAAGGGATTTTTATTCTATTGCTATGTGGTTGTATGGTTCACTAGAGCCATCATAGTGGTTTCTCATGCATTTGGCAACTTGGATGGGTCTTAATCTTCTACCTGGTTCAGGTGGTCTAGGCATTACTGGGAAGATCGGTCGTCCTATTGGTATTCGTGGTCCTCTTCTTGTTGGTGGTCTCTCATGGACAGGAATTCTATTCCTCGGTTCTACATGTGTAGGTGGTCGATAATTCAGATTATTGCTAGGTGTAACAAACTGCACATGGGGCCTAACTGGGATGTTTGTTTGTTGTGTCTATCCTAAATGCTGATATGAATTATCCTGATAGGTTCCTTGGGGCTTTTGCGAAGTTGTGGCTTGATTCTTAGGTGGGAACACTAGGATGTTTTGATATTTAAACCCGGCTCTTTCTAATTCCATTAAGGGCTAGTACCTCCTCTGATTCTTGTCCAGATACGTGATGTGAGAGGGGTTTTCGAGATCTTGCAATTCATAAATGGTGGCTGGGTTAATGGCTTCTTCCCACAATGAACAGTGTGCTCTAAGTAAATGCTCCATTCCGTTGATTAAATAAATGTCCATCAGGGAATCATCTTGGGGGATTAGGTCTCCTCTCTAAACCCTAACTACAATGGACTTCCCTCGAGGTGTAGATACCTACTCTTCATGTCCCTCTCCATTAAGATTGTGAGCATTACCTTCTTCCCTTTGTTCGTTAATTTTTTCAAGATGCTCCATAACTACATATAGAATGTCCCTTTTGTCCATGTAGAATCCTCCTGCATACTTAACAGCTGTCCTAGGTACTATGTAAGCATCCGTAGCTTTCTTCAGTCTAGCAACTAATCTGTTTAGCCCATCTAGGTAGATGGGTAAACCATGTTGATTGGTGTTCACATAATCTAATGATGTTCGATATTCGCCCTCAATAATTGAACATCATTCCAATTATTGGTACAGAATTCTGCATGTCTTCTGAGGCCATGAGCGTTTCCTCCTTAGACTCACTCGAGGTTTCAGAGTAGTGTGAGTGACTACTTGGTTCGGCTACACTTCCCACATAAGAGATTATACTTCTTCGGCTCCCTAGGGTTCTTCCGGATCTTAGGTTCATTCACTTAAAAGCTCTAGTCGAGTGTTGACAACCCCTAGCTCCCAATGCTTTTGCTGAATCTCAGAGTTGTATGAAATATTTGGCTGACTTGGAAATTCACAGAAAAGTATCTGAAAATCTCCCTGCATGACACCTGACAATTGCTAAATTCATGACACTCGACACTAGACAAATATCATTCTTAGTACACCACGACACTCGACATTCACCAAATGTCGCGATGGTATATCCACGACATCCAACACCTACAGAGTCACGATATATGACACCAACAAATTTCGTGAGAGAAATCCGCGATACACGACACTAGACAAATGTCACAAAGAAAATGCCATGATACTCGATATCTACCAGATGTCACGAGAAATCGTCCATGATACTCGATACTTGACACAATAGTAAGTCAACGACACTCGATACGCAACTGATATCGCGAGAAGAATTTGACGATACTCGATATCTGTGAGATGTCACGAGTCAAGTCAACGACACTCGATATTTTCCAAATATCACGAGGAATTTCCCACGACACATGATATTCAACCGATGTTGTGAAGCTCAGTCCACGACACTCGATATCTATCAAATGTCGCGAGTAAAACTTCACGATATCTAATGCTCGTCAGATGTCGTGGAAAAATTCACGACACACGATATTCGATAGATGTCGCAAGATAAATCTCGCAATATTCGACGCAGACAGATATTGCGATACTCAACCACAAGAGATCACGACATCTAGATGTCTTGACACTCAACTGCGGGAGGACACGACATTTTTTCAATTTTTAGCAAGTGATTTTGAGATTCAACTTAATTTATGTATTCCTAGAGCTTGTCTCCCCTCTTTCAAATGCCTGAATTAAGAAAAGAAACCTCCTCAACCCCAGAATAGCCCTTCATGACATCTGCCGTAGGTCGCATTTTCTTCCATTTACGGACATTGAAGGAAATTTTTTGCAAGGATAGGATGCGCTCACCTTTCTAGTGTCCTCAAGCTCCCTTTTTCACCTCTGCTCATGTTGCCCTCGCTCCACACACCTTGTTTTCTCACTCTCATGATGTCTGACGACTGGCTCCCTCTCTCTCTCAATACTTGCTAGAAGACAAGTGAATTGAAGAAGACTTATTTTTTGGTTTTTATACTTTTGAAAATTTCCTAACTAAAAAGGCTAAGAAAAATAAATTTGAAAACTGCCCTACCTTCCTAGACTACTTAACCACTTCCTCCTTCCTACTCCAGCTCATGTCTCTACTCACTTTTCTAAACTCTCAACTCACTATACACACTCCAAGAGTGAGAAGTAGTAAGTGCCGATGAGTGTGACTTACCAAAGAAGAGAATTTACAACTCCTCTACTCACTTCAATGCTAAAAGCTATTCACCATCACACGAATGCCTCGGTTTGATTCGAAATTCCCTGGCAATGGTGCCAACATGTGTACCTAAGTACCGACTTAGGGACTTGTGGAGAAAGAGACTATACCTCGATCCCCCTCAAGTACATATAGCAGGGACTCACACTTTAATTATCAATCCAAAGAGTATCAAAACCTAGCCGAGTGTATGAAGACATGCATTCAAATGATGATCAATGCAAATGAACTCTTACAAAGTGCAAGTAAGCATAACTCTATTCCAAACAAGTTTCAGGGATCAGTTATGGTGTCGCAACATCTGGAGCAACAATCAACAATAAAGCGAGCTTTTCTCTCAGCTCCGAACTCCAAATATAGCACATAGTAGGTTCTTTTCAAAGCTCTCGAGAAGACGCATCCAATGGTGGTCTTTTCACTCACTTCCGACGCTTTTGCTTCAAGTTATGAGCAAAACACTGAGTCGTGGGATTGAACCTCCGAGACTTCAGCACTTCCTACACTTCGCACACACCTTACCAACAGTAAACAAGCACTTTCATGGATAGACAACACTTCTAAGCACTCATTCCAAGCATCACACATGCATGCAAGCTCTCAAGGAAGAAGACACAAAGAGGAGAAGACACAAATTCGAAAATTTTGTGCTTTTGATTCTCACAATGGCAAAAAAGTCTATACAAAGAGTCACAAATTGACTTATATACATGTGCCCTAAAAATGGTCCTTTCACACAAGAGACCGGCACTTTATTAACTAAAAGGCTAATTTCCTACTAATTTACAAGGGTAATCTACAACTCTCTGTGGGTATGCATCTAGAGGACTCCTCTAGTGCATTTACATCGGAAAATAGATTACAAAATGGCTATAATACAAAAGGAAAGTGCCCAAATCGGAAAAATTTTAGGGCCCTTCTTTTTCTCTACCTCTTTGCTCTTCTCTGCTCTACAACACTATGTAATCAAAATATGAAGCTATTATGAAAAATGGTACCTAGACTTTATGTGACTTGCCTCTTGGCAAGAAGGCCATTTGCACTAAGTGGGTATACAAGCTGATTGTAATCTTGATGGAATAGTTGACAGGTATAAGGCTAGGCTTGTTGTAGAAGGTTATGCTCAAGAAAGAGGCATTGATTTTGATGATACCTTTGCACCTACATGCCAAATTACTACTATTTTGGAGCATCTCTACACTTGCAGCTCATCATGGTTGGAATGTAGATCAGTTGGACATTAAAATTGCATTTCTAAATGGTGAATTGCATGAAAGTGGGAATTTAGTTTATGCAAGTTGATGGTGCACTAGCTTTATGTCAAACAAAATATATTGACACATTATTGCAATGTTTTGGCCTTGATGACTACAAACTTTTTGCCATTCCTATGGAGACATGTTTACGGTTGAGTCTGTATGATGTTGGCGATGCACTTGATGCTGTTCTCTATCAGCAAGCTATTGGGTGCTTGATTTACTTATGCATTACTCGGCCAGATATTCAGCTTGCTATCTCATAGATGAGCATGTTTATGCATTGCCTAAGTGTCAAGCATTGGTAGGCAATTAACCACATCTTTTGCTACTTGATTGGTATCCAGCTACTTGGATTGTTTTGTCCCAAGGGGGATGATTATTGCCACATTTACATGCTTTTTCTTACTCTGATTAGGCTGGTTGCTATGATGCTCATGTGTTTACCAGTGGTTTTTGCTTCATGCTTGGTAGCTCATGCATATCTTGGTTTAGCAAGAAGTGGCCTACTGTGGCCACTACTAGTTGTGAGGCTGAGTATAGGGAGGCTTTCACAATGACTATTGAGCGTGCGTGGCTCAGATGCCTTATGATTGATTTAGGTGTTGGTCATTCTTCTACCACCACCATCTTCACTGATAATTAAAGCGCATTTTCAGTTGCGAGGAAACCTATGTTCCATGCTCACACCAAGCATTGAGGTGCACTATCATTGTGTCAGGGAGAGGTTCTCTACTGGAGAGATGAGTTTGGCATTTGTGCCCACACAGGAGAACATTGAAGACCTTTTCACAAAGGCTCTGCCTAGGGAGAAGTTTCAAGCTTTTTGCAAAGCTTTGGGCTTACTTCCTTTTGTGTATTGATTCCACATAGTTTGGCACCTCATACATGAGTGAGAGCTCCTTGTTCATTGCATCACTCCTGGGGCTGATTTGTTAATATACCTAGATAGTGATGTGTGTGAACATACTAGGACTACTAGGGTACTTTTTTCCCTCTTTAGGAGGGTTTTTCCTTGGATTGTATATATGCCTATAGCCCTAAGGGTTCACTTATCTTTGTACATTCTCTTGGTAATACATTAAATATTGTGTGTTGTGCTCCAAGCTTCTTCTTCTTCCTTGTGTTGTTTGCATGCTTCCGCAGACCTCAAACTCCAACACTAAAGTGGCCTTTACAAACATTATTTCTACTTAGTGACTGCCTAGTGCACCAATCAACTTCAAAAATGTAATACTCTATCCTTCAGTGACATATTTGGATGATTTTTACCTTTTTGGGAGCTCACCTTGAAAGCTCTTCAATGATGTAAAGTTTACTAGAAACATAGGACACTTGATCTTTTTGTGCAAGGAAATAATGTTCAGCTTTCATGTTTTGACACTTGTAGAGATGGAGTTGGTGGATTCATTGACAAACATCTAGTGCACGATTACTTTCAAATGTGGTAAGGAAGTGCTCCACTGCAAGAGAATGAGAATTACGACCACCACGTGCTAGAGAGATGACTCTCCTCCCAACCTTATGCTTATATATATATATATATATATATATATATATATATATATATATATATATATATATATATATATATATATATATATATATATATATATATATATATATATATATATATATATATATAGCTATTTGAATCAATGAGGATCACAAATGTAAGTAGAGTCCACAAGTGAATGTGCAATCTCCTCCACTCATTTAATATCTTCCACTAGAGTCTACTAGTGGTTGGAGTGATCTCGATCACTACTTTACTACCTTTGACTAGAGTCCACTAGTGGTTGGTGTAGTTGCCATTCGCGTTAAGTCTCACTGGACTCAAGTTAACTCACGCTAACTTGAGTTAGAAGGCTCTAGAGCTCCTTGGAACAAAATGCTCTCCACATGCTCCCCATGGGTTGAACCCAAGGCCTCACCCTTCATAACCTTGAGACTTAACCACTAGGCTAAGTGGATCACTTGTTTAAAAGAGCATATGAACTTATTCTTAAGTCTAGTCTTGAGATCTTTGGCCATACATGAGTGACCAAATGGTGTTCGATTTCAGATCCGTCTAAACCAACCGGACCCTTAGATCATAGAGTTACTTTATTACATCAATTCCACTTTGTAATTTACTAGCGACGTGGAGGAAAAGTCTACAATTTTAGTTTAGATTAGTTGTCCTTGTTTAAATTTTTGTATTTTTGTGAATTATAAGAATATGTCTTTCTTGTATATGAGTTTTACCATAGGAGAACCATATTCATTTCTTGATTTTTTGATGGGGAGGCAAATAAGGTCTACCTCAAACTCCAAGCCAATGTATTGATTATTTGGGTGAGGGAACAAGTCCTTTAGAGGGACAAACATGGGTAGGTGCAGGTCCACATACACATGCACTATTTACACCATTCATATATTTTTTTTCACAATAGATGCACCATGATGCTATAGGACCACTTATATGTGTAATTAGGAATGACAAACTCTACTATACACTAGATTATGTTATGTAAAATAAATAAGTATATTATTCAAATAAACAATATGGTATTTGAATCAAGAAGTATCTCAGCATGTCCATCATCATAAGATAGTCAAGAACAAGAATATCTAAGACCAAGGAATGAATCATGGAATAAGAAATAAGAATTTACAAGGTTCATGAAACTTTAGGCAATTGCAAACTGATTGCGATTTGAAGTTAAATTAAGTAGAACAACGTAAGATAAGAGGTATACACATGTGCTAAAAATAACTTCCATAGAAATCCTATCTCAATGCTTTAAATATTATAAAGGAGAAGGTATTGGACCTTCATCTTAAGAGTTATGCATACTAGAAAGTTGAAATTTTGGCATGAATATGAAGAGAGAACGAGATTATCTTGAGAATAGTGAAGCATTTTAATCTTCAAGAGAGTTTCATATGTAAACATGAGAACATGGGATATCATAAGAAGTGGTAAAGCTTATTTTATAATATCACGTGACTAAAATGGTGAGCATATATTACTTAACCATTAAGATGACCAATTAAAGAGAATATCAGATGGGTTTCATAAGAGAGCATTGATGGGTGCTTATAGGTTCATGTGATTATATAGGCATATGAACTAACTCTATTACCTAGAGCATAGATCCAACGGAAAATCAGAGTACTCAAAGATGTAAAGAGGAAGAAGGAATACCTCAAAGATGTAAAAGGGGATCTAAGGAACCACAAGAAGGTGACCAAAGGCCATGAGAAGTACCTAAATTAGTTCTTGACATCCATCAGCTTTAAGTACGGCATCCCATACCCCCACACTCACTATGACCTTATTATAGGACTTGATGTTCTAGACCCCGAAGTCCACACTTACACCATCATGTGGTGACTTTTTCTTTAACTCAATTTTCCTTAAGTTCAAATCTTTGAACTATAAACTGAACAATGTGTCAATTTTTAATTACTTGAGCCTTTGTGCTATTCAACACACAATATCCTTAAGTAGACAAGTAGCCTCAACTTGTTGGCTCCAAGCGGCTTGACAAGACAAGGAAGTGTTGAAGATTTAGTAGGCCCATAACTAATACCACAGGTTTAAGGTTCCATAGGTCCAAGATCTACAACATAAATTCCAACAATCTTCCAATATTGAGAAAACATGAACATACCACACTTAATCATACAAATGATGAGACAAAGATAGAGAGAGATTAGACAACATGTGTAAAGTGTTACGTATGCCACTGCTTACTCACACTATCATATATACAAATGTCAACTTACAATGTGGGAACAAAAATCTCAACCACTCTATGTGAATAGAAATAGATGGATGATTGAATGTACAAATGTAATAAACATATTGAGATGTATGGACAAAAATCTGAATATATATGAGATGTGTGACCTAATAGGTTGTAGAAGACTGAATATGAGTGATAGAAAGAGGAAGGATCAGTCTTAAACTGATAATCAACAGACCCTCATCTAAACTTAGGCTATGGAAGACCCTAAGTCAGCTACGTGTGTGAAAGATCACATACTTACAAAATTAGCAAAGAATGCTAACAAGTTTGTTATCAGAAATCCTCAAACTCATATGAATATACCTTCTCAAACACCTCATCCAAATATGCATAAAGCATACATGTACTGATTCTCTTGTACCTATGTCGAATATGACTCCTCCTAGTATGGATGTCACTGCCTCCATAAACTCCAAGTAGTACCTATGTGCATAAAGAGCATATGTACCTGAATTGTTAACATAAGATGCAAATCTTATGTTATGCTCCATCCATTGTCTTTGAAGTACACTGAAAGCTTCATGTAGAAGACAATCTTCAAATACATCATGTGGATGGCTGATCCACACCACCAAGCTGCTGATGGGTAAGTCCTCTCCATAAGCAAGAGTGTGAGCACACTCTTCTCCTCCAAGAAGAACTCCATAGCCGCTCCTCAACATGCTCCAAAATAGCACCATGGCTGCCCCATGTGCTAAGAGAACCACCTCTATTGAGGTACCAAAGCTCCAAAGCTAGTGTTGAACTAGGTGTAGGATGAATGAGCAATGAGCCAAAGCTCTCGTTATATAGTATTTCGCTACTCTTGAAAAGCACTCCAAAAGCACATAAAAAACTACGATCGACCATGAAAAATCACAAACGAGCACAACGTGATTCCAATTTGGTGCTGCCCATGAGTTTTATCCAAAACTTATGCTTTTCAAAATTGATTACGCGATCCGTGTGCTGTCGCCAGGTTTTGAACTTGCATCACTACTATGGGAGTGTAATGACATAGCCACATCGTCCCATGCTTTTGGTTGTAGAGGGTACTAAAGGACTAGCTACTCATGCTGCAAACTCTGGACAATTTTGACCAATAGGATATTGGATCTTTGTTTTCCAACAGGAAGTATGCAACAAACTAATAAAAAAGAATCATAACAAAGAGAGGGCCAAGCAGGACTAAGCAGACAAGGAATTCCATGAAGGTGTGACAACTAGGCCTATAAGATTTCCAAAGTTCCACTTCTTTTGAAACAATGATTTTGATCACTACACACCATTGATAAATCCATTTTTGTTAATGCACTATCCATTTTGTTCAAGCTAGGGAGTGCTCAAGCTTGAGGAGTGCTAGTTCTAGTTACATACCGAGTTTCGTAATTTTTAGAGCTCTTTTGAGTCTCCAAAATAGCCTAGGAACCTAATTTTTAACTAGGCTAGACACTAGGTTTGGACAGGGACAAAGCTAGTGAAAAACTATAAAAAGAGTTAGAGAGCTCATTTTTGGGGTGAGATTCTTGGGGATTGAAGTAACTTAAGCTATTTGTGAAATTGTTTTTAGCTAATCAAAGACTCCATTTATCCATCTCTTTGTCTTATCGTATGTGCATGTTGGTGTGCTTCTCACTCACACATTTGTACTCTCACTTGCTCAAGGTCTACAAACCACCCTCATGTCTTCTTAGATGACAATTATGAGGTGGACCTCCTCATGTTGATACTTATCATTGTGCTAGAGTGACACCAAATTTGGCACCGTTGCCGAGGATCAAGCTTTGAGGACAAGCATGTGATGGTAAGATGTAGAGATTTGACATTGAATGGTAAGTAGCTAGGTAATTTCTTTACTTTTATTAGTTTTTACATTATCATCACCTTTCACACCATCTCCCACTTCCATCTCCTTCCTCGCTGAATTTTCATTCATGGACCATATTCCCACCTCTATCTCACCTTCCCTCATTTCAATTGTGTGTGATATAGAGGGTGATTGTGTGTGCATTGTTTTCGAGTGTTTTGTGAGTTTCCTTGCAGGTTCTAGCATCCATAGTAGCTGCAAAAGCTCCAAAAGGTACATAATTTCTCTGCACAGACTCCAAGGCATTGCTCTCTATCAATCGTGATAGATAGAGAAATTGCTTGTTTGGTAAAACTATGTGCATCACTATAGTATACAAACCATGTACATCATGTCCATGTAAACATTTTTATAAAAATTGCATTTTTTATGTCCATCGTGATAAAAACGTCTATCCATCATGATAGACACCTTTGTCCATCATGACACACAAGTGTCCACCACACGATAGATGATTGATAGGAAATGATGGATTGGGGGTCCATCATGATAAATACCCATCCATCAGGATTGAAAAACATCAATCATGATAAACATATCCTATGACAAACATAGTCCATCACCACTTTACTCCATTGCAACAAATACACTTCACGATAAATAGAGTCTATCACCATTTCAGTCCATCGTGAAAGATATCTATCCATCGTGATTGACAATTGTCCATCATGATGGATAGCCCCCTAACGGACAGCTCTGTCCATCATGATTGAGAGCCTTGTGGATCATGATAGGTAGATAGAACTTGCCAAAAATTAGGGTTGTAATTTTTGCAAATTTTGCCCTAAACTTTGGGATTTTTTAGGTATTTGGTATTCTCGAGCAAAGAGTCAAAGCAAGCTTGCAATTTAATCGCACTTTGGGAGCAACTTCCTGGGCATTGGAGTACCCATCAAAGCACCAGACACAAGTTTGGAAGGATATTAAACCCCCTCAATCAATTCTTTAGCCCAAGCTAAGTACGACTAGTGGCATTGACTGATTAGGGATACGTTAGGCATGACACGAGTACAAGACCTCCCAAATTACTCAAGTTCAAGTGTATTTATAATATTGATGCAACAAAACCTAAGAGAAAAGAACATAATTAATTGATCACACATCAAGGTGCAATAAAAAATCAAGTATTCCTAGTGATCATGCCGTTCAATAAGACAAGATTGCACAAGAGAAAATAAAGAAAGGAACAAGTAGCTATTGCAAAAGAACACTGCAATGTGGTTGTACTTGGTATAACTTGGGCTAATAGGAAAAGCTTATGAACCTTAGATCATGTAAACACCTAGGTCGAGATAGACAAATCATCAGATCCTCTGAGGCTAGTGTCAATCACACAGCTAGCTCATGGGCTCAGTAGTGTAATGATAATCCCTACGTGCTAAGTTCAGAGACTAGTTTCTTAGAGATGTCATACAGCATAGAACAATGAGTAGGGAGTTTAGGCATAACATATTTATAGAAAATTGAAGGTCCCTATAAGACTCAGCTAAAATATATCATGACCAATTGATTATTTGCTCACATCTATGAGGATGGTATGAGAAGATCTATTGTTCAACTCAAAAACCCAGGCCAACCCTTTGGACTTGGACACCTAGTGGACAAGTTTGAAGAGGGCTTGTATATTGATAAGAAAGGAACCATGTATGTGGTCACAAACTTACTTGACAAGACAAATGAGTTTGGAAATGTCATCCTAGAGAATGAGATAGGAGATCTAGAGCAAGGAGACTTAGGGTGAAAACCTAGGATACCTCATAGTGAATCTATCCTGGCAAGAGTGATTATAATAGAGTGGATTCCTAGGATAATAAAAGCATTGAGTTATTCTTGAATAGAGAGATAGATGAAGCTTTTTGGAGATTTAAGTCCAATCAACCTAATGAAGTAGGAGAAGTCACGATATATGAATCCAAAGATCCCAAGACACCAGGCAAGGTAGTCTATTTAGACAATAATTCAGAAAGAGTGTTCATAGTTATGGAACATGGTAGGCATGCGTACACTTGGAATGGTGAATTAGTTTCCCCTCAACCTAGATCGAATGTATCCTATGGCCAACAAGGAGCGCGATCATCTCAAATTCAAGATACCCATAAGGAAATAACTAGAGAATAACCTAAAGTAAGTTTTGCAAACCCCTTAGGCAGAGAACAATCAAGAATGGAGACAAAAAGAACTGATTAGGAGAGGCAGAGAAATCAAAGACATCAAAGAGGCATGGATGAGTTTCCCTTGCAAAGACCTAGAGAGCACCCTCGGATCTTGAGGCCTACACAACTGGTTAAGTCCATGGAGAATTACTTTGATGGCACCAAAGACCCGTACGATCATGTAGCAGAGTTTAGACAAGTACTAAGAGCGGAATAAGTTTATGACTTGTTAACTCAATATAATGCCTTTGATCTAACTCTCAAAAACACTACCCTGACATGGTTTCAACCACTACATCAAGGAAAATTCAAGAATATAGACTAGTTGCTAAATTCTCCAAGAGTGGCATTGGATACAATACTTCATCTTGATACATAGCTTCAAGAAAACACCCTAGGAGATGGTTATACTAGCAAGAAGAAGATTTAGACAGTTCCTAGAGAGATGCCCTATTCTAGAGCCACCCACACTAGCCAAACAAGTGGCCTTGTTCTTGGATGGCTTGATAAGTGCCAAGTGAAGGTTATATGTCTACTTGAAGGAACCTAGGAACATAGAGCAATGTGTGTGTATATGCATAGACATTGAGGAGAACCTAAGCTACAAATTAGAGCTCTCAAAAATCTATAAAGAATTAGACAGTGCTACTAGCTTCACTTCTAAACCATCCACATCGATAGATGAGTTTGGTAGAGAAAGTAGCCTAGAAATTAGGAGTCTCTAGCAAGCATACACCTAGGATGGTCTCAGTGAAATGATGTTATCACTATGGAGGAGACCACCTGGCCAATGTTTGCCCAATCATGGCTCAACCCTAAGGAACCCTGGTAGCCAATATTGCACCATTGAGTGGAGGTACACTAATAACATGACACAAGACTGCCCTTACAACAAGTAGGTGGTCACGCAGAACTATCCACAACCGTATCAGCAACAAGGAAGATACCAAAATCAGTACCAACTATAGTAATACTTTAGACCCCAACAACCTTACCAACCACAATACCAAGCTCAACAAAGACCTTAATCAGTGTTGAGTCAAGAGCCTCTTCCCCCATCAAATGTTATCCAAGTCAAATATGCATCAACCAAGGAAAACTTGAGTAGAGCCCTAGTGCTAGTGCCTCCCTTGATTTCTAAGAGTGATCCTAATACTCAAAGCTTTGACTCAATGCATGTAGATAGTCCACCAACTTATTATATGGATTCACTAGAACACACAAAGATTTATCCTTATGAAAACCCTAGTGAGCCTAGTTGGGAGCCATGTTGGATTTCAAGGTTTGCAGAAGCACGCGGAACACAAGGAAGAAGAAGACGCTTGGAGCACAACACACAATACTAAATGTATTACCACAAGAATCTACAAAGATAAGTAACCCGTTAGGGCTATAGGCATATGTACAAGCTGGGGGCGAAAAACCTCCTAAGAGGGAAAAAAAGTGCCCCGGTGGTCCTAGTGTGTTCACACATATTACTACCTAAATATATCAACAAATCCCCCCTGGGAGTGATGAGGGAAAAAGGAGCTAGCACTCATCTATAAGGAAGTTCCAAGCTATGTGGAATCAATCCACAAAAGGAAGAAAGCCTAAAGCTTTGTGAAAAGCTTCAAACTTCTCCCTAGGCAGATCCTTCCTAAAAAGGTCTGCAATGTTCTCCTACGTGGGAACATATGACAAGGTGATCTCTCCAGCAGAGAAGCTCCCCCTAACATAATGATAATGCACCTCAATGTGCTTAGTGCGAGCATGGAACACAGGGTTGCTTGCAACTGCCAATGTGCTCTGGCTGTCAATGAAGATGGTGGTGGCAAAAGACTGACCAACACCCAAATCAGCCATAAGGCATTTGAGCCACACACACTCAATAGTCACTGTGAAAGCTTCCCTATACTCAGCCTCACAATTGGAAATGGCCACAGAAGGCTACTTCTTGCTCAACCAAGATATACATGAGCTACCAAGCATGAAGCAAAAGCCACTAGTGGACACACCAGTCTCACAGCAACGGGGCTGAAAAACATACACTTCTTTATGCAAGTCACCATTCAGAAATGCAATTTTAATGTCCAACTAATGTATATTCCAACCATGATGGGATGCAAGAGCACATATGCTATGAACAGTAGTTATTCGGCATGTAGGAGCAAAGGTCTCATCAAAATCAATGCTTCTTTCCTGAGCATAACCTTTTGCAACAAGCCTAACCTTATAGCTGTCAACTGTTCCATCAGGCCTACACTTCAGCTTGTATACCCACTTAGTGCCAATGGACTTCTTGCCAAGAGGAAAATCGCATAAAGACCAGGTACCTTTTTTCATTATAGCATCATATTCTGATTGCATAGTAGCAATACAATTCTTAGAATTTTGTGCTTCATCAAACGAAACATGCTCATTCTCATCACAAAGAGTAGAGGTAGCCATAGCATAGCAATATCATGCAAAAGAGGCAAAAGAGCCTAAATGAGCATGATATGATAGAGGTGCATCTAATTTGCTATCATGCAAAGTCTGCACTAGCCATTTTGGCATACTTTTTGCTGTTGGAATTTGGGGCCCCAGGACCTTCCAATACTAACAACCTTTCAACATACACAATTAATTAAACAAGATGATAAATGAGAGATAGAAAGAAATTTGAGACAAGAGTAAGTAACATAAGCAAATTGCTTCCTCACTAAATATAGATGGCCGAATTACAACAAGGGAGTACTACTCAACTATATGATGGTGCACTCACTAAATGGAAGAATACCCAAGAAGATGATGATGTACAGAATTCAGATTATGATGTTACAATCTAAGTGTGTGTGTGTGAAGTAAATGAGCAACAGAGTGAACCTAACCTCTCAAGATAGTGCAACAAATCTGAAAATCAGCAAACCCTAATTTTGAAATTAGGGATCACAAACCCTAAAAATAGAAAATAGGATTAACTTACAAAAGATAGCTGCCACAAACTTGTAGAAGACTCCTTGCTCCAAGAGAGTAACCTCTCCTTCAACTCTCCTTAGCCTCCAAAGCTTCAGAACTCCAAAATTGACACTATGTGAGCATCAAATCTAGCTTGAATTGTCCAAAAGTTTGCCCAAGTTCCTCCTTATATAGTAGTGAGCCTAAAAAATAAAATTGTCGTCAGATTTTGCGAAAAAATCCCATCGTTAGCTGAAAAGCTACTATCGTTGTTTTATTTTAATGGGATCGTTAAAAATTGCTTTTCACAATTTTAAAACCTTGCGTTATTATTTTGATCGCTCAAACTTCTTGCTTTTGCCATCTAAAAACTTATGACCTAGCTTTTAAAGATTTTTGTACTTTTAGAACCTCAAAAATGTACTTCCATTATTTTAGGGTAGAATTAGGGTTTGAATTTTCTCCGGAGTCTGACCTCTGATGAAAGAATGAAGCATGTCACTAGATAGCTCTCGCAAAGCTCTATCTATGTATCCTAAAAAACTTTACCCATATTGTACAAAAAATGGCTAATTCCTAATTTGGATTTACTAGAAATGGACCATATGTACATTGATTTCCAACAATCCCTCCTTCAATGTCATACTGGTACAAGCTTGAGTAACCTTCACATCTTCTCATGACTATCTCTAGTCAATGCTTTGGTAAATATATCTGCAACATTCTCACTAAAAGGAGCATAAACTAGCTCAATGTGCTTCATTGCTATCTGCTCTCGAATATAGTGGTAGCGAATCTCTATATGTTTTGTCCTTGCATGATGCACTGGATTCTTTGCTATAGCTATTGCACTCTAGCTATCTAAAAATATCTGAATGGGTTCATGTACTCTTACATCTAGATAACTGAAAATCTTCTGCAACCATACTGACTCCAAAGTAGCTATAAATGTTGCATGATATTCAGCTTCACATGATGAAGTCGCAATAGTGGGTTGTCTCTTTGAAAGCCATGAGAGAAAATCTCCAAGATAAAAACAAAAACCAATTGTACTTCTTCTTGTGTCTCTATCACCTACCCAATCAAAATCTCAAAATCCTTTTAGTATTAAATGTGTAGATTTCGAGAATACCATAGCATAATTTGAAGTTCCCTTCAAATATCTAAAGATCCACTTTGCTACTTTCCAATGTAACGTTGTCGGATTTTGCATGAATCTTGATACTTGAGAAACTACAAACTGTACATCTGGACGTGTATTACAAAGACATATCAAGCAGCCAACTGCTTGACAATATAAAGTAGCATCAAATGACTCTTCATCTTCTACTATTTGTAAAGACTTGTTCTGATCCATAAGTGTTTGCATAGGTTTAGAATCAGTCATCTAAAACCTTTCTAATAATTTCTCAATGTACTTTTGCTGTGTCATATAGATACACTGATCTTTAAACAGAAACTGAATCCCAAGATAATAATGCAAGATTCCTAAATCATCAAATGTTTGCTTCAACTGTTCTTTGAACATCTGCAAATCTTCATCTCTGGGACCTGTGACTATAATATCATCCACATAAATGATTGCTATAATCATCATACCTGTTCCAGCTTTGACATTAAGAGTTGGAGCTGCATCTGAGTTATGGAAACCAATGGATAAAATATATGTGTGTATCTTTTCATACCATGCTCTAGGTGCCTACTTCAATCCATACAAAGCTTTTATAAGCTTACATACTAAGTGTTCTTTTCCTGTTTCTTCAAAACCTTTTGGCTACTGAATATATACATCTTCATGTAAATACCCATTTACAAAAGCAGTCTTTATGTCAAGTTGATATACATTCCAATCAAAATGTGCTACTAAAGCAAGTATTGACCTAATAACTATCATCCTAGATGTAGGAAGGAATGTCTCATCAAAATCAATACCTTTTTGTTGTGCATATCCTTCGACAACTAATCTGGCTTTGTACCTGTCAATAGTACCATTTGCTTTCTGTTTGATTTTGAAGATCCATTTTACACCTATAGCTTTCTTTCCCTCTGGTAACTCACATAGCTGCCAAGTTTGATTCTTATGAATAGAATCAATCTCTTCTTGCATAGCTTTTCTCTAAATAGGAATGTTAAGTGCATCTTTAACACATGCAGGTTCATCTTCAACTGTTGTGAGTGCTAAAATATCATGAATCTCAAAGTCTTCAGCAAAACTTACATGATCTTTTTGTTGTTGTTCTAGTTTGACTCCTTGTTCTTCCTGTAAAAGTCTTTATACCACTATCTTTCCAAGTCTTATATAACCAAGTAGGTGTATCCTCAAATAGTGGTGATACTCTTTTTGACCCTTCAGCTTCCACAGACTTTGGAACTTGTCCTTCTGAGGTACTAGGACTTTCTAGAACTCTAGTACTTTCTTTCATTTTTGGAACTAAAGTCTCATGTGGAACTGACTCTCTAGAAGGTTGTGAAATTCCTCTTTCTTCAATCCTAGGAATTTTAACTCCCTCCTGATATGGCTGAACATGTACATCCAAATTCCTTCTAAAAATCCATAGTTATTTTCACTAATGAATTCTGGAATTTCTGCTTCTTTATCATATTTCTTATTTTCAGCAATATATGCATTGCATGAAAGAATATCTTCACCTGTCTCTGGAACATAAAACCTATATCCTTTGCTCTCAACAAGATATCTAATGAAAACAACTTTCCTTGCCTTTACATCTAGTTTGCCTCGATCTTTTTTCTCAACATGTACATAAGAAAGTGATCCGAATACTCTGAAATAACTCACATTAGGTTTTCTACCATAGTAAGCTTCATAAGGTGTGATTACCTTTAAGGCTTTTATAGAAGACCTGTTCAAAATGTGATTAGCTGTATGTACTGCATCAAACCAGAATTTTGGTGAAAGCTTCTTGGATGCCATCATGCTCTGCATCATCTCAACAAGTACTCTATTCTTCCTTTTTGCAACACCATTCTACTGAGGAGTGTAAGCAATAGTAAGGTGTCAAGTAATACCTTTTTCCTCAAGAAATGTTTGGAACTCATTTGACAAGTATTTTCCACCTCTATCACTTCTAAGAATCTAGATAGTTGTCTGACTTTCATTTTCAACCACGGCTACAAATTTCTTGAACGTGGGAAAGACTTCTGACTTCAACTTAAGACCATAGATCCATGAATATCTCGTAAATCATCAACATATAGAAAAAAATACCTAAAACCCTGAATAGAGTCTATTCTCATAGGTCCATTCATGTCTGAATGTATTATCTGCAATTTCCTGGTATTTGTAATATGACCATGCTTCTTGAAAGGTATTTTATGCATCTTACCTTCAAGAAAACCTTCACATATATCTGAATCATCTGGTAGCTCGAATGAGGCTAAACTCTCAACCATACCTCTATCTTTGATACTCTTGAGAGCTCCAAAACTGATATGTCCAAATCTTTCATGCCATAACTTCATATCTTCCACCGGTGATGAAGATTTGACAGCATATGCCTGACTTATTTTTGATAAAAAAAATCCCTCCTTTGTGCTCACCTTGCAACATACACTTCTCTTCTTTGTGTGACAAGATTTTACAGAGATCTCTCTCGAATATGATGGAGAGTGTTAATCTCCAAAAGAACAAGCTATCCTTGATGTTAGAACACCTCTATATCAAGAATAACTTTAAAATCCAACCAATTTTGAAAGACAAGTACCAAACTATCAAGAATTTAGCTAACTGTGAAGAAAGTCATTTCACAGAAAAGTCTGCTGCACATTATTGACTCATTGATTGATCATTTGTGTAAAGTTTCTGATGAAACTTTGTAGAATATCTCGCCTAGAGTTTGCGCACCTCCTCCAAGTTAAAACACTTCAAAATCTTAAGTAGATTATGAGAATTGTTTCAAACAATCTACCTATGTCTGAAACTTCCTTCTTGTAGAGTCGACTTTGACACCTGCAACTTCTAACACATAGTTCTCCCAAACTAGAACTCGTTTAAGCGAATGATTTTAGCCATACATGCCTTACCTTTCAACTTAGATTTTGACTCCTCATTTGTGTAAACTTTACACTGTGCCCTGAGAACTGACCATTTCTTTGACCATCGGGATTGCGCCTATTTCAGAAGACACTTAATACTTTCTCACATATGAATGTTCCTGCACAAAATCCTCTCAGCCTGTTTGTAATTGGACTCTCAAACTTTAACCATAGATAGATCAACTATGGACTTAGATGTGTACAAAAGGATTTTTGATAAAATGAAACACAGAAGGAGAACTAGAGAAAAGATTGACGCGCAATTCTCTGAACATTCTTTCTATTCAACTCTTCATACATCTGATGGATGATACATCAAATACATATCATCTACATCTATACTTCATCTTACACATCTAGTACGACCATTTACACGTATCTATATATACATATGAGTATTGATTTGTCATTACTTCAAGTATATTGAAGTATTTACAAAGCTAATGTACATATGTTTTAAAGAGCTTTGCTATCTAAATCTTCTCTTCACTTCATGAAGTTGGACTTGAATCTTTTCTTCATCTCTTCACTTCTAGACTTCATATAATCATCAATTGTTGATTGTCCTGCTCCAACAACTCCCCCTCAATCATCAATTGTGATTACTTGCATCCTTTTTATCCCTATCATATCTTTAAACCTCTGCAACTTTGGTCCATCTAAACTCTTTGTCATCGTATCTACAAGTTGATCTTTTGTAGAAGTATGCATAACTTCTATTTCTTTATCAACAACCTTCTCTCTCAGAAAATGATATTGAATCTCAATATGTTTAGTTCTAGCATGGAATATAGGATTTGCTGCCAAATATAAAGAACTCATATTGTCTCCACAAATAATAGGAGTACTCTGAACAATATCAAAACTCTTCATAAGAGTCTTTAACCATATTACTTCCTTTGCAGCTTCTACCATGCCTTTGTATTCTGCTTCTATAGATGATAGAGCAACTGTATGTTGCTTCTTAGAGCACCATGAAATCAGCTTGTCTCCCACATAACACAAGTATCCATGTGTTGATCTTCTATCATCAGAATTACCTACCCAATCTACATCACTGTATATTTTGACTCTTGTATCTGAAGTAAATCCATAATACAGACCTTCTTTAAGTGTGCCCTTGACGTAGCTAAGTACTCTTTGTCCTGCAATCCAATGTTCCTTTCTAGGACAATGCAAGAATTGTGATAGAACTCCAACTCCATATGATAAGTCAGGTCTTGTTAATGTAGCATAAATCAAGCTACCCACCAAACTCTGATAAAGCTTCATATCTTTGAATTCTTCTCCTCCATATCTACTCAATCTATGATTCACCTCCATTGGAGTTGGTGCTATCCTGCAATCTTCCATTTTAAATTTGGTTAGCAAACTTTTCAGATACCTTTCTTGAGTTACATATACTCCATGTTGAGTATATGAAATCTCCATTCCCAAAAAGAATGAAAAATTTCCCAAATAACTGATTTTGAATTCTTTCTCCATCTGCTTCTTAATCATGTGTATACCTTTGTCATCTGTTCCTGTAAGTATTATTTCATCAATATAAATACAAACATAAATAAATCCATCCTCACTTGCTTTGACTAGCAAGCTACTATCTGCCTTTGATGCTTGAAATCCAAGTTCCTTTAAGAACTTTACAAGCCTATAATTCCATGCCCTTGGGGCCTGCTTCAACCCATACAAAGCTCTCTTGAGCTTACACACATGATTTGGATACACTTGATCTTTGAAACCATCTGGTTGTTCCATGTAGACTTCATCTGAAATATAACCATTCAAAAATGCATTCTTTACATCTAATTGAGACAATTTCCAACCTTTGCAAGCAGCAATTGCTATGAGAGTCCTTATGGTTGTCATCTTTGCAACATGACTATAAGTTTCATCATAGTACACACCATATGTCTATGCATATCCCTTTACAACAAGTCTAGCTTTGTACCTAGATACACTTCCATCTGCAAACCTTTTTGTTTTGTTACATCCAATGATATTTTGACTATTTGGTTTAGACACCAAATCCCAAGTCTCATTTTCCATCAGTGCATCATATTCCTCCTACATAGCTTTTTCCCAATTCTTCTTCCCTTTGGCTTCATCATATGTGGATGGATCTTCATCTTCTTTTAGCATGTAAGCATAATCTTTAGTAGTCAAGAATGAAGTATCATAGCTATACCTTGTAGGTTGCCATTTGTGCCTAGATGACCTTCTGAGTTCTCCACTTCTTGAAGTTTCTGGTTCATCACATTCTGGATCAAACCTTGGCACTTCTTCAACTTCAACCTGTACTTCATTGTTCTCCTCTTCATCAAATATCTGAACCTTTGATTTACCTTTCTTTTGATTCACAACTTCTTCAACATTTGCATGAACATTAAGTGTACCTGCATACCAAGTACCTTGCTCATCAAATGTAACATCTTTAGACACAAGGAATTGCTTTGTGGATGGACTCCACAACCTATAACCCATCTGTTTGTCATCATAACCAATGAATACATACTTCTCTGCTTTAGGTTCCAATTTATGCCTCAATTGTGATGGCACATATGCATATGCCAAGCATATAAGTATTTTACAATGATCCAATGTAGGTCTCTTACCCCACCAAGCTTCATATGGTGTCATACCCTGCAAAGCTTTACATGGTAACCTATTGAGCAAATATGTGGCTGTGTTTACAGCCTCAGCCCACAAATAATTAGGACAATTTTTCTCCTTCATCATTGATCTTGCAAACTGAACAAGAGTTCTATTTCTTCTCTCTGCTACCCCATTTTGTTGAGGAGAGTACCTGCAAGTAACCTCTCTCTTTATACCTGCATTCCACAAATAATCACTGAACTCATTAGAAAAATACTCTCCCCCTCCATCTGACCTTAGTCTCTTCAACTTTTGACCTGTAATTCTTTCTACATATGCATGATAGTGTTTAAATGTATTAAACACCTCTGACTTGTCTTTGATCACATAGATTATGATCCACCTGGTAGCATCATCAACATATATGACATAGTATCTTGAACCATTTATACTGAAATCCTTTGAAGGACCCCACACATCTGTATGTACCAGTTCAAGTCTTTCTGAATACATAAAACTATGCTTATTATATGATTGCTTATGAGCCTTACCTAACTAACATGCTTCACATCTGTATGTCATGTGTTGTCTTGCAACATTAGGCAATCCAAGCACTGAAACATTGTTAAACATTTCTTTGATACCTCTTTCATTAAAGTGTCCAAGTCTTTTATGCCAAAGATCCAATTCGGACACCTTTTGCTCTCCATATGTGAACATAGCATGTCCAATATTACCTTGTATCTTTAATGTGAAGAGCCTTCCTTCCTTCTTTCCTGTAACAATTTGTTTATACCCTTGACTAGGGTCTTCAACATAAACTCCATCATTAGTGAACCTTACCTCATATCCTTTTTCCACAATTTGTCCTACACTGATCAAGTTCTTTGGAATTGTAGGAACATATAGAACCTTACTCAAGAGAGTACTTCCATCTTTGGCTTTAATTGAACCAATTGACTTTACTTTGTGCTTTGTGTTATCACCTGTTTGAACTGTGTGATTGATTGCCTTATGATCTAGATCAATCATCAAAGCAATATTTCCACTCAGATGATTGCTACATCCTGAGTCAATATAAAATACTCTCACGTCTTCATGTGAGGCTTCACATGTTGAATTCATAATAAGAGTTGAATCTTCTTTCTGATCTGATGCATAATTGTAGTAGGTGTTATTATAGGATTGATTTTGGAAGTTTCTTCCTCCACCTCTTCCAAAAGAATTCCTACCACCTCTACCTCTAAAGTTTCCTCTCTGATATCTGCCACCTCTTCCTCTTTGATTAAAGTTCTGATTAAAATTACCATTGCTTTGATTATTATGCCAACAATCATGAGATAGATGATTGGTCTTACCACATATCCAACAAGCTCTAACATTATCTTTGTTATTTCTGCCTCTTCCTCTACTTCTGCCACTTCCTCTTCCTCTTAGGAAGTTTGCTTGACTTGGAGTACCTTCATCTTCAACTGATTGTTGCTTTCCTTTACTAGCTTTCTTCTTGTCTTTAGAATACATTGCATGACCTTCACTCTTATCAACATCTCCTTTGATATCATTCTCAAAAGTTAGCATATGTCCTAACAATTGATTCAAATCAGGAGTGAAATGATCTAATTAAAGTTTTGTAGACAAAATAAAAGGCTTCCACTTCTCATCTCCTCTTAGTCCTGTGAGAATTTGTCTTACCAACTTATCTTCTCCAATATCTTCATCAACTGCACCTAAAGAATCTGCAATGTCTTTCATTTTTTGTCACATAATCAGATATTGATTGTGAAGCCTTCTTCTTAAATGTAGTAAAATCTGCCCATAATGAAGCTTTCCTTGATTTCGTTGTATTATGAAAATGATCTTCCAAAGCATTCCATATGTCACTTGCACTTTCAAGTCCTCTGATATGAGGAAGCAAATAATCATTCACTGCCATGTAGATTATGCTCCTTGCTTGAGCATCCTTCTTCATCCAAATCTTTATATCTGCAAGCTCCTCCCTAGCTGGAACACTAGGATCTCTGAACTCTCGCTTTTCTTCCTCTCTTGTGATGTATCCCATCAGATCTTTTCTCATAAGATGAGCTTCCATTCTCATAGACCAAGCTGGATAGTTCTCTCTATCCAACTTCTCAATTTGGAGACTATCTCCCATCCTTTCTTCACATGTACTATCAAATCTTTAATCCTTATAAGGAATGAATGTACCTTAGCTTTGAATGTTGCTCCTTCTGATCCTTTTGATAACCTTTATGTGTCTTCCTTCAGTCTTTCTTTCACACTTTATCCTTTTGAACCTTCAAGGTGTGAAATTTGTATATCTGCAGCAATCGGGGTCTTCCTTTCCTCAATTTTGATACTTCTTGCTCTGATACCTGAAATGTCTAGGTTTCTTGCAATAGTGACATAATTCTTCTTTCTTCTTAGAAGACTTCTCTTTAGATGTAGTAGAAACAAAATCTGAAGTAGAAGGTGAAAGAGACTTACTTTCCTTCTTGGATTGCTTTTCCTTCTTCTTCTTTTTACCCTTTGATGAAGATAAAAGTGTTTCTTCATTCTCTTTCATTCCCTTCAACTGATCATCATCTTGAAGTAACAAGAACTCTAACTCTTCAAATGTAACTTCTCTATCTCTTGTTGTAAGAGTAAGAGTGGTTATAAAAGACCGATATGAGATAGAAAGTGAATTAATCAGCGTATGTACTATTTCTTCATCAGATATCTCAACTCTGACATTTAGAAGTTGATCTCTCAAGTCAAGGAGCTTTGTAATGTGGGTTTAAATTGACTCACCATCCTTCATCCTTGTATTTTCTAGTTGTCTCCTCAAGTGTGCTTTCCTAGGAGGATTTCTGCTCTGAAAAAGATTCTCAAGCTTCAACCAAGCTTCTCTAGAACTTCTGCAAGATTTGATTTGTGGTAGAATATGCTTTTTGACACTCATTGCTATGAATGAGAGAGCTAAAGCATGTCTAGCATCCCATCTTGCTTGTTCTTCAGTAGGAGGAACTTTGGGTAAGGATCTACCTGTGACTCTAGATGTAGAAGTGGTTACCTCTTCTTCAATTGGTTCTGTGAGATTGCAACACCAGTTCCTCTTGAAGTTGTTGTATCCTCTTCTTCGTCTTCTCGTCTTGGTCTTGTTAAGGATCCATTAACGATACTCCATAAATCCTTTTTCACTAACAAATTCATCATCATGAAACTCCACATAGGATAATTAGACGATCCATCCAACTTGTCCTCAATCTCAATTCTATACTCACTCATCTTAACTAAGTGTGTATGTCAATTATACTCTGATACCAAGTGTTGGAATTTGGGGCCCCAGGATCTTCCAATACTAATAACCTTTGAGCATACACACTTAATTAAACAAGATGATAAGTGAGAGATAGAAAGAAATTTGAGACAAGAGTAAGTAACGTAAGCAAATTGCTTACTCACTAAATATAGATGGCCGAATTACAACATGTGAGTACTACCCAACCATATGATGGTGCACTCACTAAATGGAAGAATAGCCAAGAAGATGATGATGTACAGAATTCGGATTATAACAGAAAATCAGCAAACCCTAATTTTTAAATTAGGGTTCACAAACCCTAAAAATAGAAAATAGGATTAACTTACAAAAGATAGCTGCCGCAAACTTGTAGAAGACTCCTTGCTCCAAGAGAGTAGCCTCTCCTTCACCTCTGTTTAGCCTCCAAAGCTTCATAACTCCAAAATTGACACTATGTGAGCATCAACTCTAGCTTGAATTGTCCAAAAGTGTGCCCAAGGTCCTCCTTATATAGTAGTCAGCCTAAAAAATAAAGCTATCATCAGATTTTGCAAAAAAATCCCATCGTTGGCTAAAAAGCTGCTATCATTGTTTTATTTTAATGGGAATTAAAGATTGCTTTTCACAATTTTAAAACCTTGCTTTATTATTTTGATCGCTCAAACTTCTTTCTTTTGCCATCTGAAAACTTATGACCTAGCTTTTCAAGAGTTTTGTACTTTTAGAACCTCAAAAATGTACTTCCACTATTTTAGGGTAGAACTAGGGTTTGACTTTTCTCCCAAGTTTGACCTCTAATGACATAATGAAGCATATCACTAGATAGCTCTCGCGAAGCTCTATCTATCTAGCATAAAAAAATTTTACCCAAACTGTACAAAAAAATGGCTAAGTCCTAATTTGGATTTGCTGGAAATGGACCATATGCACATTGATTTCCGACATTTGCCTCCACATTATCAGCTCTCTCATCAACAACTACATCATGTAAATCTGCATGAGAAATGGAATGATTTGCATCATCATATAAAACTTGTAAAGGCTGAAAAGTTGCCCCATTAGGACTAGCACTAAAACGTCCACCTGTAAAAAGAGGCAGCAAAGTATCATACATGTCTTTGGAGCTAACAAATGTCTCCTTAGCACATGAAAGTAATGGTTGAATAATATCTTCCACAAAAACAACATCATAGCTAACCAAAAGGCATCTAGTCTATGGATGATACAGATGATAGCCTTTGCTTTCAGAACTATACCCAACAAAAATACATTTCACTACCTTATCATCCAATTCTCTATGTTGTTGTTCAGGCACTAATGCGTACGCCAAATAACCAAAAACACACAGATGAGCAACAGATGGATTGCAACCATGCCAAGCCTCATATGGAATGATAGAATGCATCACTTTAGTGGGACACCTATTAAGTACATATGCTGAACACATAAAAGCCTCAATCCAGAAACTATGTGGTAAAGCCTAAATCTTGACCATACACCTCGCCATCTCCATGAGTGACCTATTCTTCCATTGAGCAACTCCATTCTATTGAGGTGTATATGAGACTATAAATTGATTTTTTATCCCACGTTCAACCAGAAATCCATTAATCCAGAAGACATATATTCCCCCCTCGATCAGAATGAAGGGTGTCCATTTTACATGCTGATAGATTTTCAACCAAAACCAAAAATTGTTTGAAGCACATAAACACTTCGGACTTTGCTTTCAGTGGATATACCCATGCATGCCTGAAAAAATCATCATTGATGAAAGTCACGAAGTAAAGATAGTTCCCAAAAGAAGAAGTCTACATAGGACCATAGACATCACTGTGAACAAGTTGTAATTTCTAAGTAGCTCAAAATGAACCATCTTTTGGGAAGGAGGAATGTTGCATTTCGCCCAAAATACAACCTTCACAGACATGTTTTCCAGGTGCCTCACATTTTGGCAAAGAGGACACCATTTTAGATTTCTACAGGTGTACCAAACTAGCAAAATTGAGATGACCAAAGCGTGCATGCCAAAGCTTTGCATGTAATAAATGCCAGAAGCACTAATCATGTTTCCATTTGATAGATCATGAACCGTACATCTATCATCAAGAAATTTTACAATGAAGTCAATCTTGGCTAAAGCTGAAATTGATAACAGATTCTTCTTGATCCGTGGCACAAATAAAGCATTGGACAATGTAAAAGAACTACCATTAGCGATCACCAAAATGATCTTACCAACTCCCATGATAGGATAAAAGTAGTTGTTGGTGCATGTGTGTACCTAAGTGAGGACTTAGGGACTTGTGATGAAAGAGACTGTTCCTCTATCACTAGCAAGCACATATAGTGGGGATGATCACACATTTAAATTATCAATCGGAGAAGTATCTTGAACGTAACCGAGTGTATGAGGACATGCACTTACACAATGGTCAATGAAGTGGAATAGCTACCATTGCATGTAGATGAGTGCCATCACTCACTTTCATCACTTACACATGTGGAAATGGTGTCATGATACATGAACCAAAAGTAAGCATAAAAATAGACTTTTCTCTCAGCTTCAAACTTGGAATATGGTCAATTGCGAGTTCGTTTCGAAGCTCTTGAGGAGATGCATCCAATGATGTTTTCTTGTCTGATTTTTGAAAAACTTGCTTCAAGTTATGGGCAAAAAATTGAGCTATGCAACTCTCCTAATCTTGTCACATACCTCCTCAAGCTTCACACACGCATTACACACTTTAGAAAAGCAATGGAATGGGTAGACAACACTTCCATGCAATCAATTCAAGCTACAATCACACATGGAAGCTCACAAGCAAAGAGATACAAGAGGAAGAAGAGGAAAATTCGAAAATCTCAATTCTCTCCTACTCACAATGGAAAAAACTTCTTTACAAGAGTCACCAAGTGACTTATATACATGTGCCCTAAAAGTGGTCCTTTCACAAAAGAGACCAACACTTTTATTGGAAAACTCTAACCTCCTACTACGTTACAAGGATTATGATACAATGGTTGGGATTTATGCATCTAGAGGACTCCTTTAGTGCATTTACATGGCTTCATGAGGTATTTTGTAGTACACTAAGGAGAAAATTTATGCCCATAATTTGAAAAATTTTGGGGCTCTTTTTCGCTCCTTTTCTATGCAACACTCTCCCCCCCTTGTCTTTGTTGTTCCTTGAGAGGATTAGTTTCTTGTCTGAGGCTTGCTTATTGTTCTTTCAATACATGAACCCAACGGACGAGGAGACAGTTAGGACCTTTAGACAATTTGTTACTTTATCCGATCCCAAGTCTCGCCCTTTTGTCCTCCCCTTGGTATTCCATACATTCATACATCTAGGTTGCTGTGATAATTCAGGCTACCATGCATGCATCTAGTGACTAAGAATGTGATTGTCTTAGTCACCCGTTTCAACTTCTCAACCTCTACCTCTTTCTAACTTTTGGCCTTTGGATAAATCTTTGTTCTCATGCATCTGGCCCTGTTGTGTTGTTGAAGCTTGTTTACTTCTTTTCACCACACGCACTTAGTTGCTAAGAATGTGATTATCTTAGTCACTCTTTTCTGCTTTCCAGCCTCTACCCCTTTCTAACTTTTGGTCTTCGAATAAATCTTTGTTTTTGCTCTTCAAGACCCCCTTCTTTTGCATTACGGCCTGATGCATGCTCCCACAGGGCTTTGAGTAGAGGGTGGGTTTTATTCATTGGACAATTTTTCTTTTTGATTTTCTTCTTCTTCATCTTTTGCTTGATTCGCCTATCTCTCCTTCCACACGTCCCCCCTCCTGAACTCTGTTGTCCTTAATAGGCTTTGGAAATCGATGGGAGTATGTCTTGTATACCTTTTGCTCTGTATCAATTAGCAAATCTACTTCACGTATCATTAACTACTTCCACTATTCCGACTTGACTCCGTCGTGGGGTGCTTGTTTGTGGTTGGCAAAAAAACTAAGTTTATATGCCACAAGCCATGCGTTTAGGTTGGCAGACATCTTTAGGAACATTTTGGAATCTATCTCAAAGAAGCTTGTGAAAAATGCTTCTTGAAAGTCTGCATGTAAGTGCTGGTCAAAATCATTAGTCTTGAGTAATAGGCCATTATAGTGAGTCGGCTTGGCATGATAGAAAGGTCAAAAATCAGTATATTCGTTCCTTTATTAATGCCAATGACATTTAAAAATGAGTATTATGTGTGCTTGAACACTTTTAGTGCTATTTGGATCATGCTACTTATTTTTTTGGTCAACTTTATGGTGAGGTTGAGAACCGTGGTATATCTAGATAACCAAAACTCTATTGTTCGCACCATATACTCTTCAATGGGGATGTAGTTATGTGGTGAGATCCGTAGTAAAGGAAAATTGAGCCACCGTTTATTGATTTTACCTTGGTGTTGCAAATCCCAAAATTTTGGCCAATAACCTCATCTTGGCATCAGACAAAAAAATGGGTTGACTTGTGATAAATATGGTGCCTCGTGCACCTGCAAAGTTGGATTTTTTTCGAGAATTTTTTGTCGCCAAATAGGGTCAGCGACTTCGAACTCTTCTTGAGAATAATTAAAAGTGTTTGCTATGAAGTTGAGCTGCTCATGTGGATCCTTTCCCATAATCTTCTTGATGTATCTTCTTGTATGTTCTTTCAGAATTCCATATCATAGGGTTTTGTGCATGTAAAAGTGCCTTGGGTACCCACATGTGTAATCGCCCTTGTTGAGTTGCAACTAATTTCTTCGGCACCCAAATTCGTTCGATACTTTGTGGTTGAGCTTGTCCTAGTTGCTTGGTTCTTGTTTTGTCGTGGTTGGCCTTGTTGGATGGGAGTTGTTGAGGCAACATTGGTGGTTGCTCTCCTTTTTGTATCCAGATCTGCTTCATGCCTAAAACTACTTTCTTCTTCCTTTTGGTTTGTGTATTGGATATAGCAATTGTCTTGTACTATTTTGCTTGCCTTTTTGGCTGAATTATTGTGACTACATTAGTCGTTGAAAAAGAAGAGAGGTCTGCTCGCCTTTGAGCCTATTCTTCCATGGCTAAGTCCTTTTGCATCATAGAGATTTTGACACATACAGCATCTTCTTCTCGAAGATCAGGCTTAGAAGAATATTAGTTCTTAGGTTTGAGTTGACTACATGGTCATAGATCCAGTCTTGACCCAAGACTAGTGATTTTGTAAGGTCATCATCTTCACACACAAGCATATTGATTGTCCTTGGGACATCTTGGAGGTAGATGGGAAGCTCCACCTCACCCAAACAAGGGGTTTCCACACCTCCCAACCCTATGAGATAGGCTTCTATGGGGTTGATGTTCAATTGCAGGTCTTGCCAGTATGAAAGTCTAACTCCACTAGTTTCTGCAGTTGAATCAATCAATGCTCTCACACTCCTTACACTCTTTCCTTGTCCTACCTCTATGGTCACAAAAGGACGTCGGTCAATTATTCGAGAAGCAATTGCACCCGATGTTTGGCACATGGCCATGTGATATTGTGGGGCTTCAAGATTGACATCTAGGCCTAGTCGACTCAACTTATTTCACCTAATGTGCTCTCTAGTCTCTTCTTCTGCTTCTTGTCTAACCCTCAGCTCTTTTTCTTTCCGCTTCCTAGTAGTGTTGAGTCTCATCAGCATATCCTCTGTAAGAGGTTCTTGATATAGCTTGACTCAGCATCCACTAATATAGCTTGGCAAGATATCACCTTCTAGAGTGACCGATTGAGCAGCTCCACTTGTTGATATTCTATTAATAATCATGGGTCTATATCCTCATTTCTCTAATTTACGGGCATGTTGTTTTAGTGTATGAACCAGCACTAGGCCTCTGTCTTTTAATCTTGTATCCATGATGTGTGCATCAAAGTATGCCTTTTTTCATTTCTTAGTAGCATAGATGCCTGCTGCCACTCGTAGCTTGGTCTCACCTAAGCGTTCTGGATTAAATATCCTAGAGGACAATTCATGTCCATTCCTCTCGTGCTCTTGTGTTTTGTAGGCAACTCGATAAGCCCAACACCATGATGAAGTTGCTCATCCCAATCAGAGAATTTATTATTTACCAGTTTTGTCAATACATTACATAGGATCTTATTTGTGCTCTCGGCTTGACCATTAGCTTGTGGATGATAGGTGTAGTCTTCTTATGTATCACCAAGAATTCTTGGAGAAGGTTTTCAATGACTTCATTCAAGAAGTGTGTAGCTCTACCAGTTATTAACTCTATTGGTAACCCGTATCTACTGAACACATTCTTGAATAAAAACTTAGCGATCATTTGAGCATCGTTCTTTGCAGCAGCTTTGAATTCTACCCACTTTGTAAGGTAATCTATGGATACAATAATGTATTCTGCATGGGGGTTTCTAGCTGGGGGGTTAATAGGACCTACAAAGTCTATACCCCACTTCGAGAATGCACGTCCCCCCATCATTGGCCTCAAAGGCATCTCGTCTTTTCTGATTGGATATTGGGCATGTTGACATCTATCACATTTCTTCACATAGGTATGTGCATCCATATGAAGAGTGGAACACCAAAGTCTTGAGAATAGAATGGTCTTAATTACTCGGTCAGGACCCAAGTGTCCACCTGCAACACCGCTGTGTGCAATTTCTAAGATTTTCAAACAATCTAATTCATGAATGCATAGTCTTAAGTAACCATCTTTTCCTCTTTCCTATCATGGTTATGATGTTTCCCAAAGTAAAGATACTTACCATGGAGAAGGTCGATCGATGTTCATCTCTTCGTCTTGTACACTTGGCCTTTGGGATGGAACATTGTTGACGAATGTCCGTGGTGATGGTCATTGATGAGATCTTTTGAGTGGCTGATCCTGTCTCCTCTTTTCAAAGCATCATTTGCCAAATACAGAGAATTGAATTTCTTTACATTCCTTGACAAACAACATTCGATAACTACACCAAGCTTAATTTCACATATTCTCTTTAGCTCACCATAAGCAGGAGTCTTCTCATCTAGTATACATACAAAGATTTGCAGGGTACGAGAACTACCCCTTGCAGATATCTCCCTGGATGCTCTCGTGCATGCAGTAGTTAAGCATCACTCAAGTTGCGGACCTTCCAGCTCTTCACTCCTACTATGGTAAGAGGAAACCATAGTTGTGGATGCCATGTTCATGCCAAGTTCTTGACATCTACCAGATAAGGCAACAATTATATCATCTACTAGCCGAGACACACTTCTATCAAAACTGATAACTGTCCAGTGATCAATGGTTCCACCTTCAACTAAGCATGACTCATTCACGTTCCATGAACCAAACCTGGGAACAAACTCTCTCTCTCTCTCTCTCTCTCTTTCTTCTCTCTCTTTTTTTTTTCTTTTTGAGGAACAATGTCACCAAACAAGACGACAGATGTTAGTATCAGAAAAAATAATTGACATATGTCAATGTGTTCTTGTGCATGGGACTCTCAAATGTGTCTATGCACGGCCATGTAATGTGGCCCTATATTAATGCATACTTTAGAAATGCATCACCTAAATGGTGCAAAAGACAGGGTTGTGCAAGAAGCACATGGTTGTCTCTCGTCGAGGCTTTCGAAGTTACTTGTCGATGTTGATGCCAGCTTTGGTGGAGTTATCCATTGGATCTCGAAATGATGTAATCCTCCTTATTGGGGTCCATTTTAGAACCATAATTGGCACTGTAAAGATCACTTCAGGCGTCTTCCGCTTTGGATGCTTTCTGAACTGTGGTATCCAGTGTGGTTGGCGCTTTGGTTTGGTGGAGGCTACTTGTACCTTTGGCTTCCAAACCCATACCCTTTTTGCACGTCTTCCTACTATTGTTGAAGAGGTGATTTGATCTTTTTTCAATCTCTATATGCGGTTCTTACCCTTTTCGCTTTGTGGCTTCTTTGTTGAGACCTTTCGCATATGGGAGAACATAGGTTGTTGTGGATGTAAAAGCTTCTTAGGTACCCACATCTCTAATCGCCCTTGTTGAGCTGTAGCTAATTTCTTAGGCACCCAAACTTGGCGGATACCTTGTGGTTGAGCTTGTCCAAGCTTCCTCCTTCGTCTTCTGGCCTGGTTGGCTTGCCTAAATGGGATTTGTGGGGGCAACGTTGGTGGTTGCTCTCCTTTGCGTACCCAGATCTGCTTCATGTCCGGAATTGCTTTCTTGTTGAATGGTGTCTTTCTATTTGATTTAGCAGTTGTTGTGAACAGTTTTGTTTGTCTTTGTGGTGGAACTACTGTGGCCAACTGAGTCTTTGGAGAAGAAGAAAGATCCACTTGCCTTCGAACCTGTTCTTCTACGATTGACTCCTTGTGCATCATAGAGCTTTTGACACATACAACATCTTCTTCCATATGATTAGTCTTAGAAGAACTACAAGATGTGACATCTGGATTTGTGAGCATGCCATTTTCTTCTTATAATGTAAAGCATTGTCCCTGGACCCAAACTTGAAGAAGTTGAATTCTTAGGTTTAAGTTGACTGCATTGTCATAAATCCAATCGTCCTAAGACAAGTGGTTCTGTAAGGTTCTCATCTTGACACACTAAAACTTTGACTTTCATTGGAACATCTTGCAGGTAGATGGGAAGTTCCACCTCGCCCAAACAAGGGGTTTCCACACCTCCCAATCCTATGAGATAAGCTTCTATGAGATTGATGTTCAACTGCAAGTTTTGGTAGTAGGATAGTCTAACTGCACTACTTGCTGCACCTGAGTCAATCAATGCTTTCACAGTCTTTGCACCCTTTCCTTGTCCTATCTCTATGGTCACAAAGGGACGTCGGTCAATGACTTGAGAAGTAGTTATGCTCGATTTTTGGCACATATCCATGTGATATATTGGGGCTTTTTAGTTGACATCTAGGCCTAATCGTCTTAACTTATTTCTCCTAATACGCTCTCTAGCCTCTGCTTGTGCTTCTTCCCTCACCCTTAACTCCTCTTCTTTTCGCTTTTTAGCAGTGTTGAGTCTCGTAAGCATATCCTCTGTAAGAGGTTCTTGGTATAACTTGACTCTACATCCACTAATATAGTTTGGCAAGATATCTCCTTCTAGAGTGGCCAACTGAACTGCACCACTAGTGGAAATTCTATTAATGATCATGGGTCCATATCTTCTTTTTTCCAACTTACGAGCATGTTGCTTTAGTGTGTAAACCAACACTAGATCTCCCTCTTTCAATCCCTTATCCTTGATGTGTGCATCAAAGTATGCCTTTTGCCTTTTCTTTGCAGCATAGATGCCTGCTGCCGCGCGTAGCCTTGTCTCACCTAAGCGTTCTAGATCAAAGATCCTAGAGGACAATTCATGTCCATTCCACTCATACTCTTGTGCTACTTTTAAGGCAGGGATTAAGAAATCTAATGGTAGGACAACATTCTGTCCAAAGACCATCTGAAGTGGGGTGGCGTTGAGTACCGTTTTGTAGGCAACTCGATAAGCCCAAACAGCATGATGAAGTTGTTTGTCCCAATCATAGCGTTTATTATTTACCAGTTTTGTCAATACGTTACATATGATCTTATTGGTGCTCTCGGCTTGTCCGTTAGCTTGTGGGTGATAAGGGGCAGACTTCTTATGTATCACCAAGAATTCTTGGAGAAGATTTTCAATGACCTCATTCAAGAAGTGTCGTCCAGTATTGCAAGGTTTATTGACCAAATATAACAAAGCTTGATGATGAGTGAAAAACTTGAACTTGTTGGCCAATAAATAGTGTCTAAACTTCTTCACAGCATATACCATGCCTAAGCCTTCTCGCTCAGTTGTGGTATAGTTGCATTCAGCTGCGGTGATCTGTCTACTAGCATATGCTATGGGCAAATCTAAGTTTCATTCTCCTGTGGGTTGTGCTAGCACACATCCTATGGTGTGATTGGATGCACCCACATGGACATGGAATGGTTTATTCCAATTAGGAGTGGTTAGTATTGGTGTTGTGCACAAACGTTTCTTCAGTTCATTGAAAGAATTCTTGCATTCGTCGTTCCACTCAAAATTAGACAACAAGGCATAAAGGGGTCTAGCTATGATCGTGTACATGTGGATAAACCTACGGTAATATCCACAATGGCCCATAAAGGCTTGTACCTCCTTAACATTCCTTGGCCTTGGCAGCTCCACTATGGCTCGTACCTTATCTTCATCTGTTGAGATTCCATTTTTAGAAACAATATGACCTAAGATTTTACCTTGATGCACCATGAACACACACTTTTCTGGGTTCAGACACACTCGATATTCCCTACACTTGTTGAAGATTTATATGAGCTCAGGGATGTGAAATCTTCTTTCTTGGGAATGAGCACATAAATCATCCACATACACTTCTAAGCTCTTTCGCAAGAACTCTTTGAAGACATGACACATGAGCCTTTGGAATGTTGCAGGTGCGTTGGTGAGCCCAAATGGCATCACACGAAATGCAAAGATTCCCCACTCTGTAGCAAAATCTGTTTTGTGTTGATCTTCTGGGGCAATGGCTACTTGATTGTAACCTGAAAATCCATCAAGGAAGCTATAAACTTCCTTGCATGCAACATGCTCCAATAGGTGTTCCGTGATTGGAAGTGGATAACTATCTCTGATCGTAGCGGCATTAACTTTTTTAAGGTTAATACACACTCGCAACTTCCCGTTCTTCTTGGGCACCACTACAATGGGGGACACCCATTCAGTATGCTCAATCTCATAGATGAATCCAGCTTCAATCAGCCTATCAATTTCTTCTTTTATTTTGGCTGCATATGTATCATTATATGTGTAGGGCTTCTGTTTGGTGGGCTTGGCATCGGCCGTCATGGGGATAGTATGAGAGCAAATTCTTGGATCTACCCCTTTCAAGTCTCTATAGTGCCACGCAAACACGTCCCTATATTCCCTTAATAGAGCTACAAGCTCCATTTCTTCTCTTGCACTTAGGTCATCTCCTATATATGTACATCTCTCTTCGCTCTCTTCGATGGTCACTACAATCTTCTTGGTCTTTTCTTTTGTTGTCAGGATCTTGCTCACGCGCATACAGAGATTACAGACACAGAAAAACACACAGAAAATAGAGGCAACAAGAGACGAGACCGAACGCAAGATTGGGTGCAATCTCCCCCCATGCACTCTGCCTCGACAGTCCACAAAGTGCATGTATTTATAGGAATTTTGATTACGTCGAAAAGAGTGGTTACAAGAGGGCGGCTTTGAAAAGCAAGCGTGAAACTAAAAGTTGATAACTTTTATAGAAAGCCATTGCTTTCAATAACAGAAACTACGGTCTACAACGACCCTTATTCTAACCATTACTTTTCTAACAATAGAACCTTCTACGCAGGTTTATTTACAAGCTAAATAATAATTATTCGGATTATTGATGTCCGCCCTTTCACGCCTTGCACGCTCCTCACGAACCTTCAGCTGCTATATCAGAAACATCAAAAACATATTAATACATTAATAATATAACACTTTAGCAATGTATTGTTCAATAATATACAACATGCCTCCCAGTTGACAAGCAACTGACCTCAGTTGATAAAATAATTCAACACTCTAACAATTATAATGCAGTGTTCAACATATTCCATGTGACAATCCAACAATGCATTGGCTATTCTATATTTCAATCCAACAATGCATTGGCTATTTTATATTTCAATCCAACAATGCATTGGCTATTTTATATTTCAATCCAACAATGCATTGTTCAACATATTCTAAGGTATAACATGCCCCTCAGTTGAACAAGCAACTGACCTCAGTTGATATAATAATAAACATGGATGGCCAGTCACATGTTTCATCACTGAATAAAAAAAATAGGCATGTGCCATGTAAAAATACATGCATGGAAATGTTCATGGAGCTGTTACATTAATGTGTTTGTGTATGATATGCAGAATTAAGTGGTCATAATGAGGTGTTAATTGTGTTTTATGTATCCATTGACATTCTTCAATAGAGTGATTTTTGTACTTAACCAAATATCGATGATATTGAGTACCTGTGCGTGTAGTAGTGACATCATAATCAATGATTTTCTCAAGAACTAAGATTTCAGATTGTTCTTCAATTAAAGGAGGGTCATCAAGAAGTGGAGCAAGTGGTAAAGTTCCTTTAAATGGTTTAAGTAAACTAATATGAAAAGAATTATGTATAGTCCAATGGGATGGAATATCTAATCGAAATGAATTATCATTAATTTTTTCTATAATGCGAAACGGTCCATAATAGCGTGGTGCAAGTTTAATTTTAGGATGCTACAAAATATTTTTGAGACGTCTTTTAATTATTCGCAACCATACAAAATCATTTTCCTTTAATTCTTTGGCTAATCGTTTAGTATTGATAATACGTGTATATCGCTCTTGACGTTTCCTAATGTGCTCGTGAACATCATGAAGTATAGAAACGTGATCTTGAGCAATAGAATCAGCCATCAGAATGTCGGTTTGGGTGAGGGACATGGGAGTGGGAAGCTTTTTACCAAAAACTATTTCAAAAGGTGCACGACCAGTAGTGGTGTGTGAAGTGTTATTGTAAGCAAATTGAAGCAATGGCAACTTTTCATCCCAATTATTAGGATTATCTAATGAATAACAACGCAATAGATCAAGAATAGTACTATTTGTAGCCTCACTCAGTCCATTACTTTCAGGATGAAATGCAGAGCTAAAATCTATTTTAGAACCAAAATGTTGAAATAAGGCAACCCAAAAATGATTACAAAACCTAACATCACGATCAGATAACATTACTTTAGGAAATCCATGATGTGGAAAAATGCATTTAATGAATAATTTTGCAGCTTGAGGTGCAGTCAAAGTTTTTCTACATGGAATGAAATATGCATATTTACTAAACCTATCAACTATTGTCCAAATCATATTATTATGTGATGAAGTGATAGGAAGACCTGTGATAAAATCCATAGAGATTTGTTCCCATGGTTCATTTGGAATAAGAAGTGGCATTAATAATCCAAATGGTTTACCATGATGACGTTTGACACGCTGACATACAATGCATTGAGAAACATAATGTGCAATGTCTTTTTCCATGTGTGGCCAAAAGAAGAAATCTTTGCAAGCAGAAATGGTGCTTTGTATGCCTCTATGACCCATGTAAGATGGTTCATGCATTTCTTTAATGACAAAATCTTTAAAAGCTTGGGTTATGCACAATCAATGTTGAAGATAGAGAAAACCATTATGAAATGTATAATGTTCATCAGATAAAGATGCAGCATTGTTGAAGTCATGCCATGCACGTGAAAAATACAAATCAGATGCATAAGTGGAAACCATTTCTTGAAAAGAATGAATTTGGATGGCAGAAACATTATTCAAAACAACAGAATGCAAAGGAAAACGGCTAAGAGCATCCGCTACAACATTAGCTTTACCAGGCTGATATTGTATCATGGGTTGGAAATTTTGAATGAATGATGCCCATTTAAGATGCCTATCAGAGATTAAGGGCTGATTTAATAAATGTTTAATAGCCTGTTGATCGGTTTTGATTAAGACCTCAGAGCCCATAAGATAGTGTTTCCAAATTCGCAAAGCATGCACAACTGCTAACAATTCTTTATCATACGTACTATAATTATGCTCTGAGGGTTTAAGCTTTCTACTCTCAAATGCAATGGGATGGTCATTTTGCATCAGAACAGCACCTATTCCTGAACCACTAGCATCAGTAACAACATGAAAGGGTTGTGAAAAATCAGGTAATTGTAAAACAGGTGCATGTGAAAGTGCATGTTTAAGTTTGTCAAAGGACTGTTGTTGGGTAATTCCCCATGCAAATTTTATTTTCTTTTTCAACAACAAAGTAAGAGGCAATGCTAAATAAGAAAAATTTCGAACAAACTTCCTATAGAAACTAGCCAACCCAAGAAAAGAACGAACATCATTGACTGATTGTGGTGTAGGCCATTCTATGATAACTCTAATCTTTTTCGGATCCACATGCACACCTTCACTTGAAATAATATGTCCTAAATATTCTAGCTTACGCTGAAAGAAATAACTCTTTTCAGGATTAGCATAAAGTGTGTTCTCTCGTAACAAATGAAAAACTATTTCAAGATGCTTTTCATGTTCACTATCATTCTTACTGTAAACAAGTATGTCATCAAAGAATACAAGAACAAAAGCTTGGTAATCAAGAAAAATATTGTTCATTATTCGCCCAAATGTAGCAGGGGCATTAGTAAGTCCAAAGGGCATTACCATAAATTCATAATGGCCATTTTGAGTTCTAAATGCAGTCTTAAAAATATCACTTTGTGTCATACGAATCTGATGGTAACCCGATTTAAGATCAATTTTACTAAAGACACGAGCGTAACTTATCTAAGAGATCATCTATTCGAGGAATAGGGTATCTATTCTTGATCGTGATCTTGTTAAGGGCTCTATAATCAATGCACATTCGATAAGTTTTATTCTTCTTCTCTACTAAGAGAACTGGTGCTCCAAATGGGGAAGAACTAGGCCTTATAAGTCCTTTTTGTAGTAGGTCTTTTACTTGATTTTCTATTTCCTTTTGATGTAGTGGGCCATGTCTATAAGGTGCTTTATGAGGAGGAGAACTACCAGGGACTAAGTCTATGCTATGGTCAAAGGATCCTTGAGATGGTGGTAGTTCAGAGGGATATTCAGACATAAAACAATCCTTATAAGTACTCATGAAAGGTTTATATGCATCTGGAAGTATGAGTATAATCATTGATGACATTGACAAAAACAATGCATGAGTTGAATGCTTTCCTAAATGCACGCTTTAATTGAGTGTGACTAATCAATGGAAGTGGCTGGAAATCATGCCGTGCAGACAAAGTAATGATTTGACCTTTGAAAACAAACTTAAAGGTATGAGTATGGTAGTCAATACGTGGGTTATAATGGTGACGAAAAGGCAATTAAAAATGTTCGTGAATCAACATAAGGGCCTATGCTAATCGTAACATCTTGCACTTCTCGTGCTACATTATAACGACTACCTTGAAATGCAGCTTTCACTTTATACAAAGAAGGAAACGTTTGTAATTTAAGTTCTTGTACTAATAAATATGAAATGAAGTCATGTGAACTACCATCGTCATGTAGAATTTTAATTAGTTTGTTATTTATTGTACCCTGCATGCAAAGAAGAGAGTGTAGAGAGATATCGTTACCCAAGGTACTTAAATCCTTCTCCAGTGATTCCTCTGTCCAAACAAGAGGAATTTCTTCATTATAGACCTCCATGTTATGCAATCGAGCTATAGCCGGTTTCATATGAAGAGGTTGCAATCTGCACCTTATTTTTGTATGTCCAGGTTTACCACAATTCCAGCAAGTGATTCGTGGTCGCTTCTGTTGGGCATTCACTGCTGAAGTTTGAAGGGTAGGTGGTTTGGTTGGTTGGAGAGATGAAGCAATGGGTGGAGTTGAATAATTGGATTGTGGAGGACGAGGAAAACTAGGGTAAGATGGGGCATTAAAATTACGCTTCATAGGAAATGAAGGTTTAACAGGAAATGGTCGTGGACGTGGTTGTTGTAGATGGAGTGACTTGGTTATGGACTAGAATTCTTTTTCTGCATCATAAGCAAAAGATATAGCCTCGTTGAGGGTTGTAGGTCGTAGGGTGTGAAGCTTAGCTTGGATTCCCACCTCCAAACTATCTTTGTATTTCTGCTGCAAGATATCTTCTGATACATCTTCAAGCATTCGTACAAGTAGTAAATTTTGCTAGAACCGCTCTGTGTAGGTAGTAACCGTATCACCCTCCTTCCATGTAAGGGTCGTCCATGCTCGTCGAACATGCAAATGGTATTGAGGAAGAAGAAATGAATCCTTCACGTTTTCTTGAAAAGCCTTCCAAGTTGTTGGACGCTCCGTACTGTGCCGCAGGACATTCCACCAGAGTTCTGCTTTACCTACTAGATAGTTAGTGGCAAATTTAACTTTTTCACTTTCAGCATACATTTCATCGGTATAGAAATCATCAAACTGCGACAACCAAGAAAGTACTAAAGGCCCATCCTTTCGGCCATCAAATCGTAGAAACTGGTAGTTTCTATTACCAATCTTTGAATGAGTAACATCAGATTGGGCAGACACAATAGCTTTTACTACTCTCGCAAGGTTGTCTTCCTCAGCTTGCATCTTTTGGAGGATTTCATCACGTTGTCGGATCTCGTTTTGAGCTCCTTGAAGCTCATGCCACAAGAGCTCTAGTTGTTGTTCAAGTGTTGCTGTAGGTAGAGGTGAATTACTGTAATCCTCCATGGTGCTCTTGGACCCTTGCTCTCAACCTTGGTGTATTGAACCTTCTTGTTTGCAACCTTGGTGTCTCGATCCCGTGTTCTCAACCTTGCTTGGTATCTTGAACACTCAATCAAGTGCCACCCAAGGATTTTGAAGGAATTCACACTTCCAAGCTAGCTCATTGGAAAGTTCGTTCCGAGAACTTTCCAACGGTATATTACAAGCTTCAATCCGACCTACGGATTGAGAGATACACTTGATTCTTTCTTGGGTCCAATCTTGAAATCGACGCGCGCGCCTTCCACAAGTAATAAAGAGAGAGAACTTGAGTACAACTCCAAGAGATGGTGGAGTGGTCAAAGTACTTCCCTTGAAAGTAGGAGGTTGTGGGTTCAAATCCTCCTACCTTAGGGACTCTAAACCTCTCTATTACCACTCAAAAATTAAAATTGCCTCGCGCGTAGTCAACGGTCGCCAAGGGAGCCTTGGGTGCCAATGTTGCCAATGTATTGCCTAAGTTATTGCCTAAGTTCTTAAACCGAAGACGAAACAGAAACAGAAATAGAAACCGAAACCGAAACCGAAGACGAAGACGGAGACGGAGATGGAGATGGAATCGGAATTCAGAATCGCGAACAGAGAACAGAACCCTCTGTATTGACGCGTGCAGAGCTTTGATACCACTGTTGTCAGGATCTTGCTCACGCGCATACAGAGATTACAGACGCAGAAAAACACACAGAAAATAGAGGCAACAAGAGACGAGACCGAACGCAAGATTGGGTGCAATCTCCCCCCATGCACTCTGCCTCGACAGTCCACAAAGTGCATGTGTTTATAGGAATTTTGATTACGTCGAAAAGAGTGGTTACAAGAGGGCGGCTTTGAAAAGCAAGCGTGAAACTAAAAGTTGATAACTTTTACAGAAAGCCATTGCTTTCAATAACAGAAACTACGGTCTACAACGACCCTTATTCTAACCATTACTTTTCTAACAATAGAACCTTCTACGCAGGTTTATTTACAAGCTAAATAATAATTATTCGGATTATTGATGTCCGCCCTTTCACGCCTTGCACGCTCCTCACGAACCTTCAGCTGCTATATCAGAAACATCAAAAACATATTAATACATTAATAATATAACACTTTAGCAATGTATTGTTCAATAATATACAACATCTTTATTATCATATGATTCTCCTATGATGGCCTCTCTCTTAGGCATTCGTACCAAAATTTTGCGGTCGTCAACTTCATATTTCTTGAAGTTTTCTGGTACTTCAAACAATGATTCCTCCTCTTCTTGTTTAACTGCTTTTCTTTTCTTTTTCTTTTGACTGCTCTCAATTCCATCCTTTGAATTTACCGTTTTAATACTTGTGAGAGGCTCTTCTTCTTTTTGGTTAAACACTCCTACATCTTATAAATAGTGCTTTTTTGAGTTAAAGCAACTATCCATCACAATGGACTCTATATCATCATCATTCTCTTCTTCTTCTATGACATCACTAGGGTCACATTCTTCTAGCAAGGGCTGACACATGAACACTGAGATATCATAACCCTCCTCATCAGAATGAGGTGTCCATTGTTCTTCATTGACAGCAATGTCCATGGTGGCTAAGATTTCTGGCCAGCCATGAGGCTCAAATTCCTCATCTGGAAAGATCATCGGTGTGTAGGCTAGGTCTATAACTGGTCTATCTCCTGGTGAAGTTCCTTCTTCTCTTGCCTTCAAGCGTTTTTCCTCTTCCTCTGCGACCTTGCACATCCACAAATGAGTATCTTCATGCAACCAAGATGGGTCAGGCGAACTTCCAGAATGCACATAGATTGAATCTTCTTTTGCTTTGTGGATAGGGTTCCACTGTAGGGGTGGTACATCTCTGAAGGTGTAATCCTTCAAATTAACCCTGGTGGTATCCCCTAAGTGTTGTAAGTACAAGGAGTTGGTTCCCCAATCCTGTACTATTTGCAATTGTCGTAGGAAGGGTCTTCCTAGGATCATCTCATAGACATTACTTTTCTCAAAGTCACATATAGCAAATGTATGTTCAAACTCTACACCACAAGTGGTTAGAGTTATCCCTTCGAGCAATCCTAGAGGTCTTTCAAAATGACCGTCGACCATTTGAAGCTTCATTCTAGTTGGTATTAATGTGGGTTTGCCCCATTGCTTCCACAAGGAGGTGGTCGCAATAGCAACACCAGCACCTGAATCTATGATTGCTTTGGTTGTGTAACCTTGGTAGGTGATTGGAAGATAAGTATTACCTTCTTCACCCTCACACATGTCTCCTATTTTATCGAGAGGTATCTCTGGAACGTTTTGGTTAGAGCCTGTTTTGGTTGAGAGTACTGTTGAATTGAAGGAGGTATTCCAGCATCCGTGAAATTAGGAACATAAGCTCCCATTGGTGGTGAGCTTCTTCTTTCAATAACTGGTTGAGCCTGTGGAGGTAAAGAAACTTGTGGTTTGTTTACCAATTGCTCTAATCATTCTAGTAAGCCCTCGAAATGCAAATCGGATTTGATAGAGTTTGTGTGATTGAACTTTTGACTAGTCTCAAGTATGGCTTGAGCTTGTTCTACCATTTTCATGCACATTTTCATCCATTCAATCTCTAAATCCGCTCTAGGGTAACTCTTGTCTAGGTTTGCAGCTGTAGGCCCTTCTTGAAGTCGAGCCCGTAGGCCTTGAACATCATGTCCAAGCCTTCTGGGGTTGGATCTACAAGAACAGACCCTGGTTGCGGTCTATTTACAATGGGTGGTGGGGTGGGATGTAGATGGAGTTTCGTCATGCGAGGGGTTTTGAGATGCAATGTCTTCTATCTTTGTTTTTGCGTCTTTCAAGCTCTCTTCTAGTTCCGATAAATTTTTATTCCACTTGGGATTGGCCTTCTCTCTAGTATCCTTCCATGTTCTTGTTTTCCTCTTACTAGGTTCTCCCGATTCACTCGACTCCGATTGTTCTGCTGGTTTATCTTGTTTAACTGCTTGTGCCCTAGTAACTACCTGTATAGGAGCCACATTATTGCTACTAGCACTTGAATCCGCCACTAAGCCTACCACATTAATGGGTGTAATCCTGGGTGCACTAGAGGGGTTTCTTGGACAATCTCTAGGAAGATGGTCTTTGCCACAATCAGGACAAAAAGCTTGTATTATGATAGCCTGTCCTTGACTCGGAGATAGTGGGTGGGGACAATCACGAAGGAAATGGTCGCCTTCACATCTAAAACATGGTCCTCTAGGAGCTTGTGGTCTTACTTGTCTCAATTGGGGCCTAGGGTTAGCATTTGCGTACATGACATTGGAGTATTCAGGCTCCCAATTTTGTTCCATAGGTGGTGCCTCATATTGATACGGATATATCTCACTATGTTCAGGTGACTCTGTGTAATAAGCATGTGGACTACCTTCATGGGAGTAGTCTGAACTATGAGCATGAGAGTCATTATCTGGTATCAATGGGGTTAGTGGCACCAATGCTCTATTTGGATTTTCCTCTCCCATAGCATACTTGACTGGAATCACGTTGGCAGGAGCTGGTGGTTAGTTTCCCAAGACTGGTTGTGGCCTATATTGTGCCTGATATTGTTGTTGTGGTCGATAATATGGTTGTTGGTATTGGTTCTGATACCTACCTTGTTGGTAAGGTTGCTGATAAGTTTGTCAAACAACCTGCCTATTGTAGGGACTAGTAGAACTATCAGAATCTTGATAGAGTTTGGATAGTCCTAACTCCTCACCCAAGTTGTCTTCTATGTCAATGCATGTTCGCACACACTCTTCTATGGATCTAGGCTCTTTCGAGTACACATATGATCTTAACTTTGTGCTCAATAAGCCATCTAAGAACAAAGCCACTTGTTTGGCAGGTGTGGGTTACTCGGGAGCAAGGCATCTCTCTAAATACTGTGTGAATCTTCTACCTGCTAGTCACACTGTTTCTTGGGGTGTCTACTTGAAGCTGTGGATCAAGGATGATGTGTTATGCCTGATACCACTCTTGGAAAATTCTACAATGAATTCATCTAGCAGTTGACCTATATCGCGATAGTTTCGACTACTCAGTGGTTGAAACCAAGCCAAGGCAGTGCCCTTAAGAGTCAAACCAAATGCCTCGTACTGGGTGAACAAATCCTCAACCTGTTTAGCTCTTAACACTTGTTTGAACTCGGCCACATGATCATAAGGATCTCCTGACCCGTCAAAATAATTCTTCATTGCCTTGATCACTTGAGTGGGTCTAAGGGTTCTTGTGTGCTCTCGGGGTCTAGGCAATGGAAAATCATGTTCATCTCTTTGTTGCCTATGTGCTTGATATCTCTCTCTTTCAGGTCTTTCATTTTCAAATCCTGATCTATTTCTGCCCACAATGTGTGCAAAACTTACCTCAGGTCTCTCTCTATTTCTTTCTCTCTAGGCTTCATGAGCTTGGGATGATCCCACTCCTTGGGGGCCATGGGAAACATTGGATCTTGGTGGAGGGAAAATAAATTCACTCTTCCAAGTATATGCATGTCTATCATGTTCTGTTACCAAGAACATCTTCTCTGATGTGTTATCCAGGTAGACAACTTTGCCTGGTATCTCAGGATCTTTGAATTCATAGATGATGACTATGCCCAGTTGGCTAGGTTGATTTGGCTTGAATCTCCAAAAGGCTTCCTCTATTTCTCTATTCAAGAATAGCTCTATGCTTTTGTTTTCTTGAGGGATCCAGTTTGGAGTGATCACTCTGGTCAAAACTGACTTACCTCTAGGAGTCTGGGGTCCTTGTCCTACATTTCCTTGTTCTAGGTCTCCTATCTCATTCTCAGGAATGACATTTCCAAGCTCATCAGTCCTATCTGGTAGGTAGGTGACCACATACATGGTTCCTTCCTTATCAATGTATGAACCCTCTTCGAACTTGACCACCGGGTGTTCAAGTCCAAAGGGTTGATCTTGATTTTTGAGTTGGACCACTGATCGTCTCAGGCCATCCTCATAGATGCGAGCACCTAATCAGTTGGTCCGAATATATTCCAGTTGTGTCTTATAGGGACCTTCTGGTGTTTGTAGATGGGCAGTTCCTGAGCCACCTGCAGGTTTCCCCATGCTAAAAGACATTTCTGAGTCACTTGTGTCTGAACTTAGTCTGTAAGGATGACCACTTAGTTTTTGTGCCCAAGACTTAGCTGTATGGTTGACACTAGCCTTAGAAGATCTAATGCTTTGTCTATCCTTGCCTAGGTGTCTACCAGATCTCAGGTTCATAAGCTTTGGTTAAGAGTCCAAAATTTCCCTTTGGTATGGTTCAATATCCTTTGGAGCCCCCTTGGGTTTCTGGTCCCACCTGAGGGTATCTTTTTGTTCCACTTGCGATTAGCCCATGTTCTTATTTTCCTCCTACTAGGTTCTCCCGATTCACTCGACTCCGATTGCTCTGCTGGTTTATCCTGTTCCCCTTGGTTCCCTAGTCCCACCTGAGGGTCAACTTCAAATTAGTCTATTGGGAAATCAATGCATTATTCTTATAAAAAACAGTTGAGGCCGTGTAGGATTCGAAACGAGCTTTCCAACGAGCTATACAGCTCAAAAAATGGACTTTGGATGAAAAAGTTATGTCAAATCAGGCTCCTGGGGGTCAAAACAGGCAAACAAGACCTTTTGGAAAAAATCACGATTTTGTGAAATCAGAGGATCGCGATGTTGTGAAGTCAGAGAATCGCGATTGTGTGAAATCAGAGAATCGTGATGCTGTGAAGTCAGAGAATCGCGATTGTGTGAAATCAGAGAATTATGATTGTGTGAAATCAGAGAATCACGATTGTGTTCCCTGAGAATCGTGTTTTCACAAAATCGTGTTTTTGGCTGAAAATCGTGATTTATGAGAATCGCGATTTTGAGCAGAGAATCGTGTTTTTGAGAATCGCGATTTTGAGCAGAGAATCGTGTTTTTGAGAATCGCAATTTTGAGCAGAGAATCGTGTTTTTGAGAATCGCAATTTTGAGCAGAGAATCGTGTTTTCGCAGAATCGTATTTTCATAGAATTGTGTTTTGAAAATCGTGATTTTGTCTCAGATGTTTTCACAAAATCGTGTTTAAGAGAATCGTTTTCTAGAGAATCGCGATTTTGTACCTTGGATGAAAATCGTGTTTCTAAAAATCGTGATTGCCAACAGAGAATCATGTTTTTGAAAATCGGGTTTTAAAGAATCGTGTCTTAGAGAATCGTGTTCTAGAGAATCGCGATTTTGTCTCAGAGAATCGTGGTTTCCAAAAATTTAGAGAATCGCGATTTTGAGCACAACCACAGAATCGTGTTTTCACAGAATCCTATTTTGAAAATCGCGATTTTGTCTCAGAGAATCGTGGTTTCCAAAATTAGAGAATCACGATTTTGAGCACAACCATAGAATCGTGTTTTTGACATGAAAATCGTGATTGCCAACAGAGAATCGTGTTTTTGAAAATCACGATTGCCAACAGAGAATCGTGTTTTTGGCTAAAAATCGTGATTTGTGAGAATCACGATTTTGAGCACAACCACAGAATTGCGATTCTGAGAATGACCACAGAATCGTGTTCTTTTCAAAAGGCTTTTAGGCGGGAAACAGAGAATCGTGATTTTCAAAAAAAAATTGAATTTTCACAGAATCGCGATTTTCATCACAGAATCGTGTTTTTTGGTAGGAACTTCGAATTTCTGAGTGCCGAGCAATGGCGAGCTCCGTATGTGCAGAAAATCATGAGAAAACACAACGCTTGCACTCTCTTGCACTTCCTAACTCCTCCTCACACAATAATGCATGAAAAATGGTATGAAAATGGTGAAAATGCACTAAAAAACAAGAAATTTCTATGAAGAAGAAGATGGAAGAAGATTGAGATGGTGATGATGATGAAGATGAATAAGAAAAATCAGAAAATGATAGTTTTTTTACCTTCCAACTCGCAAATCTACGATCTTACCATCACAACGCTCGTCCTCGAAGCTCTCTCCCCGGCAACGGCGCCAAAATTTGGTGTAGCTCGAGCGTAAGCACCACCTCCTTTACTTGTCAATCCGTGGAGACGTGAGGACCGGTATGAAGACCACGAGCAAGTGAAGGCACAAGTGCGTGAGTGAAAGCACACAAACATGCACACACATACACACACATGCGCACAAGCTAAGATCAAAGAGAGGAACAATGGAAATCTTTGATTGCAAAAGAGTTCTCTTACAAAAGCTCTATTCTCTCACCAGCTAACCCCAAAAATGTGCTCTCTAGCTCTTTTTATAGTTTTTTGAGTAGTTTTGGCCCTGTCCAGACCTAGTGTCCGGCCTAGTTAAAATTTAGGTTCCAGGGCTTATTTGGGGCTCAAACGAAGTATAAAAATTAGTAAAATTGGTAGGATGATACTTCTAATACTCCTCAAGCTCAAGGACTCTCGAAAATCACTATTACTGTAGGGGATTCTTCTGAAAATTTGACATACACTTCTTGGAGCTCCCTACTTGCTCCTTCTCCTTGTGTGTCCACCTCTTTGATGTGCTCCTGTGCTTTGTCATTGACCTTCAGCTTCAACAGAGATGCCCCCCATTTTAAGTACCCACTCAAGCCAAATTGATAGCTTTGTTCATAGACGGCCTATTGAGTGCATGAAGGAACCAAGAACCTTGGATCAATGTTTATGTATCTGTGTAGACATAAAAGATAATTTAGGAGAAGAGCTAGAACTTCCCAAGGTTCACAAAGATTCGGATAGTACTACAGAGACCTCATCCAGATGCTCCAATTCAATAGAGGACGTAGTGGAACAAGTGGCCAAACGATTGGGAGTCTCTAGCAAGTGCCCACATGCCATGCAACCCATAGGAAATGCCAATGGAGTGTACTATACCATAGAGCGCATATACACTAACCATACTGCTTAAGATTGCCCATATAATAAATTGGTGGTTAGGCAGGGTTACCCTCAGCAACATTAGCCAAGTAGATACCAAGGGTAGTACCAGCCACGTCAATACTACCGTGCCCCCCTCACTATCAAGTTCCTTATCTAGCACAACCTAGACCTAAACCTATCCTAGGACAACAACCTCCATCCCCTGCTAATGTAGTTTCTGTGAAATATGCCACACTAGAGGAGAATTAAAATATGGCATTAGTACCCACAACCCCTTTGATCACAAACATGATCGTAATGCAAACAATTTTGACTCCACCCATGTAGATAGCCCACCGGTCTAGTACACGGAGTCGCCAAAAAACTTAGACCCTTACTATGAGAATCCTATGTATGAGCAAAATTGGGAACCAGATTACACTCAAGGCATGTATACCAACCCCAACCCAAGACCATAGGCTAGACAATTAAGACCTCAAGGTCCCAAAGGACCATGTTTTACATGCCAGGGAGACCACTTCATACGTGATTGTCCACACGTCGCAACTACAATGCACTCACAATATTTCAATATTCAAGGCTTTTGTCCCGAATGTGGGAAGGATCACTTTATAAGGGATTGCCCTAAGAACCCTGCTAATACCTCTACAAAAGTGACCCCCATCAACATGATAGGAATTGTGCAACACACCGAAGATTAGATACCCGAGTACGTACCCATCTAGGCGGTAAGTAGAGCCCAAGCACAAAGGCAAATGCAACCAAAAACCCTTGGAAGAATAGTTGAAGCTAGCAAAGTAGGAGAATCAATAGGAAAGAAAACGAGAACCTAGAAAGAGTCACAAGAGTGGCATAAGAGAAAATGGAGCAAAAAGATCAATGTGTTAGAGGAAAGCCTAAGGGAAACCAGAGCCAAAATCTTAGAAATGGCATCACGGGAGGTTGAACTACGAGTGGTAACCTCAAAACCAGGATCAATACTAGCAGACCCCACCCCAAAAAACCTTGACATGATGCTCAAAGCTTATCAAGCTAGGATACAAGAAGGACCACAGGTAGGAGAATCCAACAAGAAGTACCCTAGAGCCAACTTAGAAATTGAGAGAACCAAGCTGTGCATGAAAATGGTAGAGTTAGCCCAGGCAATGTTTGAGGCATCACAGTATCTCAATTGGGAAGTTATGGCTATGCCTGAGTTACATTTTCAAGGATTTCTAGAAAGAATAGGGCAAGTAACATCTAACACAACAAAAGTCAACGTTAGCACACAAACTAGCCCAAAGAAACCTTGGAAGACCACTCCACTCAAAAGGGGTAGGTCAGATTTAGAGAATCATCAAAAGGGATATATGGATTCACATGCCATCCTACAAGAGATTCAAGAAGATAGATGGAGGCAGGAATAAGAATCACGACCACCTATACTGGAGATTGATGACTCAGGAGAATAGTTTCCCGCAGATATCCCATCTATTTACGGAGACCAGGTGGATGATTGGCCGAGTGGGCATACTAGTTTTGAATCTAACTCTTTGCAAGAATTACCTCACTTCACGAGACCTTGGGAAGACCGATCCATTCAAGTGAAAGCCCCCGCTATTCTTATAAGGGGAGAGAACTCAGTTTTTCCTAGGAACATAGAGGCCATTAGGAACACCAAAGTTCAATGCCATTTGAGTTTGGAAGAGCTATTGAAACAAACATGAATTATGGAGACATGTAGCAAATCAGTTCCCAGAGATAGCTACAACTTCTTCTAGACTAGGCGTACACGGAAAGGTACCTAAGATACCCTTGGACAAAGTGGGAGATGTGAGTGAAGGTGAGGAAGGTAATGCTTATTTTCCTATTACTTACAAAGGTTATACTACCAAAGCCATCTTAGACATAGGTGCAAGAGTAGATATCATGACCACTTCTTTGTGGAAGTGTTGGGGTAAACCAGCCCTTAGACCTACTAGAATGAAGCTGCATATGGAAGACGGACATATAGAAAGGCCCTTAGGACTAGTGGAAGGCATTACCCTATCCACTTGCGGAGTAGAATTCGATCACACGTTTAACAATATGTGATTTTGGAAAGAATCAAGCATATGAGATGCTACTAGGTAGGCCTTTCATGCGACAATTACAAGTAGTACAAGATTGGAGAACCAACTCTCTGTACTTACAACACCTAGGAGTGATCACAAGAGTGAACCTCACAGACTATTCTCATAGGGATGTACCACCTTTGCAACGGAATACGGTACATAGGAATGAAGATGAAAAGGAATCCGTACATTACTTAACATGAGATCCATCATGGCTGCATGAGGATATACACCTTTGGATGTGTAAAATTGCAACAAAGGAAGAGAAGCAAGTGATAGCAAGAACGTCAGGAATAGGACACACCTCTAGACCCATTGTACATCACTTTGCTTCATAGGTTCTGGGATAAGGCGCTCTTTCTCCGTGGGTGTATGATTGCCATGAATCTTAAGAGCAGTCCTGATCAGGTCCAAGGATAGGGTGAACTTCTTGAAGGGGGATCATTGACCAATGAATGTAGCACAAAGACAGGATCCAAGTCCTTACATTCTTGTTCTTTAATAGAAGCCACCAGGTTTGAGTTCTTCACTATTTTGAAGGTCTTCAAATTCTTGTGAGAAGTATTGATAGCGCCTCCACACATTTGCTCCGTAGGTCAGGTTGGCTTCATAGATGAACTCTACTTTACCCAGTGGTCCGAAAAGCCCTTGGAACCAATGCACCTTGCTGCTTACTCTTTTTGTCTTTCCTTGCGGAGGGTCTTCAATGGGCATGGGTCATGTAAAACACTGGAACTCTGGCGGTATTGCTATTAACAGGCTCAAAAATGGGAGAATGGAGAAGTCGACTATAGGTCATCAAAGCATTGCACTGGTGGAACTTTTCGCTTGCATGATGAAAGCTTGTGAACGAACCTAAGCTGGAGTGGAGGGAAACACATTAGTCATGGAAAATAATTAAGATCCCAAGAAGATGAGACCTCCATTCCTTTCCACCACCAACATGCTTCCTGTGCTGTGTGCGTGATTTCAATAATATGTGAGGTGAATGTGTGAAGTGCGTGATTCGACTGTGAGTGGTAGTGTGTGAGGTGCATGGTTTTAAAATTCCAAACTAAGGAGCACTGCCTACAAAGTTATCATAGATTACAAGGATGGTGAGGATATGAGTTTGTCAAGCTGGATATGGGTGGAGTGGTCAATGTCGGCAATGGGGATGGGCTTGGCTAATAGTTGTCATGATTAGGGAAGTCTTGGGAATCCTTTTCTATACAACATGGGGGATAGACGAGATGAAGTGGAATGTACAAATGAGGCTGTGTAGGGTATCCTATTACTAGCAAAAGAGGTTTTCTTTGAACTGACTAAAGTTGAAGTATAAACTACACAATTCTTAGGTATCCAAAGTTGGCAAGACCTGGACTGAGCAGTCACCAAAGTCTTGGGTACCCAAATCTATCGAATATGTTGCCTCGATTGAAATGGAGAGGGATGCCAAAGATCTGGAGTGCTTGACTTATTGGATATTGTATCTTTGCATATCCACCTTGGTTGTGGGAATGCCTTAGTAGATTGTCTAAAGGGCCACTCTGATGTTCTGCTCCTTTGGGTACGTGCGTGATATGGTCGTGCTACACATTGAGGGTGAGATGTCGTATCCACATTTTGTTTTGGAAAACAAGGGAGATCCACTGCTAACATTTCCGGCCCATTAGGGAGTGAGACATTTGGTACCACAGTTCTAGGTGAACACCGTGTTAGTGAAGGTGATCCGATGGGACTGCCTGATGGTGGGGTTCTGCAAGGTTTTCCCGAAATTTGTGATAGTTAACACCGAGCTAGAGGTTGAGCCTTACGCTACCATACTTGTTTGATTCCTGTCTGCTTGCTCAATCTCCTCTCCTGGATGGGTGGTATTGCCTGCTTCTATTCGGTAGGGCTAGTTAACCCACACAAAGTTGGATGGAGACCACACGTAGTTGGGGGATCTTCTATTACATCGAACGCCTTTTTGTACTGGCCTCTAAGGGGTAGCTCATGATACTTTCCTACAAGTTCCACCTGAAGCACACTTTTGTGAAGATTCAAGTTCACTGAGTAGTGGCATAACCATTCCTCGCCTAGGATCATAGGTTCTATTAGGTCGTCATCATGGCAAACCAAAAGTTTTAGTGTCAAAGTCACATCCTCGATGGAGATTGGTAACTCGACCTCACTTATGCAAGGGGTTTCTAATCCACCTAATCCTATGAGATAGGCTTCAAGAGGCTTCACTTCATACTCCCTACAAAGAGAAAGTCTTCATGTCAAGTGCCTCATAAATGAGTAGGGTCAAGGCCGAACTACCATTCAGAAACTTTTTCTGTCCACACTTTTTCTTTGCTTCAAATAGGCGGTCTTGAACATATGGAGTCATGTTTATTTTATTTCCCACTTGTCTCATAGCGTGTGAGAGTAGTTGCACAACAATCTTTTGAGGTGATGTGTATCTATGCATACTTAGAAAGCAAAAATGTTGGTGAAGTAAGCGAACAGAGTCTTCAATATCCGTTCGGTTGATTTCCAAAAATGTTCTCTTTTTCGGGTCATGACATTCATCTTTGACATTCGTGAGTCCCTCTTGATTCCATCCAAAAGCTCTGTTAATGAGCTCATGAGTGAATTGAATTGTTTTCCAGGTACCGATTTTGTCAAGTACCCTTGCTTCTGGGACTGATGCCTTATTCGATGCAGACTAAAGTGTATTCATTACTTGTGTACATCTCTGGAAATTTGGCATATAGATAGGCAGTCTTAGGAATGCATCAATTCCTGCTTGTGTCCAGACATTCGTCATGCGCGGTAATCCTTGTATGATAGTCTTGAAATCTTGTGACATGATAGGGAAGTAGTGATCCCTATTGTTACTCTAGCACAATGGTGAGAACCACGTTAAGAAGCTTCACCTCCTTAATTGTTAATCCGCGGAAGAGATAGGAGTGATATGAAGATCGTGAATGTGAGATGAAGTGAGAGTGAAGGTGAGAAGCATAGAGATGCACACACACATACACACACACAACGAAGAGACAAGCAAGGCACAATGGATGGTGAGAAATTAACTCTATTACTCAAGAACACTCTTACAAGTTCAAAATAGCTCTAAGCTCTTCTCTACTCAAACAAGCTAACCCCAAAAATGAGCTCTCTAGCTCTTTTTATAGTTTCTAGACTAGTTTTGACCGGTTTCACATCTAGTGACCGGCATAGTTAAAAAATAGGTCCTAGATGCTATTTGAAAGGGTAAACGGTGTCTAAAAATAACGAAAATTGATACGCTTGTTCTACCTAAGCTCCTCAAGCTCGAGGACTCCTCGGCTTGCACAAAATGGAGCTATGGATTACAAAATGGGGTTTTCTATGTTACATATGTTACAATAGTGATAAAAATCACTGTTGGAGGTTTTTGGAAAGTATTTGAAAACATAATTCTTTGAAAAAAGATTTGACTGGCTCCCTGCTCCGTCGTTACATGCTTCCGCGTCTTCTATGCCTCTGGCTGCTTCCAACACCCCCCTCCCTCTCGCTTCTGTCGTCCCTGACAGAACCTTGTTGTGAGGTCTGCCGGATATAGTTCTGTAGGAGGTCTTGAGCGAGGGTGTGCTCGGAGATACGAATGCCTCGGGCCAGATCTGCCTTGAGTTTCTCCCAGTCGATTGGTTACGGTTCTTCCAGTGGCGGGAGCTGATAGTGTGTGGAATAGACCATTCGTTCATAGGCAAATAAGTGTAAAATGTGTAGGCCTGCTTATGAATACCTCTGAATGGTATTCCCAGAAGCCGGTTGTGAACATCTCTTCGAATGTCTGCTTGTAGCACGCCGGTAGATATTTTATTCTGCAATGCCAGGCATAACACACCCGTAGCGATGGCGTTGTACTCATATCATATACCAGATCGAAATTGCCATGCTCAAAGCCCGGGGTGTTGACATGAGGTGCCTTGACGCGTCGGAAGACTTTAAAAATCATTTGCATCATGTCAAAGATTTTGACAGTCATATGCGCCACTATATCGTCCATATGCTTTAATCTAGGGAGCCAGTGGCGAATTGTAGCCATCATGTAGCCAACAGTTGGTAACTCGATGGGTGGCTTAAAATAGGGGTAATTCAACCAATCCTGGCACTGCTTATTGTTTTGTACCTTAATAGCAAAGGCAGTCCAGGAGCGGCGTCGTGGTACTGGTCCCCAACATGGGTTGTACTTTAAGTGCAAAGGTGCCTTTACCCATGTACTCATCATTTCTGGATACTTCTGTAGTAAATCTTTTCGCCACTCTGGTTGATAGATCTCTCCTTGCTGCGCATCTAGTGGCAAATCGTCTTCCTCGAACTGAGTCGCATGCGATGGTTTCTTACCTGTTTCTTTCTCAATGGATAACTGGTATTCGGCCATTAACATAAAATACGGTTTATACTGTAGCTTGTGCCCAGATATGTATCGTCGCGGGGCCAAATGAGCAAAGAATGGAGATTGTAAAATTCTTTCTTCTATCATCGCCATGGCATGCAATTGTGCCTCTACTCTAGCTGAGTGCGTTGTTCCAAGTTCCTCAATTGTCTTCATCCACGCGGGAGTCGGGAGTTCGTAAGTCATCTGGCCTTCAGCCGTGATGCGTCCGCCTGGGATGGGTTGTGGCTCGTACGCCTCTTCAAACGTTTCCTCCACCGGGATGGTGACAGTTTCTTCCTCAGCTAGTAGCTCAGGTGGGGAATCTGGCCTTGGTGGTGCTTCATATACTGCAATCCTTGATTCAAGGTTTGATACCTGGGCCCGTAATGTGTTGAGTTCCTCTAAGATGTCAGGAGAGGGGTCCACAGGTGCTGGTATGTCTTGGTGTGCCGGTTCTCGTAACTGGAGTAATTTGTGATCTTCTTTGAGTTTCTGTAACTCCTCGTTCATGCGGTCGTATTCATCTAGCAATCTTACATGATCTTCTAGCAGCATCCTCATGGAGTCTGAGGGAATGGCTTTGAACCGACTAGGACTGAGTGGTTGGTCTGGATGGTCTAGGGCCGCTTCTAAGTTTTCTCGATTCTGGTCCTATAAGCGCTGGTTTTCCTCCTTTGCTGCTGCTAGATGTCTTCTGAGTAAGCCCATGTTTCGTGTTAGCGTTGCATTGCGAACTGTCTGGGCTCTTAATAAGTTATCCAGGTAAGCAGTGGCTTCCTTGGTTTTTTCTTCGCTTTCTAGTTCTAATTTATGATAGGCCTCTCGTAATTCCTGGTATCGGATGTTTAGGGAGGCATTCTCAATAGACAATAAATTAAGCTACGACTGTAAGTCATTGGTTGTCCTCTACAGCTGCTGGTAATTATCGCCAAGAGATGTGAACTCATCTCTGACTTGCGTCATACACATGAACATCTGTCGAAATGCATTATCTACAGTGGGTGATAGTATTAATGGGGTGCTAAATGAAGATGCAGTGGGTGTAGATGCAACGGGAATGGGGAATGGGGGTGGGAAGGTGGATGCTGTGGTGATTGTGGAAAATTGTGAGGTGCCTAAATATGTTTGTGCCGTGAGTGAAGTGAGTGATGGTGCAGTGGGTGGTGAGATGTCCATGTCATTGGACGTGTCCAGTGCAGTGACCGTGAATATGGGTGTGACCGTGGGTGCTTGTGCTGGTGTAAATACGGGATTTACAAAGGTTGAGGAGTAATTTACAGGGGGGCTGGCTGGTGCAGCTTGGTGGAAAGGGGAAATAGGGGTTACCGTGGGTTGGGGAGGTGAGACTGGGGAGAAGGTTAATGGCGGTGGGAATGGGAAAAGGGGTCGTGGAGGTGTGGGGAAGGACGGGAAAGATGGATGGAGGAATGGGTTGAATGGAAAGGTGGATTTGTGAGGGGGTAGACTGGGTCTAATGGGTGCAGGAATTGTGGGGTGAGTGGTCGTAAAGATGATTTCTGCTATGCCACCGGCGAATGAAGATGTTGGTCTGGGAGAAGGAGGGTGAATAGGGGAGGCTGGAGGGATGGGCGGTGATGGAGGAGCGGTTGGGGTGGTCGGTACTTCAGTGACTACTGAGGTATGTACAGTTGTAGCGCGGGGTGGGGAATCTACAAGGATGGTTCCTACTGCCAACGAACTTTCGGGGACGAGGCGTGCCTCCCTGGCTTGTTCTGAAGACTGTGCTCCTGTTGGTACACGAATGTATTCGCCGGGCTTTGAAAGTAGTCGTACTCTGCGAGGGTCAAACTATGGTAGTGGCTTTCTTTGCAAGTACCTAAGTGCTTCGTTGGAGCCTACTGATTTGACTAACTCTCTGAATCCTTTGATGTATGCGTCTTCGAATCCGCCTGTGACAAGTTCTTGTTCTATTATCGCTTGACTCTCTTCCTCAGTCAGCTTTTTGCGTGCCCAAACCTTTTCCATAGTTCTATACAGCTTCTTAATAGCCAGTGTGTAAGCGGCTGCTTCGTAAGTTTCATCTTCATGGGTACTTGTATCACCATGTGTGTCTGTTTGTTGGCCTTGGCCATCTGTCTGTTCATGCTCTTGGGATTCGATAGTGCCCTGGCTTGCTTCGTCATCGCCTTCGTCGTCATCGGTTGCTGTTCTTTCGTCATCAGAGCTAGACACAATCTGTCCTTGTGGCTGATCCCTGGTTGTGGTAGGGTAGCTAGGCCTTTCAAATTCTTGAGAAAACAATTGTCCTTCTGAAAACTCGAACTCATTGGAGAATGCATCGGGCATCTCAAAATCAAAAGTTGGATCCAGTGGTGCTGTTTGTTCTGCTTCTAAATGGGGTATTGGAAAAGAGAACGCTTCCGCACCAATGATGGTGGGAATTTCAGCTGCTATGGTGATAAGTTCTGTGGTTGTGGCTGCTTGGGGTGCAACAGTACTGGTGGTGCCCTCCGTTACAACTGGTCTTGATAATCTGATACGAATAGGTTGTACTATGGGAGTGGCTGCTGTCGGTGACTGCTCTGAAGATGGTTGTGGCGAGGGTGATTCTGGGACTTGTAGGCATGGGATAGTGCCTCTCATCCGCTTTTCGGCTCTGCCTTTGCTAGCCTTTCTAGCTTTCTTTGTGGTTCCTTTAAATGCCTTCAGTTCCTCACTAGTCATGGCGCGCTCTATGGGTAAATCATATGCCAAACACATGTATATAATCCTTGTAAGTGCACAACATCCATTGATGACTTTCTTTCGTTCCCATCTATGTTGTGCCAAATAGAGCTGATCAATTATCCAGCTAGCTAGATCAACCATTTGAGGTCTAGTACATGCTAAGTATAAACCAAACCAGATTCTCTTGTGGGGCATGGTAAAACGATCCTGAGCTGGGAAAGCAAAATGCTGCATGCATATCCGCAATGGCTTGGAGAGCTCAGGGGTTATAACTGAAATATCCTCCCACTTAGTAACATCACCACGTTTCATTTGCTCTGGGACTAGTCGTTCTCTCTTCGTCGGAGTATGCGTTCCATGTATTTTGAGAGCTGCACGAATTAAATCTTTGGACAAATAAAACCTTCTGAATGGAGGGTCATTTACAAAGGATGGTAACATGAATGTTCCGGGTAGATCCTTGTTCTCTGAAGCTGTCAAGGTGGTTACTAGGTAAAAGCATCTGTAAAAATCGGGTTTAGGCAGAGGGTCACTAAAATATTCTGTAAATCCCGCTCGTGCCCAAACGTGCGTTAAATCTTGTGTATTCTGCAGTCCTTCAAATTCTCTTGAAAAGAACTGGTACTTGGCACCATGTGCGAAGATCAAATGCCAAATTGGCCTCAAATATGAAATCAGTGTCTGCTAATGGTCCTGCTAGGCCTTGAAACCAGTGAGAATTACGATGAATCTTCTCAGTATATCCTCTAGGAGGATCGTTGATTGGCATGGGTCCTGGAAAACCTTGAAACTCTGGTGGTTGCATCATAGGATAAGATTCCGCGATTAATTCTCCAATATTGGCCATTGGTGTGCTTGGGCCAGCTTCTGATGGTCCTTCTTCGGTTTGCATGATGTCTGACAAGCTAATGGAAAAGATCTGCTACAAAAGATTAGCACATTAGTATGGAAATTAATTATGATCCCATTAAGGTGAGACCGCAATCCCTTTCCATAACCGATGTGTAACCCGTGTAGCCAAGTGTCATGAAGTGATTGATGCAATGATTATTTGCAAAACTAATGCAGGTCTCTAGATGCCTACATTGTCAGATTATGCATACATTTCTTGATGAGCTTTTATTATGCATGATGTGGGGTTTTGGTGTATGAATTTATACAAGGTTTGGTTGAGGGTGAATTATTACAAGGATGGAGTTTAAACGGGGTGGGAGAATTGTTAGATAAGGGGGTACAAGAAGACGTCTGGATACGTTTCGGTATCCATTTCCTAAGAGTCTTGGAGTGGGTGGTATGTTTCTGCTGAGGGACAAAAAGTGGTATCGGGTTTGGTGGTATTGAGGGATGGAAAGATTTCTGAGGGGTATATATTACATGGCTTGAGGGTTGGGCTATAATACATTGTTTGGGTACCCAAATCTGCATGGGTGTGGGTCGATTGATAAGATACTTCTTGGCGATCCAAATCTGCCGAGTATTTGTACTTGGGGAAGAAGATCGAGGGGACTTTGGATGCTAACTCTGCTTCTGTTGAAACTTTGTCATGTTCTCGTCTGCAGTGTTGCCAATAGCCTGTGGTTGCTGTCCTTTTGGCACCCATATTTGTTTCGTGCCACTTGTTCTGTGATGTTGATACTGCTGCTTTCTTTGCCTTGTTTGGTGGTGTCGTCGGTCTGGGTTCCTCTGTTGTGGTTGACTCGTTCGTGAATGGGTTTGAGAGGTCCATTGGACGCTCTGCTTTGGAAAAGAAGGGAGATCCAACACTTGCATGACCTGCCCATTAGGAAGTGATTCGTTATTTATCTTTAATCTAGGCCAGTCCACAGCAAGTTTGGAAGGATGAGCACTGCAGGGTGTTCTGCTCATTTGGCCGCTGATGCAACCCACCTGACCGCTGATTGTGTCCATCTGCCCTAGCGGTTGGGTAGCTGCCCCTTCTAGTTTGGAGGAAGCCCCAGGGAAGATCTCCTGTCGTCCTTCTGATTGACAACTGTCCATAGCCAAGCCCGAGTGGGTTGGTGTAGACGTAACGTGACTGATCTGACCCAAGATCTCCCGGTCTTCCGTCGCATGCATTTCATAGGGTCTAGGGTTACAAACCTCAGTTGGAATGCCGTTAGGGAAGTCAAGCGGTATCACTCGCTTCTGTTCTAAGGTTCCAATCTGTAAGGAGCCTTGTCTAAGATTTAGGTCCACTGAGTGATCGTATAGTCAATCTTGGCCAAGGATTAGGGGTTCTATCAAGTCGTCATCATGGCACACTAGTAGCTTCACTGTCATGGTCACTTCCTAAATGAGGATAGGAAGGTCCACCTAACCCATGCAAGGGGTTTCCATGCCTCCTAGCCCTATGAGGTATGCCTCAATTGGCCGCATTTCTATTCCTGAATCCTTATAGTGGGACCATCTAATCGCACTAGTCGCAGCACCTGAGTCAATTAAAGCCCTGAGCTCTTGGCAAGGGTTGTCGTGCTCTAGCCTGACTGTAATGAATGGTCTCCTGTCCACTATACTAGGATGAGTGGTTGACTTTACTTGACACATGGCCATGGGATATCTGGGTGCAGTTTCCAGATGGTTATAATGTTCTCTCCCTAGTCCTTGTCTTCTTAACTTCATGCGTTTAATGCGTTCTATTGCTTCTGCCTGAGCTTTCGCTCGTATTCTATTTTCTTCCTCCTTACGCTTCTTTGCCAACGTGAGTCGTCTAAGCATATCCTCAGTAAGAGGTTCCTGATATAGCTTGACTCTACAGCCACTAATATAATTAGGCATTACGTCTCCTTCTAAGGTGGATAACTAAACTGCTCCACATGTTGAGAGTCTGTTAATGATCATAGGTCCATAACCTCGCTTTTCTAACTTACGTGTGTGTTGCTTTAGCATATATACTAGAACTAAATCTCCTTCTTTTAGGCCTTTATCTTTCACATGTGCATCAAAATATGCTTTCTGTCGCTTCTTCGCTGCATATATTCCTGCTGCTGCCTTTAGCCTGGTTTCTCCTAATCATTCCAAGTCCATTATTCTTGCTGATAATTCATGGCCGGTCCACTGATGTTCTTGTGCAACCTTAAGGGTCGGTATCAAGAAGTCCAAAGGAAGCACAGCATTCTGACCAAAAACCATCTGAAAGGGAGTTGCATTGAGTACGGTCTTGTAGGCCACTCGATATGCCCAAACAGCGTGGTGTAACTGTTTGTCCCAATCTGAACGTTTGTTGTTCACGAGTTTCGTCAGTACGTTACAAAGGATCTTATTAGTGCTTTCAGCCTGACCATTGGCCTGAGGATGATATGGTGCGGATTTCTTGTGAATCACCATAAAATCTTGTAACAAATATTCAATGACTTGGTTTAGAAAGTGGGTGCCTCGATCGCTCACTAACTCTATAGGCAGTCCATATCTTGTAAAGACATTCTCAAATAAGAATTTTGCAGTTGTGTGTACATCATTCTTTTTCGTGGCTTTTGCCTCTACCCATTTCGTAAGATAATCTGTGGCAACAATAATGTATTCAGCATGTGTACCTTTTGCAGGGGGGTTAATGGGTCCTACAAAGTCTATACCCCACTTAGAAAATGCATGTCCGCCCATCATGGGTTTCAATGGCATTTCATCTCTGCGAGTAGGAAACTGAGTTCTTTGGCACACATCACATCTCTTTACATAGGTATGAGCATCCATGTGAAGAGTGGGCCACCATAATCCTGCAAAGAGGATGGCTTTGATTATCCTATCGGGTCCAAAATGACCTCCTGCAACACCTTGGTGTGCAGTCTCTAGTATGCTCAGATAATCGCTCTCATGAACACATTGTCTTAGATATCCATCTCGTCCTCTTTTGTATAGGTTATCGCCAATAAGTGAATAATCTTGAGCTTCCTGCTCTAGACTACGTTGTCGTGCTAAAGTCATTCCTTGAGGGAATGTCTTCGTCCTCAAGTATGTCACTAATTGTTCACTCCAGTCTGGTGTGAGAGACACGTGATATAATGTAGCATGCTCTACTGGTGGTCTTTCACAACAAACATTGCATTCCTTACACAACCTGTAGACATCTGCTTCCATCGTAGGCCAATATACTCCTAATCTATGCAGAGTCTGTAATGTTCAATGTTTTGAATGATGTTGCTTTAATGCACCTATGTGTGCTAATTGCAACCAATTCGCATGTTCTGATTCATCTACACAACAAGCAAGAATCTTTTGATTATCCTGTTTATATATGCTTCCTGCCATTATTTGGTATCTCTGAGACTTGGTAATCTCTCCCTCTTTGATCTTTATCCTAGGATTCTTGGGTCCATATGTGAGAATAGGGACTAAAGGCTTAGCCCATTCTGGTGCTATCTCAAGATTAAACAAATAAGCATCTGGTAATTCATCCGCTATTCCTTGAGGAGCTTCTCCTGAGGTTAATCTCGAAAGGTGGTCAGCTCTAAGATGTGTCTTTCCTTTCCTGACTACTACTTCAAAATCATACTCCATGAGTAATAGAAACCAACGTATTAGTCGTCCTGTGTTACATGGCTTGTTGACTAAGTACAATAGGGCTTGATGATCTGTAAAGAACTTGAACTTATTGGCCAACAAGTAGTGCCTAAACTTCTTTACTGCGTAGATCATCCCTAATCCTTCTCGTTTCGTCGTGGTGTAATTTCTTTCTGCTGCGTTCAATTGTCTGCTCGCATAAGCTATGGGTAGATCTATGTTACCTTCATTCGTGGGTTGTGCTAACACGCATCCTATGGCATAATTGGATGCATCCACATGTACATGGAATGGCTTACTCCAATCCGGGGTTGTCAATATAGGTGTTGAGCACAAGCGTCGTTTAAGTTCATTGAATGAATTTTTACATTCATTTGTCCATTCGAAATTGGTTAAAAGAGAGTACAAAGGCTTGGCTATTATTGCATACATGTGTATGAATCTCTTATAATATCTGCAATGACCCATAAATGCTTGTACCTCTTTGATGTTCGTCGGCCTAGGTAGATCTGCAATTACTTTTACTTTTTCCTCATCCGTAGAGATTCCATTTTTTGATACAATGTGTCCTAGAATTTTGCCTTGTCTGACCATGAAAACACATTTTTCTGGGTTCAAACAAACCTGATATTCTCGACATTTGTCAAATATTTGTCTTAACTCTGGGATATGCGTCTGGCTGATATTAGAATGAGCACATATGTCATCGACATATACTTCCAAACTCTTGCGTAGGAATTCCTTAAAAACATGACACATGAGTCACTGGAAAGTGGCGGGTGCATTTGTTAAGCCAAATGGCATTACCCGAAATGCAAATATGCCCCATTCAGTGGTAAATGCCGTCTTGTGTTGGTCCTCTGGAGCAATGGCTACTTGATTATAGCCTGAGAATCCATCAAGAAAGCTGTAAACTTCCTTGCCCTCAACTCTTTCCAATAGATGTTCTGTGATAGGAAGAGGATAACTGTCTCTAATCGTGGCGGCATTAACTTTTTTAAGGTTAATACACACACGCAATTTTCCATTCTTCTTGGGCACAACCACAATGGGGGATACCCATTCGGTATGCTCAATTTCGTAAATGAATCCTGCTTCTATCAAGCGATCTATCTCCTCTTTAATCTTCGCAGCGTAGTTATCATTGTACGTGTACGATTTCTGTTTTGTCGGTTTTGCATATGGAGTCATAGGGATTCTATGAGAACATATATCTGGATCTACTCCTTTCAAATCTTTGTAACTCCAAGCAAAAACATCTCTATATTCGCGTAATAGGGCAACTAATTCTTCTTCTTCTTCCTTCGTCAAATCATGCCCTATGTATGTACATTTCTCTTCTTCTCCTTCTATGGCAACTATTATTTTCTTGGTTTTCTCTCGGTTATCATATACTTGTCCATCATTCGCCTTTCTATTAGGCATTCGTACCATGATTCTTCTATCTTCGATTTCATATTTCTTGAAATTCTCAGGTACTTCAAACAAAGATTCTTCTTTTTCTGACATGGTTTCTTTCTTCTTTCTTTTCTTTCCTTTACTCTTAGTAGTCACTTCTGTGGCTAACCTCACCTCATTCATAATTTCCTCGTGTCTCTGAGGGTGAGTCTCTACTTCGTAGAAATATTCTTCCTCTGATGCAAATGGAGAGTCCATGATAATTGATTCTAAATCAAAATCACTTGCATCCTCAAATGCCTCAGTGTTAGGTTCACACTCTTCTAAAATTGAATCACTCATGATTGGCTCTATCGTGAAAACTGATATGTCATAGCCATCCTCGTCACAGTGGGGTGTCCATTGTTCTTCATTGATGGCTACGTCCATGGTTGCTAGGATTTCTGCCCAACCATGGGGTTCAAACTCTTCGTCAGGGAATACTACAGGCGCGTAAGCTGGGTCTTGAAGAGTTCGTGGATGTTGTTCTGCACCTAAGGTCCTTGCTTCTAATCTTTCTTCCTCTTGTTTGGCTACCTTACACATCCATAAATGAGTATCCTCATGCAACCAAGAAGGATCTGATTCTAATGAGTGCACGGATTCCGTCTCTACTGGTGTCTTATGGATGGTATTCCATTGTATTGGGGGTACATCTCGATGTGAATAGTCTTTAAGATTGACTTTGGTAGTCACTCCTAAATGTTGCAAGTACAAAGAATTGGTTCCCCAATCTTGTACAATTTGCAACTGACGCATGAATGGTCGTCCCAATATCATCTCATATGCATGATTTTTTGCAAAGTCACAAATGGCAAAGGTATGCCCAAATTCTACACCACAAGTGGTGAGAGATATGCCTTCTAGTAAGCCTAATGGTTTTTCTATGTGTCCGTCAGCCATTTGTAGCTTCATCCTGGTGGGTCTTAATGCTGGCTTACCCCAACGTTTCCATAAAGCGGTGGTAGCGATGGCTACGCCGGCTCCTGAATCTAAGATGGCTTTCGTGGTGTAGCCCTGGGTTATCGGAAGATAAGTGTTACCTTCCTCTCCTTCGCTTACATCTCCAATCTTTTCTACGGGTATCTCTGTAGAAAAGATTAAGATATCTAGAGGCTTCGTGCAAAGTTTAGTTCTCTCAATTTCTAGATCAGCTCGAGGGTAGTTTTTGCTCATTTCAGCTACCTGAGGTCCCTCTTTTAATCTAGCCTGATATGCACGAAACATCATGTCTAGATTTTTTGGTATGGGTTCCGCTAAAATTGATCCTGATTTTTGAGCTGGATTCTCTTGATTCAAGTCCTGTGAAGTCAATTCTAGGATTTTGGCTCTAGATTCCTTTAAACTTCCTTCCAACTCAGTTATCTTTTTACTCCATTTTCTCTTAATTCTTTCTCTAGAATCTTTCCAAGATTTTGTCTTTTTACTGCTAGATTCTGCAACTTCACTACTTCCAGCTACTTTCCCTTGATTAAGTTGTTGGTTCTGTAAGAGCACCTGGGCTCTTGTGATAGCTTGGATAGGCACGTATGTAGGGTTGGATCCATCTGCGTTATTTACAATACCTATCACGTTGATCGGTGTCACATTTGAAGCATTAGCAGGGTTCTTAGGACAATCTTTGATTATGTGCTCTTTGCCACAATAGCCTTGGATGTTATAGTATTGTGATTGCCCTGCTATTGGAGGATGTGGACAATCCTTTATGAAGTGATCTCCTTGGCACCTAAAGCATGGTCCTCTAGGGCCCTGTGGTCTCTGCTGTCTTACTTGGGGCCGTGGGTTTGGGTTTGTGTACATCACATTAGCATAGTCTGGCTCCCAACTAGGTTCCACTGGTGGACTATCATAATGATATGTTTCTACATGTTCTAGTGACTCTGTGTAATATGCGGGTGGACTATCTACATGCGTAGAGTCAAAACTATTTGAGTGTGGGTCACTCTCTGTGATCAAAGGTGAAGAAGGCACTAAAGCCCTACTTAGGTTCTCTTCTGCAACAGCATATTTGACTGAGATGACATTCGCTGGTGGGGATGGCTGCTGAGCTAAGACGGGTTGAGGTCTCTGTTGAGCCTGGTATGGGTAGTTCTGAGGAGGCCTATAGTAATAAGGCTGAGCATTGTATTGGCCGTGATACCTACCTGGCTGCGGGTATGCTTGCGGGTAGTTCTGTCTCACGGTCTGTTTGTTGTATGGGCAGTCCTGAGTCGTATGATTCGTGTATCTTCTCTCAATTGTACAGTATTGGCCACTAGGGTTGGCTTGAGGTTGTGGTGCATTGGGACACACATTTGCCATATGATCACCACCACAAGTGTAACAACGCTTGTTTGTTAGCACCCTAGGTTTACTAGAAACTCCTAGTTTCTGGGCCACTTTTTTTGCGAGGTCTTATATCGAGCTAGACAATTTTGTGGATGCTAGAGATGAATAGTCTGAGTGCTTATAGACCTTTGAGAGTCCCAACTCGTCTCCTAAGTTGTCCTCAATGTCTATACAAATTCTTACACATTGCTCTAGCGTTCTGGGTTCCTTTAGGTACACATAGGAGCGTAGTTTAGAACTCAACAAGCCATCTAGAAACAATGACACTTGTTTAGCTTGTGAGGGTAGCTCTTGCATTGGACATCGTTCAACATATTGTCTAAACCTACGTCCTGCCAGTCTAACTGTTTCCTGAGGGGTCTGTTTGAAGCTATGAATCAACAAAGACGTGTCATGTCTGATTCCACTTTTAGAGAATTCAGTGATGAATGACTCTAAAAAGTGATGGATGTCTCTAAATTGCCTCTGTTGCAATGGTTGGAACCAAGTTAAAGCGGTATTCTTTAACGTTAGTCCAAATGCATTGTATTGCGTGAACATGTCTTCAACTTGTTCGGCTCTTAGTACTTGCTTGAATTCTGCGACGTGGTCATAGGGATCTCCTGTCCCATCAAAGTAATTTTTCATGGATTTCACTAATTGAGTGGGTCTCAATATTCTTGCGTGTTCACGTGGTCTGGGTAGAGGAAAATCATCTCTACCACCTGGTATTCCATGATCTCTTTGTCTATCTGCTCTATTAGTGTCCGTGGTTGTTCCATCTCTCCCTATGGGATGAGTGAAGCTCACTTCGGGTCTTTCTTTATTCTTTTCTCTTTGATTTCCATGGGCCGAGGATGTTCCTGCCCCTTGTTGACTTGTATTCATGTTCGTTCTAGATGGAGGGAATACCAATTCACCTCTCCATGTGTATGTGTTTTTAGCGTGGTCAGGTACCACAAAGACTCTTTTTGAAGTCTCATCCAGGTATACAACCTTTCCAGGTGTATCCGGGTCCTTGAACTCATATATCGTGATGATACCTACCTCACTAAGTAGTTCTGTCTTGTATCTCCAAAAGGCTTCATCAGTTTCTTTATTTACAAACAACTCTATGCTTCTGTTGTCTTGAGGGATCCATTCAGGGATTAGTACTCGTGTCAGTACAGATTTCCCTCTAGGTGTTCTAGGCTCTTCTAATGGTTCTTTTCCTTGAGATTTAGTTTCCGTCTCTGGTTGAATCACGCCAAACTCGTTGGTATTGTTTGGTTGTGTACTTAACATGTACATTGTTCCTTCTTTGTCTATGTACGCATCTCTCTCAAATTTCACCACTGGACGTTCCAATCCAATGGGTTGATCGGGGTTGTGCATTTGCACCACTTGCCTTCGCAAACCATCCTCATAGATGCGAGCACCTAATCGGTTGGTTCGGAGAAACTCTAGCTGAGTCCTATAGGGTCCTTCTAGTTTTTCTAAATAGGCTACATTCGACCCTTCTTCTGCTCTTTCTGCGCTAAATGCCATTTCTGATTCACTCATGTCTGAGTTCTCGTAGAGATAACTAGTGTTCAATTGTTGAGCCCACGATCGTGCAGGAGTTCTTACACTTGCCTCGGATGATCTAAGGCTTCGTCGGTCTGACTTACCTATATGTTTGCCCGATCTAAGGTTCATTAATTTTCTTCCTTGCACACTCAGTACACGCTCAGATCATCAATTATTCTTTGTTATTACTTTCTTGATTCTTTTTAGATTTCTTTAGATTCTTGTCTTAATGTATGCGTCAGGAATTCGACTTTCTGTGGTACTTTGAGTTCCCGTTCCGTCATACTTATGTTCTTTCCTTTAGGTTTTCGTGTCACACACCTTTATCTTTAGTCTTGGACTTGATAAATTTAATTCTCTTGAACTTGAGACGTTCCTATCGTCTTTAGTCCACAATACTACCGCCTAAGCTAAGAATTGACTGAGGGGGTTGAGTAATCTTCCAACCTCGAGTCAGCTTTTCTGGTTGCTCTGATGCCCAAGAAGCCGCGCTTCCCAAGCTTTATGCCCTTCACTGCCTTGCCTTGGTTGCCCTTGATTGCCCTTGCTAGACCTGGAAAAATTCAATATTAGACCAATTCACAGTTGGATGATCAAGCACTTGAGTATATACACCTTTTAAGTCCCTTCCCTTTTGCCCAACTTTTCAATGCTTGCCCCCTGGCTTTCTAGTCCCAAACTAGGTCAACCTCAAAATAGCTTATCTAAAAATAGACGTATCCTTTAAGAAAAAAATAGTTGAGGTCACGTAGTACTCGTCAAGAGCTTTCTAATGAGCTATTAAGCTAAAAAAACGGACTTCGGATGAAAAAGTTATGACCGTTCAGGCCCTGGGGGGTAAAAACTGACAAACAGGTTTTTCTCCAAATATGAGCTAAGGGGTCTCCTATGAATATAATCACCCAAAAATTTCCCAAAAATAGCCCCAAAATAGGCCAAAAAATGAAACCCTACAATTTGCGATGGGGGTGCACAATCGCGATGGTGTGAGACAATCGCGATGGTCTGGGACCGCCGCGATGGTCTGGGACCGCCGCGATGGCGTGAGTGTGAACCGTCGCGATGGCTCGATCAGGCGGACAATCGCGATGGCGTCAGTCAATGGTCAACGTGAACAATCGCGATGGTCCAAAGTGAACTATCGCGATGGTCACAGATGCGATGGCTTGAGCCAATCGCGATGGTCCAGGCGCGATGGTGTGAGCCAATCGCGATGGTCCAAAATTTGAGTTGTCGCGATGGTCCAACTTGCCACGTGGCACCGTCGGCGCGATGGCGTGAGCCAATCGCGATGGTGTGGGGTCAACCGAACAGTCGCGATGGTCCGCGAACCATCGCGATGGTCCAAATGAACCGTCACGATGGCGTGAGACCGTCGCGATGGTCCGGCCGAGCCGTCGCGATGGCGTGAGCCTATCGCGATGGTGTGACACAATCGCGATGGCCTGAGACTGTCGCGATGGTCCACCAAAGTATGAGTTTTTGCAATGCAAGTATGGATTCCTAGAGGTGCAAGTGTGCTCTACACGCTGATGTGGTCGCCTTCTTCAAATTCCAAACTTTGCAGACCATCGCGATGGTCTGACACAGTCGGAAATTTCTGACAAAAACTGAGAATTTTACCTTTTCCAAGCTTTCCTGATGCACTGGAGCTCTGTACCTGCAAGAAAACTCAAGAAAACAAAAGTACACAAAAGCTCTCTCTCACTCTCTCGCATGCACAAATGAGGGGAAATGAGGAGAATGGGTGGATATGGTGAATTTTCTGATTTTTTTGGAGATGAACATGATGATGCAGTGATGAAGATGGAGTGCGGGGGAGGTGAAAAACACTAAAAACTAAGTAAAAACAACAACAAAAACTGAAATTTTTACCTTCCAACGCTACTTCTTGCTATACTCTTACCATCACACATTCGTCCTAGACTCGATCCCCGGCAACGGCGCCAAATTTGGTGTTACTCTAGCACAATGGTGAGAACCACGTTAAGAAGCTTCACCTCCTTAATTGTCAATCTGCGGAAGAGATAGGAGTGATATGAAGATCGTGAATGTGAGATGAAGTGAGAGTGAAGGTGAGAAGCATAGAGATGCACACACACATACACACACACAACGAAGAGACAAGCAAGGCACAATGGATGGTGAGAAATTAACTCTATTACTCAAGAACACTCTTACAAGTTCAAAATAGCTCTAAGCTCTTCTCTACTCAAACAAGCTAACCCCAAAAATGAGCTCTCTAGCTCTTTTTATAGTTTCTAGACTAGTTTTGACCGGTTTCACATCTAGTGACCGGCATAGTTAAAAAATAGGTCCTAGATGCTATTTGAAAGGGTAAACGGTGTCTAAAAATAACGAAAATTGATACGCTTGTTCTACCTAAGCTCCTCAAGCTCGAGGACTCCTCGGCTTGCAAAAAATGGAGCTATGGATTACAAAATGGGGTTTTCTATGTTACATATGTTACAATAGTGATAAAAATCACTGTTGGAGGTTTTTGGAAAGTATTTGAAAACATAATTCTTTGAAAAAAGATTTGACTGGCTCCCTGCTCCGTCGTTACATGCTTCCGCGTCTTCTATGCCTCTGGCTGCTTCCAACACCTATCCATAATCTTGATGCTTTCCATGAAAATGAGTTCAGATATAGGTTGATCATCCAAAAACCAATGACCTCTTGCCTTAGTTATCGGTTCCAAGGGAAGAAGTTGGATCTCTTTTTCTTGCGTAGCCTCGGAATTAGACGATGCCATCTGCAATCAATATAGAGTATTAATTAGTGGCAAGATGGTATCAAAAATCATCCTTCATTTGTCTTTCATAAGATTGGCAATGCTCCGCGTGAATAGTGTCGTCCCTTCCACGTGGGTGTGAGAAAGGTAATACCTGGAATTTTTCATACTTTTATATATTTTTATGTGTTTTTCTGAAAGCAAAACAGAAAAGTTAGTTCATAGCCGAAGCGGTTATTAATTTTTGAATGATTTTCTTTGATTATGTACAAGTGCTCTCTTATTTCCTGAGGGGAAATGTGCTTCACTATCCTGAAATAGAAGAAAACTGTGCCGAATGCTTGGCCTTGTAATGTGGCCCTATCATGCATACTTTGGGTTCTGGTAACTCCAAATGTGTGCAATTCAAATTATTTGGTAGAAGTATACAACTTGTCTGGTCTTTCGGCATCCAAATCTGCTTTATTCTGTTGGGACTGATTCTGTTCCAAACCTTTCGGGTGAATGCGGTGCTTCTCATATGGTGCTTCTGCTTTGTCTACTTTTTGAATCTTGGAATGACGTGTGAATTGTATGTAGACTCCTGCTCTATCCTGTAGCGGTTTATGTTCTGTCGTTTTGCTTTTAGATCATAGTGATTCTCCTTGTGCTTTGAGCTTCCTTTTTTATGATTGTCATTTGAGTACATGACTTGGGAATCCATATTTGTGTTTGGGCCGGCTGAGCAACTACCACCTTCTTCGGAATCCAAACTCGAGCAATTCTTTGTGGAACTAGGTGTCCATAATGATGTATATTTTTATTTTGTCATTCCTTCTGATGTCGTGAGTAGTTCTGTTATTGAAGATACGCTTTTACTTGATCTTTTCGGATCCAAGCCTATCTAGTGTAAGGAACGGGGTATATCCTTATGTGTGAGCCACTGACAGAGAAATGTCCTCCTGCAGCTCCTGTATGTGCCATCTCTAGGACAGCAAGATACTCATCTTCATGAATGCATATTCGTAAATGATTATCTCTTCCTCGCTTAAAAAGTTGTTTTCCTATGAGAACATAGTCCTTGCTTTGTTCTACAAGTGCACGTTTCCTTGCTAGCGTGGCTCCTTCTGGGTATTCTTGGGTCTTCAAGAACTTTACCAGAGGCATGCTCCATCTTGGTGCTATAGTGGAGTAGCATAAGTTAGAGTTCTCTTCTGGATTCTGTTCTTGACAAGTTGGGCAGGCTGATACATAATTATGTGTATCCCTTTGCATGGTTGGCCAATATATGCCTAATCTCTTCAATGTTTGCCATGTTCCGTTTGCATTTAAATGAGTTTTCCATTGATTTACATGTGCTTTTTGAAGCCACATCTCTTGTTCCTCCTCTTCCACGCATCTCATGAGTAATCCACTTGAATCTTGGTGATATAGGCTTCCAGCAATGATATGAAGGTTTTTAGTTTTCCATAGGTCTTGGTTTCGATTTGGAGAGATCCCATGTTTAGGTCCATATGTGAGTATTGGGATCAACTTTTCTGCCCATTGGGGGCATACTTCGAGATTAAAAAGGTATGTGTCAGGTAGATCATCTGGTACTCCTATGGGTGGTTCTCCATGTGTCATTCTTGATAGGTGATCTGCTCTAATGTGGGTATTCCCTTTCTTGACAACTACTTGAAAATCAAATTCCATCAATAATAGAAACCATCGTACTAGTCATCCTATATTACAAGGCTTATTGACTAAGTATAGTAGGGCTTGATGATCAATGAAGAATTTGAATTTGTTTGCCAATAAGTAGTGTCGAAACTTCTTCACTGTGTACACCATTCCTAGGCCTTCTCTTTCAGTCGTGGTATAATTGCGCTCCGCTTGATTCAATTGTCTACTGGCATAGGCTATAGGGTGGTCTAACTTTCTTGTATCTGCAGGTTGAGCTAGGATGCAACCAATGGCAAACTTGGAAGCATCTACGTGAATGTGAAATGGTTTGTTCCAATTAGGCACTCGAAGGATTGGGGCTGAACTTAATCGACTCTTTAATTCGGTAAAGGCCTTTTCACATTCTTCTGTCCAATTAAACTAAGATAATAATGCATAAAGAGGTCTAGCAGTTATGGCATACATGTGTATAAATCGTCGGTAGTATCGGCAATGCCCCGTAAATGCTTGTACTTCTTTAGTAGTCTTTGGTCTCGACCAATCCAGAATTACTTTGATTTTGTCTTCATCCGTTGAGATTCCATTCTTAGAGACAATATGTCCTAATATCTTTCCTTGTCGAACCATGAAGACACACTTTTCCGGATTGAGGCATACTCTATATTGTCGACATTTGGCAAAGATCTTTCCTAGTTCAGGGATATGTTCTGATTGCATACTTGAATAAGTGCATAAATCATCCACGTATACCTCCATACTGTTTCTCAGGAACTCCTTGAATACATGGCACATCAATCTTTGGAAAGTGGCTGGGGCATTGGTTAGGCCAAAAGGCATAACCCTAAAGGTGTATACTCCCCATTCAGTTGCAAAGGTTGTTTTATGTTGGTCCTCAAGAGCGATGGCTACTTGAGTATATCCTGAAAAACCGTCCAAAAAACTATAAATTTTTTTCCCTGCCACTCTTTCCAAAAGATGATCCGTGATGGGTAATGGGTAACTATCTCTTATGGTGGCAGAATTTACCTTTTTCAAATTAATGCATACCCTTAGCTTACCATTCTTTTTCGGTACGACCACCAAAGGTGACACCCATTCCGTGTGTTCAATCTCATAAATGAACCCAACATCTAACAGCTTATCTATTTCTTCTTTGATCTTTGCTGAGTAAACATCGTTATATGTGTATGGTCTTTGTTTGGAAGGTTTAGCTTCAGATGTCATAGGGATTCTATGGGCACATATAGAAGGATCTACTCCTTTCAAATCCTTATATGTCCAGGCAAAGACATCCCTATATTCTCGAATGAGTCGTATTAACTCTTGTTCTTCCTCCATTGAGACATCTTGACCTATAAAAGTACATCTTTCTTCTCCTTCCTCCAAGGTTACTACTATTTTCTTGGTTTGCTCTTTATTGTCATATGCCATTCCTGGCTGTGCTTCTCGTTTTGGCATTTGAATAGCAATTTTCCTCTCTTCTACTTCATATTTTTTGAAGTGGGCAGGCACTTCAAATTGGTCTTGAGGCTTGTTGTCTTCATCATTTTTTGCTCTATCTAATCCTAGCTCTTTTCTTCCTGTGTTGGTTCTTGATGTATTTCATTAGCTATGACACTTACTTCTTGAGTTTCATTTTCCATTTCCATATGTTCATGTTCCATTTCAATGCTCTCGTAATCCTCCTTCCATTCTTTTTCAATTACTTCCCCTTCTTCAGCCTCTTGAAGAACTACCACATATAGACTAACATCATAGCCTTCCTCGTCAATGCATTCATTCATGGTTATCACTTCTTCGTTTACACACACATCGAGAGTGGCTAAAATCTCCATCCAACCATGAGGTTCGAATTCTTCATCTAGGAATATTTGAGGCATATAGGCTGGATCTTGTACAGATCTAGCAACTCCTTGCCTGTGCTGCCATCCTTTCCTCCTATCCTCTTCCTTTTTCGCAGTTTGGCATATCCATAGATGAGTGTCTTCGTTCATCCACGATTGATCACTTGAACCTATACTGTGAATCGATTGCTCATATTCTTCTTTATGAATGTGATTCCATTGCAAGGGGGGAACATCTTGATACGTGTATGTGTGGAGGTTTATTCTTGTTGTGGTTCCTTCATGTTGTAAGTATACTACATCTTTTCCCCAATCTTGCACTAACTTTAGCTGTCTCATGAAGGGTCTTCCAAGTATCATTTCATAATTGCTAGCCCTTTAAAATTGACATATCGCTAAGGTGTGCTCGAATTCAACTCCGCAAGTGGTAAAAGTTACCCGTTCCAATAACCCAAGGGTCGTTCAGTCTGTCCATCTACCATTTGTATCTTCATGCGTGTTGGTTTTAGAGCTGGTTTTCCCCATTTCTCCCAGATTTCTCTAGTTGCAATTCCTACTCCGGCTCCAGAATCCAAGATGGCTTTAGTGGTATAACCCCTATAGGTAATTGGAAGACACGTGTTTCCTTCATCTCCCTCACTAAAATCTCCAACCTTATCGACATGGATTTTTATTGTGTTTACTTCATCAGGCATCTCCTTCTCTTCCGCCTTGATCTCCAATTGACTAGTTAATTTCTCCCTCAAATGTCGTTTGACCTTCAACACTTCTTCCAATGTCAGAGTGCAAGGGATTTTTACCTTTTTAAGGTGTTGTATGATGTCCGATGTTTGGACTGATGGGTTCTGTTCTTTTTTTCTTATTGAAGGAATGTGGTATAATTCCGAATTATGTTCGTATTCTCCTGTGTAATTGGGCAAGACCTTTTCACTATCATTTTCCTTTTTAATTTGATCAAAGGGTAATAATCCTTCTGAATTGAGCTCAGATATTGAATGTTCTAATTCACCTTCTGCTTCTAACTCTTCAAAGGGTGGTTGTATTCCTTCCACTTTCTTCCATCTATCTTCTTGGACCTTTGCCCACAAGTCTTTAGGCCATTCTCCATCTACTTCGGGAACAATGGATCCTTCCCTTTTATCCTCACAGTGATTTCCATCATGTGTCTCACCTTCTTTGGTTTTCTCAGGGTCATTAAGGATGACACACTCTTGGAATTTTTCTTCCGGAATTCGTGAATTGGATAATCTACAGATAGGTTTTTCTAAGGTCTGTTGAGCTACTTCGATTAATTTCTTGCAAATCTCTAAACTTTCTTTCTCTAAGTCACCTCTAGGATATTCTTTTTCATGTTGTTCAATGGTCGGTCTTGCTCTAATTCATGCCTGGTATGCCTGAATCCACATGGCTAACTCTTCTAGCATGGGATCTGCTAAAACTGATCCTACCTCTTCTTTTTTATACTTTTCTTTTTTATTTTCTTCTTCAAGTTTCTGTTTTTCTTTTTTATCCTGTTTGTTTTTTTCCTTCTCCAGCTGTTGCTATGGTTTCTTTTCCTTTATCCTATCTCTACGATTCTTCCATCTCTGGGTTCGTTTACTTGTGATACTTTTTCTAGGCTCTTCCGAGTCTTCAACTCTTTGAGGTGTGGGTGGGTTCACCTCTCTATCACTTTGGTCATTCTCCCCAGTTTTTTCTGGTGTCTCTCTAGCTTTAGCTCGTGTTATTGCTTTTAGTGGCACGGTGTACTCCTTATCACTCCCTGACGACTCTATCACTTCTAACACATTAATGTGCACATTCGAGTTAACTTTGTTAGGATTTTTGGGGCAATCTTTGAAAAGATGTTCTTTACCACAATCACTACAGTATCCTTCCCAAGCTCGCTGTGGTGGTGGTGGGTTTGGTAGTGTACATTCTTTGATATAATGGTCACCTCCGCATCTAGAACATGGTCCTCTGGGTATAGGTGGTCTGTTCATAGGTCAGGGGGGTATGGGTGCTCTAGGAGCTGTGTACATCAATGTCACATAATCCTGCTCATATCCGTAAGAATTATCTAGTGCTTCCATGCCATATGCGTAAGGTTCATATGTTTGTCCATATTCTATCATGGAGCTCTCATATGTGGAATAATCTCCTTGATTATGGTCATAGGATGAATCATATGGTTTGCTACTAATCAAAGGCGTGGCTGGAACTATTGCTCTCTCAAGGTTCTCTTCCTGTCTAGCTACTTTCACTGAGACTACATTTTGAGGATGGGGCGGTTGTTGTCCTAACACTGGTCGTGGTTGAGTGTAACTTTGATAAGCATAGGGTCGTGGTGCTGGTGCCTGCGGCTGATATGTAGGATATCTAAAGGCTTCTCTCCTTGATCTCTCTGTGGGTATCCATAAGGTCTCATGAGTGGTTGTACCGGTCTTGATTGTCTATTGTAAGGACAATTTTCTGCGCTGTGATTTGTGTATTTTTGTTCTAGATTACTTGCTTGAATTCCGTTATATGATTGTAAGGTTCACTAGAGCCATCATAATGGTTTCTCATGCATTTGGCGACTTGGATGGGTCTTAATCTTCTTCCTGCCTTAGGTGGTCTAGGCATCACAGGGAAAACTAGTCTTCCTATCGGTATACTAGGTCCTCTTACCACAGGTGGTCTATTTGGGACAGGGATTCAATTCCTTGGGTCAATAGGTGGCTGAGGCCGATAGTTCGGATTATTTGCAGGCATAGCAAACTGCACATGGGGTCTCACCAAGATTTGTGTTATTTGTGTTTGTCCTGACTGTTGATATGAATTATCTTGAAAGGTTCCTTGAGGGTTCTGAGAAGTAGTAGCTTGATCCTTAGGAGGGAACACTGGAATGTTCTGATATTTCAACCTTGCTCTTTCTAACTCTGTTAGAGGCCAGTATCTCCTTTGATTTTTGTCCAAATATGTGATGATGGTGGGGAATTCAAGATCTTGTAACTCATAGACAGTAACTGGGTTAGGGGCTACTTCCCATAATGAAGAGTGGGCTCTAAGGAAATGCTCCATTCCATTGATCAAATACACATCCATCAAGGAGTCATCTTGGGGAACCAGCTCTCCTCTCCACACCCTAACAATAGTAGATCTCCCTCTGGGAGTGATCACTTGTTCTTCATGTCCCTCTGCATTGGGGTTATGAGCATTATCTTCTTCCCCGTGTTCGTTGATACTTTCAGGGTGTTCTGTAACTACATACTGGATATCTCTCTTGTCCATATAAATTCCTCCTGCATACTTAACTGCTGGCTTAGGCACTATGTACGCATCTGAAGCTTTCTTCAATCTGGCCACTGATCGGTTTAGACCATCTAGGTAGATTGGTATCTCGTTTTGGTTGGTGTTCACATATTCCAAAGATGTCCGATATTCTCCCTCAATAATTGACATCATGCCAATCATTGGTATAGTGTTATGCATATCCCCGAAAGCCATGGGAATTTCTTCCTCTGACTCACTAGAGGTTTTAGAATAATGTGAGTAGCTACTGGGTTCGACTACACTTCCCACTGAAGAGACTACACTTCTTCGGCTTAGGGTTCTCCTAGACCTTAGCTTCATTCACTTAAAAGCTCTGATTAACCTTAATCAACCTCCAGCTCCTAGAGTTCTTCCCTGAGGGTCTCGATTCTAGAACAAATTTAGTTGGAAAAAGACTGACAGTGAACCCACAACTCGCGATACTTGACCCCAAAAAAGTCCACGATACTCGATACTTAACCCAAACAGAGTATGTCACGATACTCGATATCTGACACACTAGAAGGGCATCGCGATACTCGATATTTGAGCAAAACGATACACGATATTCGACCGCTTGGCTAGGCACGATACATGATACTTAACATCCAGACAGGTCGGGATACATGATACTCAGGAAACGTGATACACGATATTTGCCCAATATCGCGTGCCAATCACAATACTCGATACTTCATAGGTATCGCGATCAGAAATTTGTGATACGCGATACACGATACTCCACCAAAAAATCTCCACGATACTCGACACACAACAAGTATCGCGAGAAAATTCTCGACGATACTTGATATTTATCAGATATTGTAGCCTCTGCGATACACGATATCCAGTGAGTATCGCGATCAGAGACTCACGATACACGATACCCAAGGAGTATCGCGATCTGAATTTCACAATATATGATATGCGATATCCGGTGAGTATCATGAGAACTTCTCAACGATACACGATATGTGACAAGTATCGCCAAACCCAATTCAACGATACCCGATACTTGGCAGGTATCGTGAAAAGAGTTCCACGATACACGATACTCAGCAAGGCCAGGTATCGCGATACTCGACCATAGGAGATCACGATACTCACATATCGCGATACTCAACCACAGGAGAACACGATACTTGACAATTTTTTCATTTTTTGGCAAATGTTTTTGGATTTTGAATGCAGACAAAGGTTTCTTAAGGTTATCTACCCTCTCCTGACCATCTGTCTCCTCAAAAATAAGCTTTCTCCCCCCTAAAAGACCCCCACGATACTTATCGCGGATCGTTTTCCTAAAAACTTAATCTGAAAAGGTGTTATGCACAAAGGATTAGTGTGCTCACCTTGGAAGCTATTTTCCAACTCCCCTATCACTCTTGCTTGCTCTGCGCAGCTCAAAAGCCCTACTCTTTGGTAATCGATACTCGACAGCCAGCTCACACGATACTCGCTTTGGAGACAAGTAATTTGAAATAGGACAGTTTTTTGGTTTTTATACTCTTTTGAAAAGTTCACCTAACTACAAAAACTCAACAAGACTAAGATTAATAATTACACTAGCCTCCTAACCTTCTCCCTTACTCCTCCTACTCTACTCACTCCACTCACTTCCCTAGACTAACAACTCACTACACACACTCCAAGAGTGAGAAGTAATAAGTGCGGATGAAAGTGACTTACCAAAGAAGAGAAATTCACAACTCCTCTACTCGCTTCAATGCTAAAAGCTACTTACCATCACATGAATGCCTCGGTTTGATTCGACACTCCCCGACGAGCAAGGAAGAACCAATTGTGGATTGAGTTCACAATAATGAAGAAAAGCTCAAAGCAAAATGTGACTGATTATGCCAAAAAGATGCAGGAGATTTTCAACCAACTTGGAAGCATTGGAGAGGTAATTGAAGAGGAGCAAATTATTAACAAATCATAAATGGAATCAAAGCAGATGACAAGTGGGATTCATTCACAAAAGCCATGGATTTGTACATGGATATGCATGTACCCGACCTCAACATGCTCATGGGCCAACTCTTCACTCATGAAGCAAAGATTAGCAAAGGTGGTGCGTCCTCAAGAGGTAATCAAACTTCTGCCTTATATTCTGATAAAGATAAGGTCAAGGACAAGTCAAAGAATAGGAAGAGTGAAGATGAAGGTAGCTCTTTCCAAGCAAACTTTGCAGGTAGAGGAAGAGCTAGAGGAAGATGCAGAGGTGGAAAGCAAGGCAGGGGGAGATTCCAATCATCTCAACGTTGCAATATATGTGGCTTATCTAATCATACTACTGAAGAATGTTTCAGGAACTCGAGGAACTCAAGAGGAAGAGGATTCAATAGAGGTGTCTATGGATCAAATAGAGGAAGATACAATGGAGGCTAGAACAACAACAACAATCAAAGTGGCCATCGAGGAAGAAGAGATTACAATAACTATGCGGAGGACCAAAGTCAAGAAGATTCATTATTGATTATGAATCTATCAGTGAAGAAGGGTAAGGACGATGATCACATCTTTTACATCGATTCGGGATGCTCAAACCATGTGGCAGGAAATGTGGCTTTACTTTTTGATTTGGAAGATCCTCAGAACAAACATGAAGTGCATATAGGAGATGACACAAAGCACTCTGTCGAGAAGATAGATAATGTGAAGACATCAGATGGGAATATGAAACTCTTAAGCAAAGTCTTTTATGTTCCTACAATTACCAAAAATTTAATAACTAATGGACACATTGTTGAAAAAGGATTGCAGGTTAGATTCAATAGATTTGGACATATGTTGAAGACCCAAGGCAAGGCTTTAGAAGGATTTCCAAAGTAGAAAAGATGGGAAGGCTTTTCACTTTTGAAGTGGAAGATACAAAGAACATAGCTTTGTTTAGCTATGGATCTCAAACTCTCACGCAGTTGGAGGTGTGGCACAAAAGGCTTGCTCACATTGGCACTCAAACAAATTTGTAGGCTCCAAAGTGTACTTGTTTTGCCTAATGTCACAAGGCAACACATGATTTATAAGTGTGAAGCTTGTCAACTCGGCAAGTCTCATAGACAACCTTTCAATAAGAAGAGATATGTGTATCAAAATCCTTTGGATCTAGTGCACACGGATGTGTGGGGTCCAAGTAAGGAGTCATCTATATCAGGCTCAAGATATTATGTGTGTCTCATAGATGATTGTAGCAGCTGGACCATTCTGTTTTTCATGAAGCACAAGGATGAAGTGTTTAATTGCTTTAAGAAGTATATTGCTCTTGTTGAAAACCAAACAGGTAGGTCTTTGAAAAGACTCAGGTGCATATTTTGATGAGATGTTCGAGAAGGTATGTTCATATGAGTTTGAGGATTTCTGGTAGTAAACTTGTTAGCATTCTTTGCAACTTTTGTAAGTATGTGATCTTTTCACACACGTATCTGGCTTAGGGTCTTCCATAGCCTACGTTTAGATGAGGGTTCGCTGATTATTAGTTCTAGACTAATCCTTCCTCTTTCTATCACTCATATTTACTCTTCTACAACCTATCAGGTCACACATCTCATGTATATTCAGATTTTTGTCCATACATCTCAATATGTTTGTTACATTTGTACATTCACTCATCCATCTATTTCTGCTCACATAGAGTGGTTGCGTATATGACAAGTTGCAGAGAAGTATATTTCTTCTTTATCTAACTCTTGAGGTAAAAGAGTTTTTTGTAGAAGATGTTGAAGACTTGGGTTGAGGTTTTTTGTTTCAAAAGGCTATCTCATATTCAGTATTTTCAGAAAACTTCAAAAAATTCAGTTTTTTTGATGTACTAGTCAGTTGGAGAATCTACTATGATTGTCTTGTTTTTTGGATAGATGCTTGTATTCAAAAAGGTGTTCCAACTCAGATCCTATCACTTGATTGAGAAGTGGAATTAGCCAAAGAAATTCAAGCAAATACTATCACATTTCACCCGGGTAGAATATGAAAAGATGAAGTATCAACTTGTAGCTTTTGGAGTTCTCAAGGTGAGAAATTTGTCCACTTATGTTTCAAGTAGGAGTTGTAGATTCTTGGGAAGGAACTGTTTGAAGAAAAGTTTTACAACTTTGTAAGAAGCATGGACACTAGGAGACATTCAGGTAACAAATCAAACATTCAGTCATGAAGGTTTGATGAGAGCAGATTCTACACATGTATTTTGTTGGAGAGATCATTGATCTTGGATGATCTTGAAGATCTTGAAGATCTTGAAGATCTTGAGTATTTATGAGTCAGTTGTCTATCCTTTGTTTGTAAGGTTCTTATCATTGGAAGAAGTAAGTCAAAGATTCAGGTTCTATCAGATTTGTGTTGGAGAGAGATAGAAGAACATACTTGTTATGTTGTAGAAGGTTATGAATCCTATAAAGCTTTCAGTAAGGTTTTGTTATGTTAGGTTCAACTAACCTTATTCTATGATATGGGAAGTTGAAGAGTTACAGTGAAAGCTATTGGCAACTGTAGCGCTAATAAAAAGGGTTCAGAGATTTTGTTTTGGATATGGGTATTAATCACTAAAGATCAGATTTATGAAGGAAGACGTTCCAGATTTCATAAAGTCTGATATACTTTCAAGAATATTGGACACTAGTGTGAAGTCATCCAGGGGAGTGATGAAACATGAAGACTTATTTTCAGCCATATATGAAAGAATGCAGATTCATACTTACAGGTATTCCTATTTCAGGTATTCCTATATTTCCTTTCTCAGTTTCCAGCTGTGAAAGAAGAAGGAAGAAGAAGAATGTTTGGAGAAAGTTCCTGTTAGGATGTTCCTGTTCAGGAGAAGGTTCTAGAGTTCTATTGAAGAGAAGCTTGATATTTCAGAGAGGTATGTTTGAGAAGTGCACACATTTATGTTTATACTATGTTCTGAAGGAAAGAGGTATGAAGGATTTACACATTGAACAAGGATGAAGACATGATGACATCATAGATAGATTTTTTTGATGAGACTCATGAGTTGATTTCAGTTGATTTCAATTGAGTTGAGTGCAGTCACAGATGAACCAACAGTGTTCATAATACACTAAGTTATGAGTTGTTAGTCACAAGTTCCAGGATTCAGTTCCTGATTTTGTTTAGTGTATTTACATGACCCAACCAAAGTACGTTGAGAAAACGTTCATAAGGTAAATGCAAATTTGTGGATCTTAGTGTATGTTTTCAGGTTTGTGAAGACAATAGATAGCAGGTTCAGAGTCAATACTTGCTACATTTGTTGTCAAGCAGTGATTGCTTGATCAGAACACTATTGGATATCTAGTTTGCATATTTTCTCAAGTATTATAGTTCATATTCAGCAAGTTCAGTCTTTTTGAAGGAAAGTCAAATTCATTTTTGAAGAAGACTTTCGAAGAAAAGATTTGAAGGTCAAATTTGGGAGTACAAGTTTGAAGCTTATGAAGTTTGCAGATCTAGTTCAATTTGTACCAATATGACATTGCAGGGGGGATTGTTGGAAACATTGTCCCATTGGTCAAAGTTGGTCAAATTTGTCTAGTATTACAGTATGTGTAGGTTTGATTAGTACTCCTTGTACAACCAAAAAGCATTGGGAGCGTGGATAAAACAAGTGACTTCCATCCATATGGTCTGGGTTCAAGTCCCATGAGCGACAGCAGATTGCAACACAAAATAATTATGTCATTTTAGCTTTTTTCTCATAAAGGACAGACGGCGCCGAATTCGAGATCGCATGTGATTTTGTTTTATTCGTAGATCGCTACAACAGGTGCTTTCAGAATTGCTTTATTCAAGTGCTTTTCAAAGTATACTCAACACTATATAAGAAGAGTCATGGGCTCATTATATTCATCCTAGTTCAATGCCAGCTTTGGTACCTCAATAGAGGTAGTGCTTTTAGCACATGGGGCAGCGATGGTGCTATGTTAGAGCATGTTGAGGAGCGGCTATGGAGTTCTTCTTGGAGAAGAAGAGTGTGCTCACACTCTTGCTTATGGAGAGGACTTACCTATTAGTAGCTTGGTGGTGTGGATCCTCCATTCACATGATGTATTTGAAGATTGTCTTCTACATGAAGATTTCGGGTTACTTCAAAGACATTGGATGGTGGTTAACATAAGATTTACATCTTATGTTGGGAATTCAGGTACATATTCTCTTTATGCACACAAGTACTACTTGGAGTATATGGAAGTGGCATCCATGTCAGGAGGATTCCTATTCGATAGAGGTACAAGAGAATCAGTACATGTATGCTTTATGCATATTTTGATGAGATGTTCGAGAAGTTATGTTCATATGAGTTTGAGGATTTCTGGTGGTAAACTTGTTAGCATTCTTTGCTACTTTTGTAAGTATGTATCTTTTCACACACGTATTTGACTTAGGGTCTTCCATAGCCTAAGTTTAGATGAGGGTTTGCTCATTATCAGTTTTAGACTGATCCTTCCTCTTTCTGTCACTCATATTTACTCTTCTACAACCTATCAGGTCACACATCTCATGTATATTCAGATTTCTGTCCATACATCTCAATATGTTTGTTACATTTGTACATTCACCCATCCATCTATTTCTCTTCATATAGAGTGGTTGAGAGTTTTGCTCCCACATTGTACATTGAACATTGGTATATATGATAGTGTCAGTAAGTAGTGGCTTATGTAACACTTTACACATGTTGTCTAATATTTCTCTATCTTTGTCTCATCATTCATATGATTAAATGTGGTATGTTCATGGTTTGTCAATATTGGAAGATTGTTGGAATTAATGTTGTAAATCTTGGACCTATGGAACCTTGGACCTGTGGTATTAGTAATGGGCCTACTAAATTTCCAACATTTGGTATCAGAGCTAGGTTTTTGATATGAGAGTTCATTCAGGCTCATTTAGATTCCTAGGTTCCCAGACTTCCCAGACTAGAGATTTGAGAATTAGACAATTCAGTCACATGTTTATTCCTGAGTGTGGAGTATGAAGTTGATGATCTGTTAGCAGCCGAATACTTTTGCAAAAGTATGAAAATAATTTATAGAAAGTATTGTATGAAGACCAATAATTGATAAAGAGAAGGCTACTTCAAATTCAAGGAAGAACAATGGTTTGGAGAAGATGAAGGAATCAGATGAACATCAAATCACAGGTATCAATTTCTACTATCACATTATCATTTCCAGGTCATATCTTAGAAGAGCAGTTATGAAGAGATTTGAAGGATTCAAGGATTGCTTTTATACACTTTCATTATTTGAAAGTTAAAGGCTACATCAAAACACATATCTACAGGTTTTTCTAGAGAGTTTTGAGAGATCTCTTTCATGGCACAAAAACTCATCTAAGAAGATAAATGTGGAGAGCATCAGTTTTGTTTTCAGCCAATCTTGTGTTGTAAGTTGGTTGGAAGTTTATGCTTACATTTTATATAGAGAGATAACTCTAGAAAGGTAATTCATTATTCAGATAAAATGTTGGTGAATTCAATCATATCAGTCATTTGAAGTAGAATTTCGATTCAGAGATATGAGGAGATGGTAAACCATGATTCTATATTCACTTCCATTTGTATACCATTTTTGTTTTGTCTCTTACTCTTAGCACTAGAGGAAGAGAAAAAGGTCATTTGAAGAAGTCAAGAGTGCTTGCTACTTCAAGATGAAGAGAACAAAATGTATGGAAGAGAAGTTTGAAGATGTTGACATCATCAGGTGGAAGAAAGATGCAGAAGAAGAAAGTCCAACATTTCCAAAGGGAAAGTAAGACTTCCTTTTCTCTCATATTTTCCATATACTTTTCCTACTTTATCATGTACATCCAAAGACAAGTTTACGAGAACATCTTGTATGAAGATAGTCTAAAGAAGAAGTAGTTTCTTGTTTTGCATTACACTTGATCATGATTTAGTAGATTTGACAAAAAATTGCATTGAGAGAAAGAAAAGCAGCAGATATATGTTTTGACTCATATATGTATGAGTTATGTTTTAGTTGAAGCTTTTAAGCAGGCAGCTTATATGTTCCCTCAAAGAATTCTTGGAGTGTCAATACAAAGCTACTTGGTATATGACAAGTTGCAAAGAAGTATATTTCTTCTTTATCTAACTCTTGAGGTAAAAGAGTTTTTTGTAGCAGATGTTGAAGACTTGGGTTGAGGTTTTTTGTTTGAAAAGGCTACCTCATATTTAGCATTTTCAAAAAACTTCAAAAAATTTAGTTTTTTTCATGTACTAGTCAGTTGGAGAATCTACTTTCTATGATTGACTTGATTTTTGGATACGTGCTTGTATTCAAAAAGGTGTTCCAATTCAGATCCTATCACTTTATTGAGAAGTGGAGTTAGCCAAAGAAAGTCAAGTAGATACTATCACATTTCACCCGGGTAGAATATGAAAAGATGAAGTATCAACTTGCAGCTTTTGGAGTTCTCAAGGTGAGAAATTTGTCCACTTATGTTTCAAGTAGGAGTTGCAGATTCTTGGGAAGGATTTGTTTGAAGAAAAGTTTTACAACTTTGTAATAAGCATGGACACTAGGAGACATTCAGGTAACAAATCAGACATTCAGTCATGAAGGTTTGATGAGAGCAGATTCTACACAGGTATGTTGTTGGAGAGATAATTGATCTTGGATGATCTTGTATGATCTTGGATGATCTTGAAGGTCTTGAGCATCTTGAGTATTTATGAGGCAGTTGTCTATCCTTTGTTTGTAAGGTTCTTAGCATTGGAAGAAGTAAGTCAAAGATTTAGGTTCTATCATATTTGTGTTGGAGAGAGATAGAAGAAGATACTTGTTATGTTGGAGAAGGTTATGACTCCTATAAAGCTTTCAGCAAGGTTTTGTTATGGTATGTTCAGCTAATCTTATTCTACAATATGGGAAGTTGAAGAGTTACAGTGAAAGCTATTGGCAACTGCAGTGCTAATAAAAAGGGTTCAGAGATTTTGTTTCAGATACAGGTATGAATCACTAAAGATCAGATTTATGAAGGAAGATGTTCCAGATTTCATAAAGTCTGATATACTTTGAAGAATACTGTATACTAGTGTTAATTCATCCAGGGGCGTGATGAAACATTTTATTTTCAGCCATATATGAAAGAATGCAGATTCATACTTACAGGTATTCCTATTTCAGATATTCTCATATTTCCTTTGTCAGTTTCTCTTTATGTTCCAGCTTTGAAAGAAGAAGGAAGAAGAAGAATGTTTGGAGAAAGTTCTTGTTAGGATGTTCCTATTCAAGAGAAGGTTCCAGAGTTCTATTGAAGAGAAGCTTGATATTTCAGAGAGGTATGTTTGAGAAGTGCACACATTTATGTTTATACCAGGTTATGAAGGAAAGAGGTATGAAGGATTTACACATTGAACAAGGATGAAGACATGATGAATTCATAGATAGATTTTTTTTATGAGACTCATGAGTTGATTTCAGTTGATTTAGTTGATTTCAGTTGAGTTGAGTACAGTCAGAGATGAACCAACAACGTTCATAATACACTAAGTTGTGAGTTGTTAGTCACAGGTTCTAGGATTCAGTTCCTGATTTTGTTTAGTGTATTTACATGACACAATAGAAGTATGTTGAGAAAACGTTCATAAGATAAATGCAAATTTTTGGATCCTAGTGTATTGTTGCAGAGAAAAGAAGAGCACAAGGTAGAGAAAAAGAGGGGCCCCAAAATTTTTCCGATTTGGACACCATATTTTTGTATCATAATCATTTTGTAACATATTTTCCATTGTAAATGCACTAGAGGAGTCCTCTAGATGCATCCCCACAAAAGATTAGTAGCTTATCCATGTAAATTAGTAGGAAATTAGCCTTTTAGTGAATAAAGTGCCGGTCTCTTGTGTGAAAGGACCATTTTTAGGGCACATGTATATAAGTCAATTTGTGACTCTTTGTAAGAACTTTTTGCCATTGTGAGAATGAAGAGCACAGAATTTCGAATTTGTGTCTTCTCCTCTCTGTATCATCTTCTTTGTGAGCTTGTATGCATGTTTGTTGCTTGAAAAGAGTGTTCGGAAGTGTTGTCTATCCATGTAAGTGTTTGTTTGCTGTGGTTAAGGTGTGTGTGACGTGTATGAAGTGCTGAAGTGTAGGAAGGTCATTCCCGTGACTCAGTATTTTGCTCATACCTTGAATCAAAAGTGTCCGAATTGAGTGAAAATACCACCATTGGATACGTCTTCTCGAGAGCTTTGAAATGCATATGCTATTCGCTATATTCAGAGTTCGGAGCTAAGAGAAAAGATCAATTTACTGTTGGCTGCTGCTCCAAGTATCGCGACACCCTTACTGACAGTTGAAGCTTGTTTGGATTAGTCTTAGCCTTGTTTGCACTCTTTGGGAAACTCATTTGCATTGATCATCATTTGAAGGCATGTCTTCATACACTCGTCTAGATATTGATACTCCTTGGATTGATAAATAAAGTGTAAATCCCCACTATATGCACTTGAGGGGGATTGAGGTATAGTCTCTTTCTCCACAAGTCCCTAGGATTGTCCTTAGGTACACATGTTTTTGGGGAAGAGAAGAAAGAAGAAAGCACATTCCAGGTCTCTCTTGATGTCTTGCATCCCTTGACATGAGGTAAAGAAAATCAGAGATTGAGTTTAGGATATAGGACCTTGCAAGTGCATCCTTCGAACACCAATTTGAAAGTCTTTCCACTTCTTCATGTGATGGTTGCCCTTTGTTCCTCATGGTTGGCATTGCTTCATCTCTAGATATGAATCCATATAGATTTCTCCCTTGAAGGTAAGCCTCCATCCTTAGAGACCATTTTGGGTAGTTTTTTCGATCCAATTTGTCAATTGTTGATGGAAATCCATCTCCCATGTTGATTGACTATGCTCTAATACCACTGTGAAGAGAGATGGTGGATGCAATCCAAAGATGAGTTGGTGCTGCTACAACCAACTTCACACCAGCCAACTGAGACTTCAGAGTTGACTAGTAGACCCTTTGAGCTTGCTAAATCCACCAAAATACCAGCCAACTACGTTGGAACATGTATCTCAAAAGTTTAAGTCAAGACAGACTAGTTGCAAAATGACTAGCTCCCAAAACTTGCTATTTTTGAACATACACCTACTCGAAAAAATGAACATTGCTCTCAACTTGGTAGGAATTAGAAACGTTCCTTTTGGACATAGCAAATAGACTTATATAGCTTGCTAATACAAGTAAAAAAACTTCAAATGATAAACTGAGCACTGAGAACCAAATTCATCAATATCAAGAACATGCCCGCCATTCTCGGGGACCTGCAGAGATAGAGTGAATAGTAAAATGTAGATATCTCCCAAAGTAGAAATCCAATGACAATGAAATCTTGTATGCATAAACTAGACAGGTATAGGAATCCAACATAGATTAAAACTCTAAAAAAGATTCAATAGAGATCTAGATATGAGCTTCTGAAGTTACTGCTCTGAGTGAGTATAGCAGAGCACAAAACAGAGAAGTAGAGAATGATTAATGTATAAATTCACATATGATTACAACCACATTGGCAATGAATATTTGTAGAATGGGAGTAGAATGATGGAGATATGGAGTAAGCTCTTCAATCTCTACAAAATGACATGAAGTTGTCACATACAAGGCTTGCTAATCACTTCTTCCTTCTTGCTCTTTTTATAGCTGCTCTTAGAGGGAGTTTTGAATTCGAATTTGAAGGGTTCCACCTAAAATTGATCCCCAAAGTTAGGAAATATTCCCTCAGCTCACTAATTTGTGGTTTTTAGAGCCATGAATTTGCTTTTACATCATGGATGACATAATCCATTCTTTTTCTTTTTTCTTTTTCACAATTACAAGAGATAAAATGTGCTCTTTTACAAGAGGTGTTCACATGACTACACATATGGCTACAAATGAACATCATATGAAGCGCATCTTTTGCTACTTGAGTGGTACCCAGCTACTTGGATTATTTTATCTCAAGTGACTGGGTTGGTTGCTATGACACTCATGTTTCCACTAGTGCCTTTTGCTTCATGCTTGGTAGCTCATGTATATCTTGATTGAGCAAGAAGCGGCCTCCTATGGCCACTTCCAATTGTGAGGCTGAGTATAGGGCAGCTTTCATAGTGATTGTTGAGTGTGTGTGGCTCAGATGCCTTATGGCTGATTTGGGTTTTGGTTAGTCTTCTACCACCACCATCTTCACCGATAGTGAGAGCGCATTGGTAGTTGCGAGGAACCCTGTGACCCATGCTCGCACTAAACTAATTGAGTTGCATTATCATTATGTCAGGGAGAGGTTCTCTGCTTGGGAGATCAGCTTGGCTTATGTGCCCACGTAGGAGAACATTGTAGACCTTTTTACGAAGGCTCTACCTAGGGAGAAGTTCAAAGCTTTCCACAAAGCTTGGGGCTTACTTCCTTTTGTGGATTGATTCCACATAGCTTGGCACTTCCTTATACATGAGTGCCAGCTCCTTGTGCACCGCATCACTCTCAGGGGGGATTTGTTGATATATTTAGATAGTAATGTGTGTGAACACTCTAGGACCATGGAGGCACTTTTTTCCTCTTTAGGAGGTTTTTCCCCTGGCTTGTGTATACACCTATTGCCCTAACAGGCTACATATCTTTGTACATTCTAGTGGTAATACATTCACCATTGTGCGTTGTGCTCTAGGCTTCTTTTTCTTCCTTGTGCTTCTCGCATGCTTCCATAGACCTCTAACTCCAACACAAGCCATCTTGCAGCAAGAATTGGTCAATAGTGGATTCAAGGAAACTTTCATCTCAGCTATGAATGAGTTGTTCTAGTAAGTAGGTGTGCCAAAAGCCTTACATTACCTGTTATGCAAACCCCTTCATAAGTTCGACCCTCGACGGGTTCGAATTCTCAAATGACCTGGCACCTATATTCATGTCCCTACAGATCTTATCACATCCACACCCCTTGTGGGTTCCTCTATCATTGACATGAGTGAAGACATCTCCCATGTATATACCCTTAGTGAAACCCTCCCTTCTCACCTGGCACACACCCCACCCTCCCCCGACATTGTAGATAGTCCCAAGGTTCATATTCCATCCCCCATTTCTATGTGGCCCCTGATATCTAGTCCAATTATGACTACTCCTCCCATCCCCTCTGTCTCCATTCCACCTATCCAGATGCTACCTGTCATTTCCCCACCCCCTCATTTCCCCTCCCCTCATATACCACTAACCAATTGTACTCCTTTACCATATCTACACCACCACCCTCAGCCTACTCCTCTTTCACATCCTTTTTTGTGTCCACGAACCTCATGTTTTCCATTTGTAAGGCCTTCCCAAGAATTCCACCCACAAGCTCCCTTCTTATGGCCACCAAGCACACCACCCCACTCACCTCTCACCACAGAATTGCACCCCCCACCTGGAACAATTGCACCCACTTCACTCTTTCATGTAGGTGTCACCGAAAGCACCTCCAGCGACATGGAAATCTCACCCACTGCTTCACCTTATGCATATTTGCATGCATCACCCACCTCACACAGCACACTTCACATGACATCTATTCGTACATCTCTTGCATCACTTTCCATGGCATCCACAATCCCTACCCCAACTCCCACTCCCATTGCATTACAAACCACCCCGCATATGTCATTTCCCACCTTTGCATCATCGTCATCATCCACTATGGATGCTGCCATCCAATAGATGATACAGTGTCTTCAACAGATTAATGTAGAGTATTCTTCTTTAGGGCAGCAACATTCAACCCTCCAACCGACAATGCAGGATTTGCAGAAACATTTAGATGCACTAGCTTTACAAAGCCAAGAACTCAATGTGAAGTATCAAAACTTAGAAGCAGAGCATCCATAGCAACAACAAACTCTCAAAGCCCAAGTACAAACACACATCAAAGAAGTGGAGTCATAGTTAGATGTCCACTTGATGCGCAATTCTCAATTGTCACATAATATGGTGCTCCTTCAATGACATCTCAACACAGCCAAGGAAGAAAATCAATGCTTTCAACAACAAAACTGTGAGAATTTCAAGGCCACCTTGGACAATCCAGAGATGCCCCTTAGCCCCTCTCATTTTCAAGCTGTTCCTCTGGAGTCAATCCAGATTCTCTTGGAAGACCATGCACGGGTGCTAAAAGATTACGACAGATTACAAGAATGCTAGACACTCAAGGAGACAAAGAAGAAATTGTTGTTAAAGGATTCATTAGGGCCTACCATTGTTATCAGGATCTTGCTCACATGCACACACAGGTTACGAATGTAGAAAACACACAAAAAAATAGAGACGCCAAGAGATGAGACCGAACATAGTATTGGGTGCAATCTCCCCCCATGCACTCTGTTTCGATAGTCCATAGAGTGCATGTATTTATAGGAATTTTTTATTACATCAAAAAGAGTGGTTACATGAGAGCGGCTTCGAAAATCATGCGTGAAAGTAAAAGTTGATGACTTTTGTAGAAAGCCTTTGCTTTTAATATAAGAAATTGTAGTCTACAATGACCCTTATTCTAACCACTACTTTTCTAACTATTTCTAACAATAGGACCTTCTATGGGGGTTTATTTACAGACTAAATTATAAATCTGATTTATTGATGTCTGTCCTAAAGTCCGATTATTGATGTCCGCCCTTTCACTCTTTCACACCGTCACGAACCTTCAGCTGCTATATCAAAAACACCAAAACACATTAATACATTAATAAATTAACACTCCAAAAAATGCATTGTTCAACTTATTCCATAATTTATAACAACCATTGTGCAGGAAGTCGCCCCACTGACCCTCCTAGAGGAATTGAACATACTATGCATGAAAATACAGGAATTAATGACCCAGGTCTCCAACATGAATGAACGCCCTCGATCGGACTCTCCACTAGACTTGCCAAAACCCGACAAAACTATACACATACTAGTTGAAGACACATTTGAAGAAGAATATGTACCATTGCCCGTGGTTGGAGGTCGCTCATCAGCAGGACATGATACATATGAATTACCTCTAGCATGGTTAAAAATGGTTGAAGAACTTGGTAAAACATATTCGGCGCGAGTTGACATGTAGTTACATGGGATGGCCAACATCAAAGAGGTTATTTTGAAGTATCCTTACTTTGCTGCCTCCTTACTTGAGGAATACAATTTCCATATTGAAAGCATCACTAAGAAGCATCCTACGCATGCCACTCAGTTTGAGCTAGAAGGCATTCCCCCGGAAGCTACAAAGGGTCATATATATCAACTTACCTAGAGAATGGAATTATTACAACAATACCCAGAGATGATGAACACGTGGATGCACACACCTACCCATTTGAAGTACAACCCATGCTATGGACCAGTTCCTCGAAGATGCACATGGAAGGCCTTCGCTATCAAACTTCAGAACAATCACCAATGTAGAGACTAGCTCAACTACCCCTACCTCGCACCTGCCACGAATGAAACTCCCACTGTTGGCTATATGATGGCCACTATTTATCATTGGTTACCTCGGCTGCATCGTATGACTAATATTGCTACAAAAATGATCGAGAAAATTTTTGATATGATGTAGATGGCCTTCAAGACTTTCCGACGTGTAAGGCTCCCACTATGAACACACCAGGGTTTGAACATGGCAATTTGGACTTAGTATACAACATGAGCATGAAACCTTCACTCAAAGTATGCTATGCATGGCACTGCAAATTGAAGTACATGCCTTCCTGGTACAAGAAGACGTTTGAAGACATGTTCACTACTGGCTTTTGGGAAGACCACTCAGAAGTATTCATCAGCCATCCCACACATTTGCTTCATTTGTTTTCCTGTGAACGTGTCATGTATTGTGAACATTATCTGTGACCACCTCTAGACGAACCCCAACCTATCAATTGGGAGAAGCTCGAATGCATCCTTATTAGAGAAATTCGCATCATGGAACATACTATGGCGACCAACCTTCTCACTAATTATATTACTAATGCACAATCAAGTTCTATCAGGGATGATAGAAACGAGGAGGAGGGGAGTGTTCAAGTCAAAGGATCAAGCACCGGCTCTCATCATAGAAGAAGAGGAAGCACATAAATTACTCACAGGTTACTTCGTTATCTCAACAGTGATTTTTATCACGAGAACAATGTAATATATGTATATACATCCGATTACCGCATGTACGACTCCATTTTGTGCAAGTCGATGAGTTCTCAGGCTTGAGGAGTCTAAGTAGAAATCTTATACCAATTTTTGTAATTTTTGGAAGCCATTAGATAGTTCAAATTAGAGGTAGAACCTATTTTTTAACTATTCCAGTCACTAGACGTGAAACCAGTCAAAACTAGGTAAAAACTAAAAAATACAGCTAGAGAGCTCATTTTGAGGTTGTTGTTGTTATTGTAGAACTTATGAGCTAGTGATTAGAAGAGCTATTGTAATTAGTGGATGATGAATATGAGTATGAGTTATTTCCTTGCTTTCCATTGATCTCCATTGCCACTTTCCTTGTGCATATGTGCATGTGTGTGTACGCTCTTCATGCACATCACTTGCTCTTGATCTTCATATTTGCCTAACATCTCCGGGGATTGACAATTATGAGGTGGAGCTCTTCATGTTGGTACTCACCATTGTACTAGAGTGACACCAGGGTGTCTGCTTGAAGCTATGGATCAATGATGATGTGTTATGCTTGATGCCACTCTTGGAAGATTCTACGATGAGTTCTTCTAGTAGTTGACCTATATTTTGGTAATTGCAACTGTTGGGGGGTTGGAACCAAGCTAGAGCAGTACCCTTGAGGGTCAAACCAAATGCCTTGAACTAAGTGAACAAGTGCTCAACTTGTTCAGCTCTTAACACTTGGTTGAACTCGGCCACATGATCATAACGATCTCCGGACCCATCAAGGTAGTTTTTCATTGCCTTCACCACTTGAGAGGGTCTAAGGGTTATTGGGTGCTCTCAAGGTCTAGGTAATGGAAAATCATGTTCATCTGTTTGATGGCTATGTGCTTGGTGTCTCTTTCTTTCAAGTCTTTCACTTTTAAATCCTGATTTGTCCCTACCTAGAGTCTGTACAAATCTTACCTCAGGTCTCTCTCTAGCTCTTTCCCTCTAGTTTTTTGTGAGCCTGGGATGATCCTGCTCCTTGGAGGTCATGTGAAACATTAGATCTAGGTGGAGGGAAAATCAATTCACTCTTCCAAGTGTATGCATGCCTATCATGCTCTGTAACCAAGAACATTCTCTATGATGTTTTTAGATATGGGTGGAGGGAAAATCAATTCGCTCTTCGAAGTGTATGCATGCCTGTCATGCTCTATTACCAAGAACATTCTCTCTGATGTGTTATCTAGATAGATAACTTTGCACGGTGTCTCAAGATCTTTGAACTCATAGATGGTGACTTCACTTATTTTGCTAAGTTGGTTTAGTTTGAATCTCTAAAAAGCTTCCTCCATTTCTCTATTCAAGAATAGTTATATGATTTTGTTGTCTTCAGGAATCACATCTGGAGTTATTACCCTAGTCAAGATGGATTTACCTGGAGGAGTCTTGGTTCTTGCCCTAGGTCTCCTTGTTCTAGGACTTCTATCTCGTTCTCTAGAATGATATTTACAAACTCATCAGTCATGTATGGTAAATTGGTAACCACATACATGGTTCCTTGCTTATTAATATAAGAACCCTCTTCAAACTTGACCACTGGGTGTTCAAGCTTGAAAGGTTGGTCTGGATTTTTAAGTTGGACAACTGATCTCCTTAGACCATCCTCATAGATGCGTGCACCTAATCGGTTGGTCCTAACATATTCCAATTGTGTTTTATAAGGACCTTCTAGTGTCTATAGATAGGCAGTGCATGAGCTACATGCAGTTCTCTCCATGCTAAAAGACATTTCTGAATCACTTGTGTCTGAACTGAGTATGTAGGGATACTCACTAAGTTGTTGTGCCCATGGCCTAGCTATATGGTTGACACTAGCCTCAGATGATCTAATGCTCTGTTTATCCTTGCCTCAATGTCTCCCAAATCTAAGGTTCATAGGCCTTGTCTACTAGTCCCAATTTTCCCCTTATATTGCTCAAAATCCCTTGGAGCCCCCTTGGCTTCCTAATCCCACTTGAAGGTCAACTTCAAATTACTGTACCTGAAAATCAACACACTATTTTTACCAAAAACAGTTAAAGCCATGTAGCATTTGATACTAGCTTTCCAACGAGATCTAGAGCTCAAAAAATGGATTTTGGATGAAAAAGTTATGTCAAATCAGGCTCTTGGGGGTCAGAACAGGGAAACATGATCTCATGATACACAATATTGAGGAAGTATCGGTGATACTTAAGAGAAAATGATACATGATACTTGTCTTTACACGATGCACAATACTTGAGTATGCAACGATACACAATACCATATTTTCACAATACAATACTTGAGCTACCATGATACATGATACTGACCTTTTGGCGACACATGATACACAAGGGAATGATATGATACTTGGCTTGAGCATGATACATGGTAGTTGCACTCAAACGATACGATACTGGATGGTCATGGTACACAATACTTGTGAAGTATTGCAATACACGATCCAGTGATACGTGATACCAGATAATCCACTATACGATACTTGGTTTCAAATGATACACGATACTTGGGTAGTATCGCGATACACCACTCGGTGATACATGATACACAATACTTGTTCCCCCGATATGATACTTGGCTAGAGAGGATACACAATGTTGTGGTTTTACTCGGCTCTTCCTAATAGCACTTCTTGTCGACGCGACGAAGGCTGAACCTTATTAAGCCTGCAGAATTCGCCATGCCCAAGAAGAACTAAGCTAGAGTGATTTAGAACACCTCTGTAATCAATCAATAGCTTAGCATAGTTTTTGATGCTCAACGTATAAGATTGGGCTCTAGATTCACTGAAAAATTTCACCGAAACTTCACCAGACTGTCACTGGACTGACACCGTGATCGTACCGGAATGAACTTCAATTCTGATTATAATTACTTCAAGTGAATGTTTATGAAGTAAGGGAGTGATGCGTGAACTTCCTTAACTTACTGAACTCTTCCTGAAGTTTAAGGAAAAACTCCACTAGTTCAGAAAACCTCTTTCCGGTCAGGCTTTGTACTGTGTGTAGATATCTTTTCCACCGGAAAATTTGATCAACTAAAAGTAGAGATGTCTAGCTACAGAATGAGCTATCTCTCTTACAAAACTTTGCATTACTCTGCGAGATCTACTTCGTTCTTCTACCGAAAATTACTCGTTTACTGTAACTGACCAAAATACGTTTACTGTGAAAACTTTAACTGTTAAATATCTTTAACCGTAGTATGACAATACTTCGGTTTCTTCACATACGAACACTGCACGCGAATTTCCACATGAACATGTGTTTTCTATTAGAGAAGATGTGTACAAATAGGCTTGGCCTCTTCTTGCTCAAGCTACAAAAACTCTCCTACAATGAGTAGTTCCTTCCTACCATCTCTCTCAAATGAATACCCGACATTTCAGGTTTCTGTTATTCATCTTTTCATATGCGATCTCTGGCGTCTTCTTCTACATACGCGATCTCTGGCGTCTTCTTCTAACCATAACTAAAAACTCTCTCTGTCTCTCTCTCTCCTTCTTCTTCTATTTGTGCTCTTATTTATATTGCGCGCTCTTTCCACGCACGTTCTTGTTCGCACTTCCCTTCTATTATTCCTATGCATGTTCTCTCTATGTACAGTTTGATTCGGTGTAACGAACTCTGATCTTGGAAGATTCTGTATTGTACATAACGGTCGTGGATTTGTCCCTCCACTAAGGCTTTTGATTTCCTTTGATTCTGCTTCTCTTTTCTTTTTTCTTTTATGCCTGTCTGTTTGTCAAATTCGTGAGTGTTTCTTCAACAGCTCCCCCTCAATCACTAATTTGACATCTTCCGGTCTTTCATATATCTTTCTTTCTTTTATACCTGCCATCTCTTTGAATCTGTTTGTCTTCGTTCCATCCAAGCTCTTTGTCAAAATGTCTGCAATCTGATCTTTTGTCGGAGTGTATACTATTTCTATATCTTTCTCCATTACCTTTTCCCTCAGGAAATGATACTAAATTTCTATGTGCTTTGTTCTTGCATGAAATACTGGGTTTGCTGCAAGATACAAAGAGCTCATATTATCTCCATGTATGATAGGTACACCTTGATCAATACCCATGCTTTTGAACAAGGTCTGCATCCATATTATTTCTTTAGCTGCTTCTAAGAGTCCTTTATATTCGGCTTCTATTGACGATAACGCTACTGTGTGTTGCTTCTTTGAACACCAGCTTACCAGCTTATCTCCTAGGTATATCATATACCCGTGCGTTGATCTTCTGTCATCTTGACTTCCAGCCCAGTCTGAGTCACTGTATGCTTTCAACTTTATATCTGACGTAAAAGGATAATATAATCCTTCTTTTATAGTTCTTTTGACGTATTTAAGAACTCTTTGTCCTGCAACCCAATGTTGATCTGTCGGAAAATGCATGAATTGTGAGAGAACTCCCACTACATAACTAAGATCTGGTCTCGTTAGCGTAGCATAAATTAAACTTCCTACTAATGACTGATATCTCTTCATATCTTTAAACTCTGCACCACTGTATCTGCTGAGTTTATGATTTACTTCAAGCGGTGTTGAAGCTTCTCTGCAATTCTCCATATTAAACTTCTTCAGTAAGTTTAGGAGATACCTTTCTTGTGAAACATATACACCATGATCTGTGTATGTGATTTCCATTCCTAAGAAATATGATAACTTCCCTAGGTCACTGATCTTGAACTCTCTTTCGAGTAGTTTCTTTACTTCTATAATCCCTTCATCTGAGGTTCCTATGATTATTAAGTCGTCTACATAAATACAAATGTAGATCATACCTTCTTCTGTTCTCTTTATGAGTAGACTTGCGTCTGCCTTCGAACTTTGGTATCCAAGTTCATTCAGATATTTCACAAGTCTGTAATTCCAAGCTCTTGGAGCTTGCTTCAGTCCATAAAGTGCTTTTCTTAATCTGCAGACAAAGTTTGGGTATCTGAAACTTTTGAACCCTTCAGGTTGTTCCATGTATACTTCATCAGAAATGTATCCATTTAGAAATGCGTTCTTTATATCTAGCTGACTTAGCTTCCATCCTTTCGATGCAGCTACAATAATTACTGTCCTTATGGTTGACATTCTTGCCACCGGACTAAACGTCTCATCATAATCTATGCCATGCGTCTGGGCATAGCCTTTGACCACCAGCCTTGCTTTGTATCTGGCTATCCTTCCATCTGCAAATTTCTTTATTTTGAAAACCCATTTATTTCCGATTACTTTCTTACCATTTGGTTTCGGAACAAGTTCCCATGTCTTGTTCTCCTCCAGTGCGCTGATTTCTTCTTTCATTGCTTCTTCCCATTGCTTCTTGCCTTTAGCTTCATCATAGCTTTGTGGTTCTTCATCATCTTTGACCATATATGCATAATCTTTCTGAGTTATGTATGAGGTATCATATGAATACCTTTCTGGTTGTCTTCTAGTCCTGCTTGACCTTCTTGGTTCGTGTTCTTCATAAGTGTTTGAATACACTTCTTCATCTTCATTTCTTATACCTGATCCGATCCTGGACGTACTTGCCTGCATATGATCTTCATCTCTGTTCACCTGCACAATTGATTTTCCTTTTTCTTTCCTTCTTACCTCTTCTTCAATTTCTTCAGTCGTATGACTTTGATCTGCATACCAGCTTTTCTGTTCATCAAAAGTAACATCTCTAGAAACAATAAACTGTTTCGTTAGAGGACTCCATAACCTATAACCCATCTGTTTTTCATCATATCTGACGAACACATATTTCTCTGCTTTCGGTTCAAGCTTATGTCTCAGTTGTGATGGTACATAAGCATACGCTACTGATCCAAACACTTTGCAATGATCAAGTGTTGGCTTCTTTCGCCACCAAGCTTCATAAGGGGTCATTCCTTGTAATGTTGTACATGGTAATCTGTTTACCAAGTATGTAGCTGTATTTACAGCTTCAGCCCAAAGATAATTTGGACAATCTTTTTTGTTTAGCATAGCTCGTGCAAATTCAACTAGAACTCGGTTCCTTCTTTCTACTACTCCATTTTGTTGTGGTGTATATCTGTAGGTTATTTCTCTCTTAATACCTACGTTCCAAAGATAGTCATTGAATTCTCGGGAGAAGTATTCTCCCCCTCCATCAGACCTTAGTCTTTTAAGTTTTTGTCCGGTAAGTCTTTCAGCATATGCATGAAAATGCCTGAAAGCTTCAAACACTTCTGATTTCTCTTTCAGAACATAAAGAGTTATCCACCTTGTTGCATCATCAATGAATAAGACATAGTACCTCGATCCGCTGATTGATCCTTCTTTCGTTGGCCCCCATACATCTGTATGAATAAGCTCGAGTACTCCATCATGTTTGAATCCTTTCTTCTAGAAAGTTAACTTGTGGGCTTTTCCCATCTGACATGCTTCGCATTTATGAATCATATGTTGATTCTGTATGTTCGGTAATCCCAGTACTGACTGGTTTGCTATCATAGCTTTAATTCCTTTTCCATTGAAATGAGCTAATCTCTTATGCCATAGATCAAGTTCTGTAATTATCTTTTCTCCATGTGTGAGCAATGCTTGGCCGATGCTCCCTTGTACTCTTAAGGTAAAGAGTCTTCCTTCTTTCTTTCCAGAAACGATCTGATTATATCCATTCTCGGGATCTTCTACAAATACTCCTTTGTTTGTAAATCTGACCTGAAAACCTTTTTCAACTATCTGTCCCACACTGATCAAATTTTTCGGTATTGTTGGAATATACAAAACATTGGTTAGCAAATCTGCTCCACTCTTGCATTTCACTTTTCCAATTGAATGTAGGCTATGTCTCGTATTGTCACCTGTTTGAACAGTGTGACTAGAACTACCTTTTTCTAGTTCTGACATCAGTTCTATATTTCCTAAAAAATGATTAGAGCATCTAGAATCAATGTAAAATACCTTTAGGTCTTCATTTTCTGATGTGCTGATAGAGTTCATCATCAACGATGTATGACTTTCATTCTGCGTGTCATTTGCGTAGTTGTTGTAGGTGGTGTTGTAGGATTGATTCTGTCCCCAACTTCTCGCTCCACCTCTACCATAACCGCCTCTTTGGCCTTGTCTGCCTCTTTGATATCTTCCGCTCCTAGTTCTGCTATTATTGTTCTGATTCTGATTTGATCCTTGTTGATTGTGCCAACAGTCATGAGCCAGATGATTACTTAATCCACAAATCCAGCAGGCCTTCTTGTTGGTATTCCGGCTACTTCTTCCTCTTCCAAAACCTCTTGCTCTTCCTCTGCCAGTGCCTTTACCTCTTGCGTAATAGGCCTGAGAGCTCGACTCTTCTTCATCTTTTGACTTACCTTTGTCTTTCTTCTTGTTCTTCATGTACATTGCAGAGCTTTGTCCTTTATCTGCATCTCCTTTCAGGTCTTGCTCATATGTGAGCATCAAACCAAACAACTGATTTAAATCTGGCACGAAATGATTTAAAGAAAGTTCAGTTGAAAGTACGAAAGGTTTCCACCTTTCATCTCCTCTCAAACCTGTTAGCAGTTGCGCTATCAATCTGTGATCTTCGACATCTTCATTTATGGATCCAAGACTATCTGCTAGATCCTTCATCTTAGCAACATAATCACTAATGCTTTGACTTGACTTCTTTTTGAATGTCGTAAATTCGGACCATAAGCTAGCCTTCCTAGCTTTCGTAGTATTTTGGAAATGATCTTCCAATGCACTCCATATGTCCTCCGCTTTCTCCAGACCTCTAATGTGCGGTAGTAGATGGTCTGTTACGGTATTATAGATGTAGGTTCTTGCCGTTGCATCTTTCTTTTGCCACAGCTTCAAGGCTTCTAATTCTTCTTTTTTCGGTTGACTATCATCTTCGAAAGTCGGCTTCTTTTCTTCTCCGGTCACATACATCATTAAGTCCTTACTCATAAGTAAGGCTTCCATGCGCATTACCCATGCAGGATAATTATCTCTGTCCAGTTTGTCAATAGTAACGTGGTCTGCCATAATTTTTCCAGTGAGTATGATGTTAAGGGTTTTACCTTTCACAAACCTTTACTCTTGAGGATGACTTCAGAATACTTCTTGATACCATTTGCTGTTGATCTCTTCAGCGTTCTCCTTTCCTTATGAAAGCTTTCGACTTCTCTTGTATCTTCACTTCTGGTTGTTCCTTGAGAACCTTTCTGCTTTTCAGAATCTTTCGGCTCTTGGGTCTAGCCTGCTCTGATTAGATATCGATTCGCCCTTGCTCTTGGATCTATCCTTGGCTCTTATACCACTGTTGTGGTTTTACTCGGCTCTTCGTGATACCACTTCTTGTCACGCGACGAAGGCTGAACCTTATTAAGCCTGCGGAATTTGCCACGCCCAAGAAGAACTAAGCTAGAGTGATTTAGAACACCTCTGTAATCAATCAATAGCTTAGCATAGTTTTTGACGCTCAACGTATAAGACTACACTCTAGATTCACTGAAAAATCTCACCGAAACTTCACCAGACTATCACTGGACTGACACCGTGATCGTACCGGAATGAACTTCAATTCTGATTATAATTACTTCAAGTGAATGTTTATGAAGTAAGGGAGTGATGCGTGAACTTCCTTAACTTACTGAACTCTTCCTGAAGTTTAAGGAAAAACTCCACTAGTTCAGAAAACCTCTTTCCCGTCAAGCTTTGTACTGTGTGTAGATATCTTTTCCACCAGAAACTTTGATCAACTGAAAGTAGAGATGTCTAGCTACAGAATGAGCTATCTCTCTTACAAAACTTCGCATTACTCTGCGAGATCTACTTCGTTCTTCTACCGGAAATTACTCGTTTATTGTAACTGACCAAAATATGTTTACTGTGAAAACTTTAACTGTTAACTATCTTTAGACAATAATTCGGTTTCTTCACATACGAACAGTGCACACGAATTTCCACATGAACATGTGTTTTCTATTAGAGAAGATGTGTACAAACAGGCTTGGCCTCTTCTTGCTCAAGCTACAGAAACTCTCCTACAGTGAGTAGTTCCTTCCTACCATCTCTCTCAGATGAATACCCGACATTTCAGGTTTCTGTTATTCATCTTTTCATACGCGATCTCTGGCGTCTTCTTCTACATACGCAATCTCTGGCGTCTTCTTCTAACCATAACTAAAAACTCTCTCTGTCTCTCTCTCTCCTTCTTCTTCTATTTGTGCTCTTATTTATACTACGCGCTCTTTCCACACACGTTCTTGTTCGCACTTCCCTTCTATTATTCCTATGCACGTTCTCTCTATGTACAGTTTGATTCGGTGTAACGAACTCTGATCCTGGAAGATTTTGTACTGTACATAACGGTCCTGGATTTGTCCCTCCACTAAGGCTTTTGATTTTCTTTGATTCTGCTTCTCTTTTCTTTTTTCTTTTATGCCTGTTTGTTTGTCAAATTCGTGAGTGTTTCTTCAACACACAATACACGATACTCAACCCAGCGATACACGATACTTATGCGGTAGCACAATACATGGGGGTGAAGTATTGATGATGCACGATACCGGCCAAGTATCACAACATAGAACATGTACATATGCAATACATCCAAAAACTTTCATATGTGATAAGTTTGGCTTTTTACCTATGAACTTCTCTTTAGGTGTAACTTGATGTACAACAGGAGTTGGAGTTCTGTTCATAATGTATATAGCCGTATGCATAACTTCTGCCCAATAACAATGAGACATATTCTTCTCAGCCATCAAGGCTCTTGCTATTTTTGCAATATGTTTATTTTTGCGTTCAACAATGCCATTCTGTTGTGGTGTGTACCTGCATGAAAATTGACATTGAATTCCATGACTTTTTAGAAAGTTGCTAAACTCATTTGATATGTATTCACCTCCTCCATCAGATCTTAATGTCTGAATATACTTCCCTGCGTGCTTTTCCACCATAGCTTTAAAATTGTAGAAGTGAGTGAACACCTCATTCTTCTCTTTCATGAAATATACCCCACACTTTTCATGTATGGTCATCAATGAAAGTAACATAAAACTTGCAACCACCCATACATGTGGTCTTTGCAAGACCCCAAACATCTGTATGTACTATTTCTTGCACATTCTCACTAACATGCTTGTCATGCAGAAACTAATGATCTTGATTGTTTACCAAATTGACATGTTGCACATACCTTTTGCATCTCCGCAACCTTAAAATTTGATATTCCATGGACAATCTCCTTTGACTGCATCGGTTTCGTCCATTGCAAGTTTGCATGTCCAATCCGTTTGTGCCACATCTCTATATCTACAATAACTCCTACACCTTTTGCAAACATGGTTGCATTCATTTTAGGAATTTTCACATTTAAGGTGAACATCCTACCCACTTTGTTTCCTTTGGCAATCAATCGTCCATCTTGTTTGTACTCTTCTACATATAACCCATCAATATTGAACTTGACTTGTAATCCCTGGTCAACCATTTGTCCAATAGAAACCAGATTCTTTGTTATATTTGGAACATGAAGCACATCACTAAGGTGTTTTACCTTCCCATCCTCCATAGATAGTGCTATATTTCCTATATGCTCGATAGGGTGTGATGTGTCATCACTTGTTTCAACATATCCATGAATTGACAATTTTTGCAAACTACTAAACCATTCCGCATGACTAGTCATGTGATTTGAAGCACTTGAATCAACATACCAGACATTACCATTTGATTTTGAAGCATCAATAGACATCGTATTCATCATATGATGTTGGACCATGAACAGCTTCTCAAAATCATCTACACTCATGGATGCATAGTTGTTTTGTTGTCTTCTGTTATTTTGATTCTTCAACCTACAATCACGTTCAAAGTGTCCAGGTTTACCACAATTCCAACTTTACTGTCATTACCTGAATAATTCCTTTGGAAATTTTTGCAACCTCTTTGGCTCCCCCTGCCTCAAAACTGTCATGTTCCTCCCGCATGATTGTGTTGATGTGTCCTCTTCTGCTTCGAAAACCTCTACCTTTTCCTCTTCCTCTTCTAGAGTAGAATACCTGATCAGAATTAGGTTTTCCTTGGGAGTTTGAATCCTCACCAAGATTCTTTTCTTCAATAATCAGCATAGATACCAGATCAGCAAAATTCAGAATATTTTCCGTGGTCTGTATAGAAGTTATGAACTGCTTATATGTAGCTCCTAAACCACAAAGGCACACTTACACCTTATCATCATCATCATCTACATTCACACTAGTAGTCACTTACCAACATGCTCGTTTTCTCCAATGTATGCAGCTTGTTCTTGAGTTGTGATTTCTGTGCCTTTGTATTGGTCGCATACAATGTGAACAAACTGTTCCAAGCCTCTTTTGGAGTGTTTTTATTCCTCTCTGGTAACTGCAGAGTGTTTTTATTCCTCTCTGGTAACTGCAGAGTGTTTTTATTCTCTCCTTCGATGTACTTCTAGTAGCCTTTTCCCATCAAGAAATTCTTCATCCTGAATCTCCAAGCATGGAAGTTGTTCTTCTCCAGCTTATCGCTCATAAGCTGACTCATTCCATTTGCATTTGCCATTTCTGCAGCAATTCATAACACTGCAAAACACTACAAGAAGCACTTCTGCTTGAACACTATCGCACTATAACGTGACATTTTGATCTCAGAAAAACACAGTTTTCATGTATCAACAGTAGACGGAATCACTTGAAACTGTGGATCTGAAATATATGAGTGTTGTCGAACAGGATGCAAGTTACAGTTTTGCAAACTAACCTAGTTTTTCTGTGGGCCCCACCTTGTAGGCTCAAAATGGAGGTTGAGATGGCTCCAAATCTATGATTTGACAAAAATAAGTGACCCTAAAGGGTTAACTCTCGAAAATATTTTGAGGTCTTCTACCTTCACACCAATTTTCATAGCAATCTAAGGTCGTTTGTGAATCGCGCTTTTGCCACGCCTTCTCGTGTACTCTTCACTATCGGCCTTCTCCACGAGCTCTCTACAGTCACACTGGCTCTGATACCATGTCATGAGGAAGGAGATGAGGAAGAGAGCTCACACACACACACACACTCACAATCAAAGAGAAACAGACACTCTGATTGAGGCAAGGAAGAATGATCTTCTTCTTCTTCTTTTATTACACAAAAAGGAATGTACAAGAATGACCTAAAAACAAGAATACAACAAGTGCAATATATAAAGATCAGTAGATAAGGAAAAATATAATGTCCACAAATGAGTGAGCTGGCAAGAAACAAATGTGTCATCACTCTTGGTAGATAAATCTAGTACAACTCAATGAAGTACCCCTGACATATACTAATATGACCACTATACATGTCAGAGAAATGCATATTCATCAAATACATCCAAGAAAGGTAAAGAAAAGCTTGCTGCTGGTAGTAAAACATGTGTAGGTTTCGAAGACGTTGATGGAGATTCAAGCGGTTGAGAAAAGAGTCTTGATGAGGAACTTGGATTGCCCTCTGTAAAGACTCTAGGAGTAAGAAAGGCTTATGCAGATGATACAAGGAGAATTGACCCAGGACGAAGAAGATCCTGGAGGATGCGGAATTCAGTGCAACGATTGACGTAAGACCATTATATGGCTCGTCATTGTGCCTACATGACCAAGGTAATACAAGATGTTGAACCTTCTTGTTTTGAAAATGCAATTGAAAATACAGATTGGGAAAAAGCTATGGATGAGGAGATGTCTGCACTTTATGAAAATGATACATGGAAGCTGGTCCCATTGCCACAAGGAAAGAAACCTATAGGTTGCAAGTGTATTAACAAGATAAAGCACAATGTTAATGGTAGCATAAGAAGGTACCAAGCACGATTGGTAGCAAAAGGATATGCACAAACATATGGCATTGATTATGAGGAAACATTCAGCCCTATAGCTAGAATTTCTACTGTCATAACACTTCTTGCATTACCTATAACAAAAGGATGGACTCTGCATCAGATGAATGTGAAGAATGCTTTCCTACATAGTGAGTTCCAGGAAGAAGTATACATGGACCAGCTGCAAGGATATGAAGATTCAAAGCACCCAGAGTATGTTTGTAGGTTGCAAAAGGCTTGGGCTTAGACAAGCTCCTCGTGCATGGCATGCAAGGATTGTTGATTATTGAACCACCATTGGGTTTTCTATGTGTGATGTAGATCATTCACTATATGCAAGCAAGGGTGATGATGGCAACACAATTGTGGTTATCTATGTTGATGACTTGATTGTAGGTGGTGAGAATGAAGAAAACATTAAAGAGGTAAAGCAACTTCTTATGCAAGAATTTGACATGAAAGATCTTGGTGTGTTGTGCTATTTCTTGGGCATTGAGTTTATACATATAGAAATAGATATATGGATGTCGCAAATGCAATATGCCTTGAATATGCTACAAAAGCATGGTATGACTGATTGTAAGCCGATTTCTATGCCATTAGATCAAAATTTGAAGTTAGATACTACATCAGGTGAAGCATTGGAAAATGCTACTATTACAGGAAAATTATGGGAAGTTTGATATATCTCATAATTATGAGGCCTGATCTTAGCTACACTGCTGGACTTGAAAGTCAATTTATGCAGGTTCCCAGGAAGCCACATTTAGATGCTTTGAGGTGCACTCTACATTATGTGAGTGCTACTTTGGATTATGCATTGTTTTATGAAGCTAGTGTATATTTGCAGGTTCATGGATACACTGATGTGGATTGGGTTGATAGCATTGCAGATAGAAGATCTACTAGTGGCTTTCTATTCTCACTTAGGAGTGCAACTATTACATGGAGCAGCAAGAAGAAACCCATTGTTGCTTTGCCGAGTACAGAGGCTGAGTATAGAGGTGGTGCAATGGCAGCATGTGAGGCATGATGGTTGGACATGTTACTTTTAGATTTAGGTGTGGAAGTGCAAAAGCCTATCACAATATATTGTGATAATCTTAGCAATATACAGTTAGCACAGAACCCTATTATTCATGCTAGAACAAAGCATATCGAGGTACATTATCACTTCATCAAAGAGAAGGTATCAGCAGGTGATATTGATCTTCTTTATGTGAGAACAGATGAGCAGGTTGCTGATATCTTCACTAAAGCACTTGGAGCAAAGAAGCTGAAGAATTTTAGAGGATGCTTGGATTAGAGGATATGACATTGAACTTGAGGGAGAGTGTTGAGATATTAAGATCAACATGTGATGATCTAGGATGACACATATCAATTTTTCATTTCTCTGACATGTATAGTGGTCATGCTAGTATATGTCAGGGATACTTCATTGAGCTCTACTAGATTTATCTAGCGAGAGTGATGGAACATTTTTTTCTTGCCAGCTCACTCATTTGCAAACATTAGATTTTTCTTAATGTACTCATATTTATATATTGCACTTGTTGTATTCTTGTTTTTAGGTCATTCTTGTACATTCCTTTTTATGTAATACAAGAAGAAGAAGATCATTCTTCCTTGCCTCAATCAAAGTGTGTGCTTCTCTTTGATTGTGAGAGTGTGTGTGTGTGAGCTCTCTTCCTTATCTCCTTCCTTGTGACAGAGGAGATCATATTAGATTTGTGCAGGCATAGCAAACTAGCATAATTCACATGACCAAAGCATGCATGCCAAAGCTTTGCATCTGAGATAGCATGAGAGCCTTGCATTGCACATGCCGAATCATTCACATGGTCTATGATCTTAAATGGCCCATGACATAAGATTCTAGAAGCAATAATGACATTGCCATTTGAAAGATCATGAATTCTACACCTTTCATCAACAAATTTGATAATCAAGCCAATCTTGGTTAATGCTCAAATCGACAATAGATTTTTCTTGATCCCTAGCACATAGAATGCATCTGACAATGTGAAAGAACTACCATCAACAGTAATCAAAATGATCTTACTGACACCCAGAGAACAGTATGCACAAGTGAACTATCTGGTAAGACTTCATCAACAAAAATCAATTTTTCTTTCAAATCTTGGATCTTTTTCAAGAAAAGTTCCATAGAATCTCCTTCATTCATATGCTCACTCTCCAATTGTTTTTGGAGGTAAGCAATACAAGCCTCATTTCTTGCCTAGTATAAAGTAGTAAGTTTAACCCAAGCATCCTTCATTGTTTTGCAAGAGCGAATATGAGGGATAATGGCACTTTTGATAGACAAGGTTATCAGTGCATGTGCCTGAGCATCTCTACAATCTCAACAAAGTTGCTCTACAGTAGGTGAGGCAGGAACCATAGAGAGAACACGAATCTAAAGATCATCATCTTGAATGCCATCTGCATCACCTTCAATAACTGTATTCACAAGTGTAGTAGGGTGTTTTGCAATACCTTGCACAATATTCCATAATCCTTTTGCTACCAATACATGACACATCATATATGCCCATAATGGGTAAGTGGTACCATCCAACTTTTCCTCAACAGCCAACATATGGAACATATCATTGCTTTCAACCATGGCCACTAACTAAATACCCTGATGCAAAAAAATGATTGTATCTCAAAAAGTTGATTAGAACCACCCTATTGAGCTCTGTAAACCTATAGCAAACTTTGAGGCACTTATGTTCACGAGTCAAAACCTATATATATGTTGTTGGGAGTGATGGTAGGATGCACTCAAGAGATTGAGTAGATGCTGCTAATCCTGCTTTGCACCAGCCCTTAGTGACTCGAGATATGATTAGTAGACTCCTTGAGCTTCCAAATGATACCAAAATATGCTATATGTACTTTGGAAAAGGTTTGAGTAATGATTAGATCAAAACAGGTGAGTTTGCACTTCACTAGACTTGAAAACTTTCTATTTTGATCTTGATACCTGCTCAGTCTTTCACTCAGTATGACCAGCACACTTACAATTGATCTAATTCCTTCTGGACATATTAAATTAGCCTAACAAGCTACCATTGCAAGTGGAATGAAAGGAAATCACAAACTATACTCTGAGAAAGTTGTTTAGCAAAATTAGGGACAATCCCGACTTTTTAGGAACTCTGTAGAAAAATACCAGAGGTTACTTCGAGCGAGATTTCTCCGTGATGGCTGATCCTTTGGCCTTGAGATTTTGTAGGCATGTATTATGCTTAGAGCTGGTTCCAATGTGCTTTGAATCACTTGATTTGGTTCAGTAGATCCTGAGATATGCCCTGTTGAAGTTGACAGACTTGGAGATGATAACTCAGAGAAACAGATATGATGAATGTGTATACTTCTATTGATTGATGTGTTTGTACAATCTCATTAGCATGACAAGCATAGCTAAATGAGGTATTGTGGTGTAGGCTATGGAGTAGCACTAACACACACAAAGTTACAACAATAGAATACCTCGGGGAGTGAGCTGAAGTGACCAGACTAACCGCGAGTTTTTTCTCTCCATTTTTATATGAGTTGAGTGATCATTTGAATTTGAAATTCAAATCTAAACTCCCTAGAATCTCTCCTCTAAAAGTAAGGAGATATTCTCTCCATTTACAAGTTTCCAATTTCCACGAATCTATCAAGTAGGTGTGATTACATAATGCCAAGTCACTTAGACTTTTACAAGGAGTAAAAAAATAATAAATCATAGGTATGGGTTCCTATGGTTCTAGCTTCACATAGTGATATCTTTCAAGGGTTCCAAACCAAATCTTCCAAGGTTCCAAGCCAAGTGTGAAGGCTTGAAATGCACCAACAGCTCCCCCTCAAGCCAAGCACTTCGGCTTAAGTCTTCATTTTCAACCTTCAATCACATCCTGCAATCCAATCATGGATTTAAATCTGCATAGCTTGTTTCCATCCAATGCTTTAGTGAGTAAATCTGCACATTGCATATTAGTAGACACATAAGTCAATTGAATCTCTTTGCTTAGTAACTTCTCCCTCACATAGTGGTAATGAACCTCTATGTGTTTGGTTCTGGCATGATATATTGGATTAGCTGCAAGGTGAAGAGAGCTAGTGTTATCCCCAAATATGATTGGAGGTCTAGTGTATAGACCTAACTCTGTATATAGAAGCTTCAACCAGATAGCTTCTTGAGTGGCATTGGCAAGCCCTCTATACTCTGCTTCAGTGGATGACAATGCCACTGTAGGTTGTTTCTTGGTTGACCAAGAAATAGGCTTATCTCCTGCAAAACAAATGTAACCTGATGTGCTCCTCCTATCATCCTTGCATCCTGCCCAATCTGCATCTGAATACACTTTAATGTCAATATCTGATGTATAAGGAAAGTACAAACCATGGTTCTGAGTTCCCTTCAAATACTTCAAGATCTTCTTTGCTGCCTCTAGGTGAGGTACCCTTGGTTTGTGCATGAATTGACTAAGCACACTAACTCCATATGCTATATCAATTCTGGTAAAGGTAGCATAGTTCAAACTACCTACCATGCTTTGATATCATGTGATGTCTTGGACTTCTTCCCCTTCATGAGCACTTAGCTTTAGGTTGACCTCCATTGGAGTAGTAGATACGTTAGCTTCCTGCAAACCAAACTTCTTGACCATATCCTGTACATACTTCTTTTGAGTGATATATATACCTGAGTTGGTGTAGACTAACTCAAGACCTAAGAAGTACTTCAATAATCCAAGATCATTGATCTTGAATTCTTTCATCATCTGTCCTTTGATGTCTCTAATCCCATTGACATCATTGCCTGTAATGATGATGTCATCAACATAAACACACAAGTAGATTACCTCTGTACTACTTCTCTTTATGAATAGAGAAGTGTCTGCCTTACTCATTACAAATCCTTAGTCTTGGAGGTAGGTTGTCAACCTGTAATTCCATGCTCTAGGTGCCTGCTTCAATCCATAAAGAGCCTTCTTCAATTTACAAACATAATTTACCTTCTTGGGATCTTCATAGCCAGGTGGTTGTGACATGTAGACTTCTTCAGATATCCATCCATTCAAGAAAGCATTCTTGACATCTAATTGGTACATGTTCCAATTCTTGGATGCAGCTACACTCACCAATATTCTGATAGTTGGCATCTTAGCCACAGGAGAAAATGTCTCCTCATAATCAATGCCTTGGGTTTGTGCAAAACCCTTGGCTACCAACCTAGCTTTGTACCTGTTTATTGTTTCATCTGAATTCCTCTTTAGTTTGTAGATCCATCTGGATCCTATCACCTTCATAGAGTCTTTCTTGGGTATCAAGTCCCAAGTATCACTCTCCTTGAGAGCTTCCATCTCTTCATCCATAGCTTCTTTCCACTCCGGTTTGGTAATTGCTTCTTCATAGGTACCTGGTTCTTCATTCAACAAATCCTTTGCAAGATATACAGAATGTTTAGTTACAAGTGATGTGTCATACCCAAATTTGATAGGCTTCTTCTTTTCTCTCTGAGATCTCCTCATTGCTTGAGTTGAGGATTCTGGTGTATCTTCTAACTTTTTCATCTTCATCTTTCCTTTGGACTTCCATGCCTTGAATTCCTCAATGTTAATTGTATCATCATCATTTGATCTTGATTCATCTTTCTGGATTGGTTCCTCCTTGGTGAGCTTTGGGAAATCTTCTTCCATATCATAGGGTAGACTAACTTTCCTGCATTCATTCTCATACCATGAGTCATTCTCATCAAAGATGACATCTCTGCTTACCTTGAAGCCTTTGTTTGTTGGGTTGTAGAATCTGTATCCCTTTTGGTTCAAATCATAACCAATGAAGATACATTTTTCAGCTTTAGGGTCTAGCTTTCCCCTTACCTGGGAGGGAATATGCACATATGCTACACAACCAAAAATTTTGCAATGATCCAGAGAAGGTCTCTTACCATGCCAAGCTTCATATGGTGTCATGCCATCAAGTGATTTGGATGGCAACCTGTTTATGAGATAGGTGGCAGTGGATACACTTTTTGCCCAAAGATAATTTGGCAATTTCTTTTCATTAAGCATAGACCTAGCTGTTTCTACAATGAGTCTATTCCTTCTTTCAGCTACCCCATTTTGTTCAGGTGAGTACCTTGTAGTAATCTCCCTTTTGATGCCTCTTTCCTGCAAGAAATCTTCAAACTCATTGGAGAAGTATTCTCCTCCACCATCTGACCTTAGCCTCTTCAAGCTTCTTCCTGTTTGATTTTCAACAAGTGCAAGATACCTCTTGAAACAATTAAACACTTCATCTTTATGCTTCATAAAGTATAAGATGGTCCATCTGCTATAATCATCAATGAAGGACACATAATACCTTGAACCTGAAATGGAAGGGTCCTTGCTAGGTCCCCAAACATCTGTGTGTACCAAGTCTAGGTAGTCTTCATGCATGAAACCTTTCCTTGAATAGGGCAACCTGTGAGACTTACCAAACTGACATGCTCCACACTTGTAAATCATGTGTTGCTTGGATACATTAGGTATCCCAAGCACACATTGATCCCTGCACATTTGCTTTAGGGTTCTTTCACCTATGTGACCTAACCTCTTGTGCCATATTTCTAACTCTGAAAGTGTTTGATCCTTGTAATTATACAAAGCAATGTTCCTGGTGTCTTCTAGCTCAAAAGTAAACAATCTACCTGATTTTTCTCCCTTGGCTATCCTTCTGAATCCATGACTTGGGTCCTCCACATATGCTCCATGTTGTGTGAATCTGACCTGCAAACCTTTCTCCACAATCTGACCAACACTCATTAGATTCTTGGTGATGGTTGGTACATAGAGTACCCTGCTCAATAGGTTCTGGTTACCATCACATGTCTTTACATTTCCAATCTTAACAACAGAATGTTTAGTGTCATCACCTATTTGTACCTGATGTTTTCCCTTGGGTTCTTCCAAATCAGAAAGTAATGCCACATTGCCAGCTACATGGTTAGAACATCCTGAGTCAATATAAAATAAATGATCATCATTTGTACCTGCCTTGGAGGTCATATTCATGATCAATAGGGAGTCATCTTGCTCCTCTGTGTAGTTGTTGTAGTCTCTTCTATTTCTGAATCCACCTTGGTAATTACCATTGTGGTTGTGGTTGTGATTGTTGTTGTATTGATTGTTGTATCCATTGTAGCTTTGATGTTGGTTGAATCTGCCTCTCCCTTGAGAGTATCCACCTCTTGAGTAGCCTCTTCCTCTCTGATTCTTGTACTTCTTGTAGCATTCATCTGTGGTATGATTGGACAATCCACAAATGTTGCATGGTGATGAATTGTAGGGTCTCCCCCTACCTGACTTACCTCCTCTGCCCCTGCCTCTTGATGATCTACCTCTCCCTACATAATTAGCTTGGGAGGTAGAGCCTTCTTCATCCTGTTTCTTCCCTTTACCTTTATCCTTAACTTTCTTATCAATATAGAGAGCAGAGGGGTTGTTACCTTTTGACTGATCTCCTGCCTTTGTAAAATTTGCTTCATGTGTGAATAGTTGGCCCATGAGTGCTGTGAGATCTGGGGTATGCATGTCCATATAGAGGTCCATTGCAGTGGTGAAACTTTCCCACTTATCATCTGCCTTGAGTCCATTTGTTACTTGCCTGACTATTTGCTCCTCTTCAATCTCCTCTCCAATGCTTGCTAATTGGTCTGCCCCATCTTTAATCTTTGTCACATACTCTGAGACTGATTGCTTGGGCTGCTTCCTAAGGGTTGTGAATTCAATCCACAGTTGATTCTTCCTGGCCCTTGTGTTGGAAGAGAAATATGTTGACAGAGTTTCCCAAGTCTCTTGGGAAGTCTTACAGTTCCTTACATGAGGTAACAGGAAATCAGATATAGAGTTAAGAAGGTAAGACCTTGCCAAAGCATCCTTTGCACACCATTGGTTGAGTCTTTCATGTTCATCCTTGGTGGGTAGTCCTCTGGTTTTAAATGAGGGCAATTCCTCATCTCCTGATATGTATCCAAATAAGCTCCTTCCTTGTAGATAGGTCTTCATTCTCAATGACCAAGCTTGGTAATTGTTCCTGTCCAATTTGTCAATGAATGAAGGAAAACCATCTCCCATGTTTACCTTATTTGCTCTGATACCACTGTTGGGAGTGATGGTAGGATGCACTCAAGAGATTGAGTAGATGCTGCTAATCCTGCTTTGCACCAGCCCTCAGTGACTCCAGATATGATTAGTAGACTCCTTGAGCTTCCAAATGATACCAAAATATGCTATATGTACTTTGGAAAAGGTTTGAGTAATGATTAGATCAAAACAGGTGAGTTTGCACTTCACTAGACTTGAAAACTTTCTATTTTGATCTTGATACCTGCTCAGTCTTTCACTCAGTATGACCAGCACACTTACAATTGATCTAATTCCTTCTGGACATATTAAATTAGCTTAACAAGCTACCATTTGCAAGTGGAATGAAAGGAAATGACAAACTATACTCTGAGAAAGATGTTTAGCAAAATTAGGGACAATCCCGACTTTTTAGGAACTCTGCAGAAAAATACCAGAGGTTACTTCGAGCGAGATTTATCCGTGATGGCTGATCCTTTGGCCTTGAGATTTTGTAGGCATGTAGTATGCTTAGAGTTGGTTCCAATGTGCTTTGAATCACTTGATTTGGTTCAGTAGATCCTGAGATATGCCCTGTTGAAGTTGACAGACTTGGAGATGATAACTCAGAGAAACAGATATGATGAATGTGTATACTTCTATTGATTGATGTGTTTGTACAATCTCATTAGCATGACAAGCATAGCTAAATGAGGTATTGTGGTGTAGGCTATGGAGTAGCACTAACACACACAAAGTTACAACAGTAGAATGCCTCGGGGAGTGAGCTGAAGTGACCAGACTAACCGCGAGTTTTTTCTCTCCATTTTTATATGAGTTGAGTGATCATTTGAATTTAAAATTCAAATCTAAACTCCCTAGAATCTCTCCTCTAAAAGTAGGGAGATATTCTCTCCATTTACAAGTTTCCAATTTCCACGAATCTATCAAGTAGGTGTGATTACATAATGCCAAGTCACTTAGACTTTTACAAGGAGTAAAAAGATAATAAATCATAGGTATGGGTTCCTATGGTTCTAGCTTCACATAGTGATATCTTTCAAGGGTTCCAAACCAAATCTTCCAAGGATCCAAGCCAAGTGTGAAGGCTTGAAATGCACCAACATATGTTTGGCACAAAAGGACAAAACTTCCTACACATGCATTGTGATAGTGCATTCAGAGGCAAAAATGAGCTCATATTGAAATTTTTATGCCACAAAGTTGTTTTGAGCTCCTAATCAACTTGATTATGCTCACCAATTTTTTTGTGGTTCTAAGAGTGTGACCAGAGGGGTGTTGAGGATGCCCTAGAGGAAGTGGCAACCTACTCTGATACCAATTGTTGGAGTTTGAGGTCTGCACAAGCACACGAAGAGCAAAAGGAAGAAGAAGAATCTTGGAGCACAACACAAAACTGAATGAATTACCAAGTGAATTTCAAAGATAAGTGACCCATCAGGGTTATAGGCATATATACAAACCGAGGGAAAAATCCCTCCTAAAGAGGGAAAAAAGTGCCCCGATGGTCCAAAGTGTGTTCACACATCACTACCAAAATATATCAACACATTTACACCTCTTAGACACTTTTCACTCTAAAGGGAGCTAGTTACCAAAGCTTAGATTCAAATTACATTCTGTTTATGTATTATACACACATTATAGTTGGTAATTTTTCATAATTAGTGTATTAATTTGTTTCACTTTCATAATTATCTTCTTATCTCTCTTGATCAAGTTAAGATGTGTCATGTTCTAAGGCTAAATATTGGAAGATCCTAGATTTTACATGTGATTGATTTATTGGGCCTACCACTCTCCTAACAACTATTTTCATAATCTAAGATATTAGCAACATTAAACAAGATTATCAAAGTCAATAGTAAATTAATATTTCACCACTAAGGATATAAAATATCATATATTATATGCACAGTTCACATCACATGAAGCATAACTGGATAGATAAGTAGGACAACATATTATTGTATCTACATACACAAGAATATGCATGGGATGAAGAGCATACACTTTTGGAGTTAGATGTCTATGGAAGCACGCGAACAACACAAGGAAGAAGAAGAAGCTTGGAGCACAACACACAATACTAAATGATTACCACTAGAATATACAAAGATAAGTAGCCTATTAGGGCAATAGGCATATATACAAGTCGGGGGAAAAAACCTCCTAAAGAGGGAAAAAAGTGCCCTGGTGGTCTTAGAGTGTTCACACAAATCACTAGCTAAATATATCAACAACCCCCCCCCCCCCCGAAGTGATGCGATGAACAAGGAGCTGGCACTCATGTATAAGGAAATGCCAAGCTATGTGGAATCAATCCACAAAAGGAAGTAAGCCCAAAGCTTTACGGAAAGCTTCAAACTTCTCCCTAGGTAGAGCCTTCGTGAAAAGGTCTGCAATGTTCTCCTACGTGGGCACATATGCCAAACTGATCTCCCCAGTAGAGAACCTCTCACTGACATAATGATAATGCACCTCAATGTGCTTATTGTGAGCATGGAACAGAGGGTTCCTCGCAATCGCGAATGCACTCTGACTGTCAGTGAAGATGGTGGTGGTAGAAGACTAACCAACACCCAAATCAGCCATAAGGTATCTGAGCCACACACACACTCAACAATCGTTGTGAAAGCTGCCCTATACTTAGCCTCACAACTGGAAGTGGCCACAGCAGGCTGCTTCTTGCTCAACCAAGATATACATGAGCTACCAAGCATGAAGCAAAAACCATTGGTGGACACATGAGTGTCATAGCAACTAGTCCAATCATCGTCAAAAAAAGCATGCAAATGGCCATAGTGATCCCCCCTTGGGATAAAAGAATCCAAGTAGTCGGGTACCACTCAAATAGTGAAAGATGTGCTTAACTGCCTGCCAAAGCTTGACACTTGGGCAATGCATAAACCTGGTCATCTGTGAGATAGAAAACTGAATATCACGCCGAGTAATGCATAAGTAAATCAAGCATCCAACAGCCTGCTGATAGAGAACAACATCAAATGCATCTCCAGCATCATGAAGACTCAATCGTAAACCTGTCTCCATAGGAGTGGCAATAGGCTTATAGTCTTTAAGGCCAAAATGCTGCAATAACGTGTCAATATATTAGGTTTGACACAAATCCATTCCACCATCAACTTACATAAACTGAATGCCCAAATAGTGATGCAAATGCCCCAAATTAGACATCTCAAATGAGGCATGCAAATCAGCCTTAAAATTAGCAATATGCATGTCATGAGGATGAGTGAGCAACATGTCATCAACATATACCGCAATGATCAGAAGCAGACCATTAGCATGCTTAACATATAAGGTGCTTTTAGTTGGATTGTTCTCAAAACCATGTGCAATCAGATAGGCATGTATCTTTTCATACCAAGCATGTGGTGCTTGCTTTAAACCATATAATGCCTTCTTTAACCTACACACATGGTTTTCGTGCCCTTTTTGCACAAAGCCATGGGGCTTAAAAACATACACTTCTTCATGCAAGTCACCATTTAGAAATGTTGTTTTAATGTCCAACTGATGTACATTCCAACCATGACAATCTGCAGGTGCAGAGATGCTACGAACAGTAGTAATTCGGCAAGTAGGAGCAAAGGTTTCATCAAAATCAATGCCTCTTTCCTTTGCATAACCCTTTGCAACAAGCCTAGCCTTATACCTGTGAATTGTTCCATCATGTTTTCGCATCAACTTGTATACCCAGTTAGTGCTAGTGGCCTTCTTGTCAGGAGACAAGTCACATAAAGACCAAGTACCATTTTTCATAATAGCATCATATTCTCATTGCATTGCAGCCATCCAATGTTTAGAATTTTGTCCTTCATCAAACAAAACAGGTTCAGTCTCATCACAAAGACTAGAAGCATCCATAGCATAGCAATCTGATGCAAAAGAGGCACTATGAAAGCCTAAGCAAGTAGGATATGATAGAGGTGCATCTAATTTGTTGTCACACAAAGTATGCACCAACCATTATGGCATAGTTTTTGCCTGCTCAATATCAGCTCTCTCATCAACAAGTGCATTATGTAATCTTGCATCAGAAATGGAATGATCTGCATTGAAACCTGCAAAGGTGGAGAAGTTACCTCATTAGAACCAGCACTAGACTGTCCACCTATAAAAAGAGGTATCATACATGCCTTTGGAGCTAATAGATGTCTCCTTAGTACATGAAAGTAAGGGCTGAATAGCATCTTCCACAAAAACAACATCACGGCTAACCAGAATGCATTTAGTCTATGGATGATACAGACGATAGCCTTTGCTTTCAAAATTATAACCAGCAAAAATACATTTTACTACTTTATCGTCCAATTTTGTGCAATGTTGTTCAAGCATTAATACATACGCCAAACAACCAAAAACACACAGATGAGCAATAGATGTCTTGTGACCATGCCAAGCCTTATATGGAGTGATAGACTCCAACGCTTTAGTGGGACATCTGTTAAGTACATATGCTGCACACATGTCAACCTCAAGCTAGAAATTATGTGGTAAAGCCTGACTCTTGACCATACACCTCGCCATCTCCATAAGTGACATGTTCTTTCATTCAACAACTCCATTTTGTTGAGGTGTATATGGCACTCTACACTTATGTTTTGTCCCACATTCAGCCAGAAATGCATTAAAATCAAAAGACATATATTCCCCCACTCGATCAAAATGGAGGGTGCCCATTCTAAATGCTGACAGACTTTCAGCCAAAACCAGAAATTGTTTGAAGCACATAAACACTTTGGACATTGCCTTCAATGGATATACCCATGCATGCCTGGAAAAATCGTCGATGAAAGTTAGGAATTAAAGATAGTTCCCAAAAGAAGGTGTCTGCATAAGACCATAGACATCACTATGTGCAAGCTGCAATTTCTGAGTAGCCCAAACTGAGCCATCTTTTGGAAAGGAAGAACACTGCATTTTTCCCAAAATACAGCCTTCACATACATGTTTACCATGTGCCTCAAGGTTGGGCAAAGAGGATACCATTTCAGATTTCTACAAGCGTAGCAAACTAGCAAAATTCAGATGACCAAAGTGTGCATGCCAAACCTTTGCATCTGTCATAGCTTGAGAATCATGAACTGCACATGCCAAATCATTTATAAATCTTTCATAGTCTATGAGCTTATACAACCCACGACATAAAATTCCAGAAGCAATAATGATGTCGCCATTTGACAGATCATGAACTGTACATATATCATGAACAAATTTCACAACCAAGCCAATCTTCACTAATGTAGAACCTGATAACAAATATTTCTTGATCCCTGGCACAAACAAAGCATCTAACAAAGTGAAAGAACTGCCATTACCAGTAGCCAAAATGATCTAACCAACTCCCATAACAGGATAGGAGGAGTTTTCGGCACATGTAACAATATTTCCTGTAGGGGCAGGCTTGAGTGAAGAGAAAAAATTGTGATGCAAGGTAATATGTTTGGTCACCCCACTATCATAGTACCAAACATCTGAGTCTACTGCAGACATGCACTGCTCATGAGAAGATGGGTCAAAATTGCAAACACTAGTAAACACCCATTCTTCTTCCATGTGCAAGATTAGCAGACTCTGTTTTCAATGTAGAGGCCTCATTTTGGCCTCTTTCTTCTTTGCCTCTTTAGTAGCTAGTTTTGGACAGCTCTTGATGACATGATCATTTGCTTTATAGTATTTGCAAAACAAATTTTGCTTTTGTGATTTCTTCTCATCTTTGTCTTCCTTCTTTGATGTGCAGCATTTGCAGATTTTTGCTTACTAGTAGGAGAGCTCCATTTTGCTTTGCCCTTCTGACTAGCCAGGAAAGCATGATCTGCAACACACATAATAGACTTGTTCTACCTAGACTGATCTTCCTACAATAGAAGAAAGACTAACTCCTCAAATGACAAGGCATTTGGATTGCCTTTCATCATCAAAAGAAGACTAGAAGCAAAACTTTGATATGAGTCAGGAAGACCATTCGAACGGTCTCCACAAGTGAGCTATTTGGTATAACTTCATTAGTAGAAATCAACTGTTCTTTCAAATCCTTGATCTTTATGAGAAAATTGTCCATGGAATCACCTTCATTCATGCACTCACTTTCCAATTGTTTTTGGAGGTAAGCAACATGAGCCTCATTCCTAGCCTGGTACAATGTGGTAAGTTTATCCCAAGCATCCTTAGCTATTATGCAAGAGCGAATGTGAGGGATAATGGCACGTTTGACAAAAAAAGCTATCAATGCATGTGCTTGAGCATCTCTGCCATCCCAACAAATTTGCTCTATAGTAGGTGCAATAGAAACAACAGCACAAAGAGGAATCTCTAGAATATCATCATCCTCGACACCATCTCCATCAGCTCTAGTACCTGTATTTGTAGTGCCTATATTTGCATGTGTAACAGGACGTCTTTCAACACCATGAACAATATTCCATAGTCCTTTTGTGACCAATACATGACCCATCATATAAGCCCACAATGGGTAATTCGTACAATCCAACTTATCCTCAACAGCCAACATACAAAATACATCACTGCTTTCAGCCATGGCCATTGACTAAAATACCTTGATGCAAAAAAATGATTGTATCTGAAAAAGTTGAACAGAACTATCCAAACGAGTTCTGCTAGACCTATAGCAGACTTCGAGACACTTATACTGGCGAACCAAAACTGGTATATATCTTTGGCACAAAAGACAAAGTAGCCCACATAAGCATTGTGATAGTGCATTCCGAGGCCAAAACGAGCTCATATCGTGATTTCCGCACCACATAAAAAAGCTGTTTTGATCTTTAAAACACCTTGAGTATGTTTACCAAATTTTGTACGATTCTGAGACTGCAATCGAGGAAGTGTAGACAATGCCCTAGATGAAGCGGTAACCTGCTCTGATACCAATTGTTGGAGCTAGACATCTGTGGAAGCACGTGAACAGCACAAGGAAGAAGAAGAAGCTTGGGGCACAACACACAATATTGAATGTATTACCAATAGAATGTACAAAGATAAGTAGCCTGTTAGGGCAATAGGCGTATGTACAAGCTGGGGAAAAAAACCTCCTAAAGAGGGAGAAAGTGCCTTGGCTGTCCTAGAGTGTTCACACACATCTAAATATATCAACATACAGTAGCTTAATATTTCCCCAAACTTACCTCAAGTGGATGTGAAAAAGCTTGAAAAAAATATAGAAGAGACGTTTATATAACAAGAGCAAACAAAACCTTGGTTGCATTATTCGTTATTCAACAATTTGTTTAGTCGTGAATAATTAAGGAATTTTATGTCAAGCCTTTATTATTTGACTGAATTATTCGGGCCCATGTTAGCTTATTTAGGTATGTTCGAATAAATTTTTGATCGAAAGTGCTTTCGATCGAAAAGCTTTTGATCGAAAAGGTTCTTGATCAAAACAAATTCTGTCAAATAGAGCATTATAAAAGAACACACTTTGGATCATTTTTCATAAGAGTTACTCTATTTTTTACAAACTTACAGTGTCATACAAAGAACAAGGTATAAACTCTTGTTAGAAATATTAAGTATTTTAGTATTAAGACTAAAGAAAAATATACTTTTTTGTGTTATAAAAACTATTGTGATTATTTGACTCAACATTGATTCTTACTTCAGATTAGTATATGTATGTGTGTCTATGATGTTGAGTAAAATTGTATTGTGATTGTTTGAATCAATATTGATTCTTACTTCACAATAGTATGTGTATGTGCAATATGATTGTGAGTGAAAATCTAATGTGATTGTGTATGCACATGTGTATGTGTGTGTTTGATTGTGATAGGGAAACCGATGGATTTATTGGAAAAGTTTTAATCTTCTTTTTTATAATTCAAGGTTTGAGAAGGTGTTAATAAGTGAACTAGAACTTTATAGGTCTTTAGATGGTTTTGTCTTGTAAGCTTATTAACACCTTCTTAGAAACTTGAAATGTAAAGGGATCCAACAAAGTTTCATTCGATAGCATGTGTATGTGCATATGAGTGTATAATTGTGAATGAAAATCTATTGTGATTGTTTGACTCAACATTGATTCTTACTTCACAATAGTATGTGTAAATGTATGTGCATATGATTGAGAATTTAACATCTGTTGTGATTGTTTCACTTAACATTGATTCTTACTTCAATGTGCACATGATTGAGAATTTAAAATCTATTGTGATTGTCTGACTCAACATTGATTCTTACTTCACAATAGTATGTGTAAATGTATGTGTGTGTATGATTGAGAATCGAATTATTGTGATTGTTTGACTCAACATTGATTTTTTACTTCACAATAGTATGTGTAAATGTATGTATGTGTATGATTGAGATTTAAAGTCCATTGTAATTGTTTGACTCAACATTAATTCTTATTTCACAATAGTATGTGTAATTATATGTGGGTGTATGATTGAGAATTAAAGTCTATTGTAATTGATTGAGTCAACATTGATTCTTATTTCACAATAGCATGTGTATTGTATGTGTGTGTATATAGTATGATTAAAAATTACCACATACTACAAATGAATCCACATAATCCAAAAGATAGCACTTCATTCAAATGAATCCACATCATTTAATCCACATATTACAAGTGAATCCACCTCATTTCATCCACATAATTCAAAATATAGCACTTCATTTAATCCACATTATTCAGGCGACACCACCTCATTTAATCCACTTAACTCAAATGATACCACTTCATTTAATCCACATAATTCAAATGAATCCATAATATTTACTCCACTTAATGCAAATGAATTAACTCAAATGATACCACTTCATATAATCCACATAGTTGCCTAGCTAATCCAAGTGGACTAATAATTCCACTATGCATAATAGATAAAACTCTGGCTTCATTCATGGATTTGTTCTCTCATGTTTGTATGTCTAAACCATGTAATTTGAATAACTTGGCTGCAAATACTTTGTTGATGAATCTCGGGTGGGTTATTTTGACTTTATGGATCATTCCATATTTTCCTTCCCCCACGAGAGTTGCATCTTCGAAATGAATAGAGGAATATGGGAGCAAACAAAGATTATTTAATGTTTGATCTCCCATATTCGCATGTGTATCTCTTGTATTTGGAAATATCGATGGTCTCTCTCCCAGTTGAGTCATGTCTAGTCTCACTCACTTTCCTCTCTTCATTGTCTGATAATGTAAATCGACAAATTTGATTTTGTCAATGAATCTGTTAGTATATGATCAATGTCTACCCCTCATGATTACATGCACATTTTTTAAGGCCCCTATTATGAGGAGAAGCCAAGCGTGCATTTCCTAATTGATGGGAATCCCAACTTGCATGTTGGATGAAGGTCATATTGGACCATGTAAGGTATTATAAGGAAAGGGAGTTACTAGGGTCCCCAATGTGGGCTCTGGGGCAACGGTGAGTAGCCTTGGCTAGGGGTTCCAAGGGGGCCAGCCGGCCCCCTGCCTGGGGGGTCCCAAGGGGCCAGCAGGCCTCTTGGTGGGGGTCCGGGGGCAGCACCCCCGGCACGATGGTAAAGGGAATATTCGATGGAATATTCCCTATCGGAGTCAGAAATCATTTATATTTGTTAGGTCGGTTCAACTCATCTAAGCCGTGTATGGCAATTACACGGGCGGTGGCCGCCCATGCTCTACCACTCATGTATAACCGTCCATGGAGGGCCAGTGCATGATCGTATATATACATGACTTTTGCACTACCTGAGATATCGATTTGAGCCAGCATACCTCTACCTTGTATCTCCCTATCTAGAGTTGTCTAGATCACCATTTAAGCTCTACCTTGAGAGTGCACGGGTGGACAACGCCATCATCTTTGTACTTGCTGTTAGTAAAAAATTGTTGAGATTCTCCTATATCTGTTATCTTCTCTGCTACTGCTCCAGTGTTATATTGCCTAACTATTGTCTTACATGGTATCAGAGCCGTAAGGTTCGACTAGCTTGAGAAGTATCACTATTTTAGCCTACTAGTAGACTAGAATATCGGTAGATTATTCGAGTGATTACATGATGGCTTCATCGTCGAACACTAGTCTTGGTGCTTCAGCTAATATTAATGCTGCACCTATTCGAATTCGCCCACCTTCATTCACTGAAGGGAAGCTGGACGGAGCCAACTACACACTCTGGAAGTTCAAAATTTCGGCAATTTTGGACTCCTATGAATTACTAGACACTATCATGGGACCCATGGGATTGGATCCTAAGCCTATACCAGTTGAAGATCCAGCAAATTCAAGATTGATGATTCAGCCAGATCCAGATCTTCTACGCGCTTGGAAGAGGCAGACTGTTGATGCATTATGTGCAATTGTCACTAGTGTAAGTGATTATGTACGTACTTCAGTTCAACATACTATTAAAGCACATGAGGCTTGGGGCATATTGGCTCGTCAATATGAGACCAAGAACCACACTAGGATACAAAATTTAGAACATCAGTTGGCAAATGAAAAGCATTCTGATTCTGAAAAGGCTGAAGATTTTATCAGATAGATAAAACATCTTCAAGATCAATTGGCTGCAATTGGTGTTGTTATAACACGAGAAGAGTTGGCTCGAAGATGTGTATGTGTTCTTCCAGCAAAGTATGATGGATTAGTAACAACCCTTAATACTCAGGTAAGACCAACTCCCCTTACATTTGAAGAGGAAGAAGAGATGCGGCTGAAGAGAGCTATGCTTTTAGAAGAAGAGATGCGGCTGAAGAATCGACAAAGTACAAGTGATGCTGCATTCTCAACAAATGCAAAAGGTAAAGGCTCTTCTGATGGATCAAAGAAGAAGCCAAAGAAGAAAAAGTTCACAGGAAGTTGCTTCTATTGTGAAAAGAAAGGCCATGCCATCAAGGATTGCAGAAAGAAACAAGCTGATGAACGGAATGGGACTGTAAAATCATCGTGGAAGAACAAAGAGTCTACAAACAACACAGAGTTGGAACTATGGGTAGCTATTGAAGAGGTATGCTCATCTGCTCAAGCTTGTGTTGATGAACCATGGATTTTAGATAGTGGAGCTTCTCGCCATATGACCAATAAAAAGGATTGGTATAGTTCCCTAGTGCATCTATGGGAATCCATCAATGTAGTGGTGGGAAATGACTCCAAGTGTCCAGCGGAACGAACTAGAACCATCTATTTTATCATTTCTCCAGGTTTTGAGAAAAAGTTATCCGATGTTCTCTATGTACCTACACTTAAAAGAAATTTGTTGGCAGTTTCTACAATAACAGATCGTGGACTCGAAGTTCACTTCAATAAGAGTGGTGCAGAAATCATGGATTCATCAGGTAATATAGTAGGTAAATGCATAAGAAGTGCTAACCAATATGAGTTAAGTGCCTTAACTGCTACAGAAGATAAAGATGTAAGCAGGTTATGGCACCAATGATTTGGGCATCTTGGATTTGCAGTTTTGAAGGAGATGCAAAGAATAGGGATGGTTGCTCATTTTCTTGCATTTTCAGAGTTACAGGAACCTTGTGAAGCTTGTATGATGGGCAAGCAACAACGAAAGGCATTTCCAAGAGAGACCAGCAATCGATCTCAAGCTCCTCTAGAGTTGGTACATGCTAATCTCTGCGGTAAAATGTCTACACCTGCTTTAGGAGGATCTTTCTATTTTTTGTTGTTAGTCGACGATTATAGTAGAAAGATGTGGGTTTATTTCATTCGAGAGAAGGCCGATGCTTTTTAAAAATTTAAAACGTGGCATAAGTATGTGGAAAATGAATCGAGAAGGAAACTGGAGAAATTCAGAACAGATAGAGGAGATGAATTCTTGTCAACAGAATTCAATAATTACTATAAGGAGCATGGTGTGAAAAGGCAACTTACCACAGCTCATACACCTCAACAAAATGGCGTTGTTGAGCGCAAGAACAAGATAGTAGTTGAAATGGCTCGTTGTATGTTAAAGGCTCAAGACATGCCTAATTCATTCTGGGTAGAAGCAGTCAATACAGAAGTCTACATTCTCAATCGAAGCTACACAAAAGCACTCAAGGGGATGACTCCTCAAGAAGCATATTCTGGTAAAAAGCCTTCAGTTTTGCATTCCAAAATTTTTGGTTGTTTCTATTATGCACATATTCTTGATTCAACAAGATCAAAGTTGGATTCAAAAAGCACAAAGTTGTCTTCCTAGGATATAGTGAAGAGTCTAAAGCATAAAGGTTGTGGGATCGTGAGGCAAGGAAGATTTTTTTCAGCCGAGATGTGGTGTTTGATGAACGACCACACTTAGTAGAAGATAAAGGTAAATCTACTATCTCATCAAACGGAGAAATATCTCACCTTGTGCCTATCAAAAGACAGGTTAAAGTTGAGGAGGAGGAAACATATGATGGAGACATGTCCTCAATAAAAAGCCAACCATTTGTAGCTGCACATCGTAAGCCACTACCGAAGTGGGCAAAACAGCTCTTTGATGATCACAATTCACATGTAGATGGATCAGAATCATCCTCGGATGGATTACAAAGATCAAAGAGAATAGAGGAGCAAAGAAGAGCCTGTTAACATGGCTCTAATGGCAAATATCATGGGCTCGATAAAGGAACCTACCACCATTGAAGAAGCCCTTGATGATCCAGGTTGGAGAGCGGCAATGCAGTCTGAGTATGATAGTATACTCAAAAATGATACATAGGATCTAGTCAACTTGCTGCCAAAGAAGAAGGTAATAGGTACTAAATGGATTTGGAAAGCTAAGTATAAAGCAAATGGAACATTAGAAAAGTATAAAGCAAGATTAGTTGCACAGGGTTTTTCACAGATCGAAGGATTTGATGTTTAAGAAACTTTTGCACCAACAGCATGCATGACAACTATTCGGATGGTACTTGCAGTAGCTGCACAAAAGGCCTAGCCTATTTTCCAGATGGATGTCAAATCTGCATTTTTGAATGGTCACCTCAAGGAGGAGGTATATGTATCTCAACCACCGGGTTTTGAGGTGCCCAATTCAGAAAATAAAGTTTGCAGGTTGAAGAAAGCTGTGTATGGACTTAAGCAAGCTTCACGGACTTGGTACAACGGATAGATCATTTTTTCAAAAATATGGGTTTTGAAAGAATTACTTCTGATGCTAACTTGTATGTAACGAAAAGGGATAGCAAGCTAGTTGTTGTCATTGTATATGTAGATGATTTGATCATTACAGGAGATCATCAGGAACTCATCAATCAAACTCGGATCAACTTGGGAACTGAGTTTGAAATGACAGACGAAGTATGGCAAAGGAAGGATGGCATTTTCATCTCACAACAAAACTATGCCAAAGAAATTCTCAAGGCATTTGGAATGATGGATTGCAAACCAACTAGCACACCTATGGAGGTAAATCATAAGCTTGATGATAACATGCTTGATGTAGATGCTAAGCAGTATAGGAAGCTCGTTGCAAGTCTTATTTTTTTGTGCAACACTAGATCAGACATTTGCTATGTTGTTGGAGTGTTAAGCAGGTTTTCCAACAAACCTAAGGAGAATCATTGGAATACTGGAATGCGAATTCTAAGGTACATTGCAAGAACCTTAGATTTTGGTATTTTTTATACCACAAGTGATACACTTCAAGGATATTGTGATTCAGATTGGGCTGGAGATTGTGATTCTAGAAAATCAGTTTCTGGATACTGTTTCTCACTTTGTTCAGGAATATTTTCTTGGGTATGTAGGAAGCAACCAACTCTCGCACTCTCCTCCACTGAAGCAGAGTACAAAGCACCTTGTTTTGCTTCTTATGAGGTAGTTTGGTTAAGGAGAATTCTTGCAAATTGTTGGCAGTAGTCAGAGGCATAGAAGACGTGGAAGCATGTGAAGACAGAGCATAAAGAAGAAGCAGGGAGTCAGTCAAATCAATTTTTCAAAGAATTATGTTTTACAAATATTTTTCAAAACCTCCAACAGTGATTTTCATCACTTTTGTACCATATGTAACATAGAAAAACCCTTTTTTAATTTATAGCTCCATTTTGTGCAAGCCGAGGAGTCCTCGAGCTTGAGGAGCTTAGGTAGAATGAGCATACCAATTTTGGTTATTTTTAGATACCATTTACCCTTTCAAATAGCACCTAGAACCTATTTTTTAACTGTGTCAGTCACTAGACGTGAAACCGGTCAAAACTAGTCTAGAATCTATAAAAAGAGCTAGAGAGCTCATTTTTTAGGTTGGTTAGAGTGAGCTTAGAGCTATTTTGAGTTTGTAATTGAGATCTTGAGCAATAGAGTTGATTTCCTACCGTCCATTGTGTCTTGCTTGTCTCTTCGTTGTGTGTGCATGTGTGTGCGCATCTCTATGCTTCTCACCTTCACTCTCACTTCATCTCACATTCACGATCTTCATATCACTCCTATCTCTTCCGCGGATTGACATTAAGGAGGTGGAGCTTCTTAACATGGATCTCACCATTGTGCTAGAGCAACACCAAATTTGGCGCCGTTGCCGGGTATCGAGTCTAGGACGAATGTGTGATGGTAAGAGTATAGCAAGAAGTGGCGTTGGAAGGTAAAAATTTCAGTTTTTGTTGTTGTTTTTACTTAGTTTTTAGTGTTTTTCACCTCCCCCACACTCCATCTTCACCACCGCATCATCATCTTCCACTCCAAAAAAATCAGAAAATTTTCACCATATCCACCCATTCTCCTCATTTCCCCTCATTTGTGCATGCGAGAGAGAGAGAGAGCTTTTGTGCTTGCATGTGCTTTTGTGCTTTTGAGTTTTCTTGCAGGTACAGTTCTCCAGTGCATCAGGAAAGCTTGCAAATGGTAAAATTTCACTTTCTGTTAGAGATCTACCGTGTGTGTCAAACCATCGTGATGGTCTGCCAAGTTCGGCATTTTTGGTAAGCGAGTTCACCACGAGGTAGGCGACACAAGCGCATACACGAATCCACACTTGCATTTGCAAAACTTGCATTTTGGTGGACCATCGCGATTGGCTCACGCCATCGCGATTGGCTCACACCATCACGACGGCTCGGCCGGACCATCGCGACGGTTCACTTGAACCATCGCGACGGTCCTTGACCATCACGACGATCCCGTCGACCCCACGCCATCGCGATTGGCTCATGCCATCGCACAGATGCTGCCACGTGGCAAGCTAGACCATCGCGACGATACCCTCAGACCATCGCGACAACTCAAAATTCGAACCATCGCGATTGGCTCACGCCATCGTGCCTCGTGACCATTGCGATGGGCTCACGCCATCACGATTGTCCCGTTGACCATTGACCCACGCCATCGCGATTGCTCGCTGATTGGGCCATCATGACGGTTCATTCACGCCATCGCGATTACTCAAATTTACGCCATCGTGACAGTTCGCTCCATCGAACCATCGCGATTGTAGCTCGTAGGGATAACTATTGTTCAATTGTTGTGCCCACGATCGTGCAGTAGTTCCTACGCTTGCTTCTGATGATCTAAGGCTTTGTCTGTCTAACTTACCTATATGCTTGCACTGCGGAGCATTTTCATTCTCTCCTTTGATGTACTTCTAGTAGCCTTTTCCCATTAGGAAATTTGTCATTCTGAATCTCCAAACATGGAAGTTGTTCTTGTCCAGCTTATCGCTCATAAGCTGACTCATTCCATCTGCGTTTGCCATTTCTGCAACAATTCACAACACCGCAACACACTACAAACAGCACTTCTGCTTGAACACTGTCGCACTATGACGTGACAGTTCGATCTCAAAAAAACACAGTTTTCGTGTATCAACAGTACACGGAATCGCTTGAAATTCTGGATCTGGAATATATGAGTGTCGCCGAACACAACGCAAGTTACAGTTTCTAAAACTGACCTGGTTTTTCTGTGGGCCCCACCTTGCGGGCTCGAAACGAAGGTCGAGATGGCTCCGAAACTTCGATCTGACAAAAACAAGTGACCCTAAAGGCATAACTCTCAAAAATATTTTGAGGTCTTCTACCTTCACACCGATTTTCGTAGCAAACGGAGGCCGTTTGTGAAATCGCGTTTTCTCCATGCCTTGCCACGTAGTCTTCACCGTCGCCTTCTCCACGAGCTCTCTACAGCCACGCTGGCTCTGATACCATGTCACGAGGAAGGAGATAAGGAAGAGAGCTCACACACACACTCTCACTCTCAAGAAGAAGCACACACACAAATTGAGATAGGGAACAATGATCTTCTTCTTCTTCTTCTTCTTCTTCTATTACATAAAAGGAATGTACAAGAACGACATGAAAACAAGAATACAAGTGCAATATATAAAGACCAGTACAAAAGGAAAAACCTAATGTCCGCGAATGAGTGAGCTGGCAAGAAACAAATGTGCCATCACTCTCGGTAGATAAATCTAATAAAGCTCAATGAAGTATCCCTGACATATACTGGCATGACCACTATACATGTCAGAGAAACGAAAAACTGGTACGTGTCATCCTGGATCATCACATGTTGAGCTTGATATCTCAACAAATCATACGGCTCAGGACTGCCCATACAATAAACAAGCAGTGAGACAGAACTACCCGCAAGCATACCCATAGCCAGGTAGGTATCAAGGCCAATACAATACTCAGCCTCATTACTATAGGCCTCCTCAGAACTATACTTATCAGGCTCAACAGAGACCTCAACCAGCTTTAGCTCAGCAGCCACCCCCACTAGCGAATGTCATCTCAGTCAAATACACTGTTGCAGAAGGAAACAGGGCTTTAGTGCCTTCTTCACCATTGATCACCGAGAGTGATCCAAACTCTAACAGTTTTGACTCTACTCATGTAGATAGTCCACCCGCGTATTACACGGAGTCACTAGAACACGTGGAAACATATCAGTATGATAGTCCACCATTGGAACCTAGTTGGGAGCCCGATTATGCTAACGTGATGTATACGAACCCTAATCCATGGCCCCAATTGAGAAAGCAAAGACCACAGGGCCCTGGAGGACCATGCTTTAGGTGCCAAGGAGATCATTTCATATAAGATTGTCCACATCCTCCAATAGCAGGACAGTCATAGTATTATAACATACAAGGCTTTTGTGCCGACTGTGGCAAAGAGCATGTCATAAAAGATTGTCCCAAGAACCCAGCTAATGCTTCAAATGTGACACCAATCAACGTGATAGGTATTGTAAACAATGCAGATGGATCCAACCCTACATACATGCCTATCCAAGCTATAACGAGAGCCCAAGCGCTCCTACAGAACCAACAACTTAATCATGAGAAAGTAGCCAGAACTAGTGAAGTTGGAGAGTCTAGCAGTAAAAAGATGAAATCATGGAAAGATTCTAGAGAAAGAATTAAGAGAAAGTGGAGTAAGAGGATAACAGAATTGGAAGGAAGTCTCAAGGAATCTAGAGCCAAAATCCTAGAATTGACTTCACAGGGATTGAATCAAGAGAACCTAGCTCAAAAATCAGGATCAATTTTAGCAGAACCCATACCGGAAAACCTAGACATGATGTTTCATGCGTATCAAGCCAGACTAAAAGAAGGACCTCAAATAACGGAGGTGAGTAAGAATTACCCTCGAGCAGACTTAGAAATTGAGAGAACTAAGCTTTGCATGAAGATGGTAGAATTAGCACAAGCAATGTTCGAAGCCTCTAGATATCTAAATTGGAATAACATGGCAAAATCGGAATTACACTTTCAAGGAGTGATGGAGAGGCTAGAATACTTGATCAAAAGTAAGGAGAAAAAGGATCGGCATAGGAACCCTATTGCCTTAGAGACACAAGAAAGGAATGCACCATCCCTGTCTCAAGTACCCAATACGGAAGGTGAAGACAACCTGTCTTCCATACATAGGTATTCACATGAATTTCTGAGAGAAATCCAAGAGGAAAAGTGGAGAAAAGAAAAAGGAACTCATCCTCCTATTCAAGAAATAGATGACTTGCAGGAGCAATTTCCCCAAGACATTCCCTCTATTTACGATGATGTAGAGGAAGAGCAACTGAGTGAACACACAGGTTTTGACTCCAATTCTTTACAAGAATTACCTCACTTCACAGGACCTTGGGACACCAAGTCTATTAGCATGAGAGCACCCACGATAATAGTGAGGAATGAAGAATCAGTGATCCATAGAAACACGGAAGTGATCAAGAACACTAAAGTTCAATGTAACCTCACCCTAGAAGACTTGTTGAGATTAAACCGGAATTGTGGAAACATGTAGCAAATCAATTCCGTGAGCTTGCTACTACTCCCTGTTGAAACTCAAAGTCAAGGACAAAGCATGGAAGCACATCAAAAGGTGGACACACAAGGAAAGAGAGCAAGTAGGGAGCTCCAAGAAGTGTATGTCAAATTTTCAGAAGAATCCCCTACAAAAATAGTGATTTTCATCACTAAAAACCATTGTAAATACCATTATCTATTTTTAGTAACTCCATTTTGTTCAAGCCGAGGAATCCTTGAGCTTGAGGAGTATTAGAAGTACCATCGTACCAATTTTCATAATTTTTAGACTTCGTTTGAGCCCTCAAATAAGCCCTGGAACCTAATTTTTAACTAGGTCGGACACTAGGTCTGGACAGGGCCAAAACTAGTCAAAAAACTATAAAAAGAGCTAGAGAGCTCATTTTTGGGGTTAGCTTGTTAGAGAATATAACTTTTGTAAGAGAACTCTTTTGCAATCTAAGCTTTCCATTGTTCCTCTCTTTGATCTTACTTTGTGCGTGTGTGTGTGTATGTGTGTGCATGTTTGTGTGCTTTCACTCACGCACTTGTGCCTTCACTTGCTCGTGGTCTTCATACCGGTCCTCACGTCTCCACGGATTGACAAGTAAAGGAGGTGGTGCTTACGCTTGAGCTACACCAAATTTTGGCGCCGTTGTCGGGGAGAGAGCTTCGAGGACGAGCGTTGTGATGGTAAGATCGTAGATTTGCGACGTTGGAAGGTAAAAAAAACTGTCATTTCAGTTCATTTTCTGTTTTTTTCCTCTTCATCTTCATCATCATCATCATCTCCACCTTCTTCCATCTTGTTCTTCATAGAAATTTCTTGTTTTTTAGTGCATTTTCACCATTTTCATACCATTTTTCATGCATTATTGTGTGGGAAGGAGTTAGGAGGTGCAAGGGAGAGCAAACGCAGTGTTTTCTTCATGATTTTCTGCTCATATGGAGCTCGCCATAGCCGGCGCTCAGAAATTTGAATTTCCCACCAAAAAACGCGATTCTGTGATGAAAATCGCGATTCTGTGAAAATTCAAAATTTTTGAAAAATCACGATTTTTTGTTTTCCCGCCTAAAAGTTGGCTGAAAAAATCACGATTCTGTGGTCATTCTCAGAATCGCGATTCTGTGATTATGCTCAAAATCGCGATTTTCATATAAAAAAAAAACACGATTCTGTGCTCAAAATCGCGATTTTCATATCAAAAGAAACACGATTTTCAGCGGGCTCAAAATCGCGATTCTCACAAATCACGATTTTCAGCCAAAAACACGATTTTGTGAAAAAGGCGATTCTGAGAAAACACGATTTTGTGAAAAAAACACGATTTTGTGAATCACGATTCTTTGAGTCAAAATCGCGATTTTCAAAAACACGATTTTGTGCTCAACGTCGCGATTTTCAGAAACACGATTTTGTGCTCAACATCGGGATTTTCTTGTCAAAAACACGATTTTGAGAAAATACGATTTTCAGTGGACTCAAAATCGCGATTCTCACAAATCACGATTTTGTGCTCAACATCGCGATTTTCATGCCAAAAACACGATTGTGAGAAAACACGATTTTGTGAAAAAAACACGATTTTGTAAATCACGATTCTCTGAGTCAAAATCACGATTTTCAAAAACACGATTTTGTGCTCAACATCGCGATTTTCAGAAACACGATTTTGTGCTCAACATCGCGATTTTCTTGTCAAAAACACGATTTTGAGAAAATACGATTTTGTGAAAAAACTCGATTTTGTAAATCACGATTCTCTGAGTCAAAATCGCGATTTTCAAAAACACGATTTTGTGCTCAACATCGCGATTTTCAAAAACACGATTTTGTGCTCAACATCGCGATTTTCAGAAACACGATTTTGTGCTCAACATCGCGATTTTCATGCCAAAAACACGATTCTGAGAAAACACGATTTTGTGGAAAAACACGATTTTGTAAATCACGATTCTCTGAGTCAAAATCGCGATTTTCAAAAACACGATTTTGTGCTCAACATCGCGATTTTTTGAGTTCACAAAATCGCGATTCTCTGAAAGTTCACAAAATCGCGATTTTCTCTGAAAGTTCACAAAATCGCGATTTTCTCCAAAGGTCCTGTTTGCCTGTTTTGACCCCCAGGAGCCTGAATTGGCATAACTTTTTCATCCAAAGTCCATTTTTTTAGCTCTATAGCTCATTGGAAAGCTCGTTTCAAATCCTACACGACCTCAACTATTTTTTTCAAGAATAACGCGTTGATTTTTTGAGATAGGATAATTTGAAGTTGACCCTCAAGTGGGACTAGGGAACCAAGGGGACTCCAAAGAATTTTGAACCATACCAAGGGGAAAATTTGGACTCTTGACTAAAGCTTATGAACCTGAGATCTGGTAGACACTTAGGCAAGGATAAACAAAGCATTAGATCTTCTGAGGCTAGTGTCAACCATACATCCAAGTCTTGGGCACAACAACTAAGTGGTCATCTTTTACTAAGTTCAGACACAAGTGATTCAGAAATGTCTTTTAGTATGGGAAAACCTGCAGGTGGCTCAGGGACTGCCCATCTACAAACACCAGAAGGTCCCTATAAGACACAGTTGGAATATATTTGGACCAACCAATTAGGTGCTCGCATCTATGAGGATGGTCTGAGACGATCAGTGGTCCAACTCAAAAATCCAGATCAATCCTTTGGACTTGAACACCCGGTGGTCAAGTTCGAAGAGGGTTCATACATTGATAAGGAAGGAACCATGTATGTGGTCACCAACCTACCAGATAGGACTGATGAGTTTGGAAATGTCATTCGTGAGAATGAAATAGGAGACCTAGAACAAGGAAATGTAGGACAAGGACCCCAGACTCCTAGAGGTAAGTCAGTTTTGACCCGAGTGATCACTCCAGACTGGATCCCTCAAGATAACAAAAGCATAGAACTATTTTTGAACAGAGAAACAGAGGAAGCCTTTTGGAGATTCAAGCCAGATCAACCTAGCCAATTGGGCATAGTCATCATCTATGAGTTCAAGGATCCAGAGATGCCAGGCAAAGTTGTTTACCTGGATAACACATCAGAGAAAATTTTCTTGGTAACAGAACATGATAGACATGCATATACTTGGAAGAATGAATTGATTTTCCCCCCACCAAGATCCAATGTTTCCCATGGCCTCCAAGGAGTAGGATCATCCCACGCCCATAAAGCCCAGAGAGAAAGAACCAGAGAGAGACCTGAGGTAAGTTTTGCACACACCGTGGGCAGGAATAGATCAGGATTTGAAAATGAAAGACCTGAAAGAGAGAGACATCAAGCACATAGGCAAAAAAGAGATGAACATGATTTTCCATTGCCTAGACCCCGAGAGCACCCAAGAACCCTTAGACCCACTCAAGTGATCAAGGCAATGAAGAATTATTTTGACGGGTCAGGAGATCCTTATGATCATGTGGCCGAGTTCAAACAAGTGTTAAGAGCTGAACAGGTTGAGGATTTATTCACCCAATACGAGGCATTTGGTTTGACTCTTAAGGGCACTGCCTTGGCTTGGTTTCAACCATTGAGTAGTCGCAACTATCTCGATATAGGTCAATTGCTAGACAAATTCATTGTAGAATTTTCCAAGAGTGGTATCAGGCATAACACATCATCCTTGATCCACAGTTTCAAGCAGACACCCCAAGAAACAGTGCGACTAGCAGGTAGAAGGTTCAGACAGTACCTAGAAAGATGCCCTGCTCCCGAGTTACCCACACCAGCCAAACAAGTGGCTTTGTTCTTAGATGGCTTACTGAGCACAAAGTTAAGATCATATGTGTACTTGAAAGAACCTAGATCCATAGAAGAGTGTGTCCGGACATGCATAGACATAGAAGATAACTTGGGTGAGGAGTTAGGATTGTCCAAACTCTATAACGATTCTGATAGTTCTACTAGTCATACTTCAAAAATTTCCACGGAAATAGATGAGATAGCTGAGCAAGTTGCCAAGAAGCTTGGAGTCCAAAATAAACAAACACAGAGAGTCACTTCAGTGAATCGGTGTTATACTTGCGGAGGTGACCACATGGCTAATGTATGCCCAATGCAAAACCAAAACATTAGAGAAAGGAATGCTCCATATTGCACTATTGAGAGAAAATATGCGAACCACACGGCTCAAGATTGTCCCTACAATAGGGAGGCTGTTAGACAGAATTATCAACAACCTTACCAACCAAGTAGGTACCAAAACCAATACCAACAGCCATATTATAGACCACAACAGCAATATCAGGCACCATATAGGCCACAACCTGTCTTGGGAAACCAACCACCAACTCCTGCCAACGTGATTCCAGTCAAGTATGCTGTGGGAGAGGAAAATCCAAATAGAGCTTTGGTGCCACTAACCCCATTGATACCAGATAATGACTCTCATGCTCATAGTTTAGACTACTCCCATGAAGGTAGTCCACATGCTTATTACACAGAGTTACCTGAACATAGTGAGATTTACTCATATCAATATGAGGCACCGCCTATGGAGCAAAATTGGGAGCCAGAATACTCCAATGTCATGTACACAAATCCTAACCCTAGGCCCCAGTTGAGACAAATGAGACCACAAGCCCCTAGAGGATCTTGTTTCAGATGTCATGGTGACCATTTCATTCGTGACTGTCCCCACCCACCATCTTCGAGTCAAGGACAGGCTATCACAATACAGGCTTTTTGTCCTGAATGTGGCAAAGACCATCTCCCCAGAGATTGTCCAAGAAACCCCTCCAGTGCACCCAAGATTACACCCATTAATGTGGTAGGCTTAGTGGCAGATTCAAGTTCAAGTAGTAGCAATGGGGCTCCTATACAAGCTGTCACTAGAGCACAAGCCTTACAACAGGATAAACCAACAGAACAATCAGAGTCGAGTGAATCAGAAGAGCCTAGTGAGATTAAAACAAGAACATGGAAGGATACCAGAGAGAAGGCCAATCGCAAGTGGAATAAAAAGTTATCGGAACTAGAAGAAAGCTTAAAAGAAGCGAAAACAAAAATAGAAGACATTGCATCTCAAAGCCCCTCGCATGCCAAAACTCCATCCACTCCACCTCATCCCACCCCACCACCCATTGTAAATAGATCGCAACCAGGGTCTGTTCTTGCAGATCCAACCCCAGAAGGCTTGGACATGATGTTCAAGGCCTACCAGGCTCGACTTCAAGAAGGGCCTACAGCGGCAAACCTAGACAAGAGTTACCCTAGAGCAGATTTAGAGATTGAACGGATGAAAATGTGCATGAAAATGGTAGAACAAGCTCAAGCCATACTTGAGACTAGTCAAAAGTTCAATCAGACAAACTCTATCAAATCAGATTTGCATTTCCAGGGCTTACTAGAAAGATTAGAGCAATTGGTAAACAAACCACAAGTTTCTTTACCTCCACAGGCTCAACCGGTTATTGAGAGAAGAAGCTCACCACCAAGGGGAGCTTATGTTCCTAATTCCACAGATGCTGGAATACCTCCTTCAATTCAACAGTACTCTCAAGAGTTCTTGCGGGAAATACAAGAAGATAAATGGGCCAAGGAGAAGGGTAATTCCCCTCCTATTCCTGAGATTGATGATCTTCATGATCAATTTCCCCAAGACATTCCATCTATTTACGGAGATGAAGCAGAACAACAAGAAGACGAAAGGTTAGATTTTGAATCTAATACCTTAGAAGAACTGCCTCAATTTCCAGGCCCATGGGAATCTGAATCTCTCCAGATTAGAGCTCCCACAATACTAGTAAGAAATGAAGACTCAGTGGTTCCAAGGAACACGGATGTCGTGAAGAACACTAAGGTTCAGTATCATCTCACTGTAGAAGAGCTGCTAAAAGCAAAACCTGAGCTTTGGAATCATGTGAAGGATCAGGTTCCAGAACTTGATTCCAACATGCCAAAAGCAGGCTCCAAGCAAAGGGTACCAGAGATACCTCTAGACAAAATAGGGGACATGTGTGAGGGTGAAGAAGGTAATACTTATCTTCCAATCACCTACCAAGGTTACACAACCAAAGCAATCATAGATTCAGGTGCTGGTGTTGCTATTGCGACCACCTCCTTGTGGAAGCAATGGGGCAAGCCCACATTAAGACCAACTAGAATGAAGCTTCAAATGGCTGATGGTCATTTTGAAAGACCTCTAGGATTGCTAGAAGGGATCACTCTAACCACTTGTGGTGTAGAGTTTGAGCACACATTTGCTATATGTGACTTTGAGAAAAATAATGTCTATGAGATGATCCTAGGAAGACCCTTCCTACGACAATTGCAAATAGTACAGGATTGGGGAACTAACTCCTTGTACTTACAGCACTTAGGGGTCACCACCAAGGTCAATTTGAAGGATTACACCTTCAGAGATGTACCACCCCTACAGTGGAATTCTATCCACAAAGCGAAAGAAGATTCCATCTCTGTGCATTCTGAAAGTTCACCTGATCCATCATGGCTACATGAAGATACTCATTTGTGGATGTGCAAGGTCGCAAAGGAAGAGGAAAAACGTTTAAAGGCAAGAGAAGAAGGAACTTCGCTAGGAGATAGACTAGTTAGAGACCCAGCCTACACATCGATGATCTTTCTAGATGAGGAGTTTGAGCCTCATGGCTGGCCAGAAATCTTAGCCACCATGGACATTGCTGTCAATGAGGAACAGTGGACACCTCATTGTGATGAGGAGGGTTATGATATCTCAGTTTTCATGTGTCAACCCTTGCTAGAAGAATGTGACCCTAGTGATGTCATAGAAGAAGAAGAGAATGACGATGATCTGGAGTCTATTGTGATGGATAGTTGCTTTAACTCAGAGCAGCACTATCTAGAAGATATAGGAGTGTTCACCCAGAAGGAAGAAGAACCTCTCACAAGTATTAAAACAGTAAACTCAAAGGATGGAAGTGAGAGTGGTCAAAAGAAAAAGAAAAGAAAAGCAGTGAAACAAGAAGAGGAGGAATCATTGTTTGAAGTACCAGAAAACTTCAAGAAATATGAAGTTGACGACCGCAAAATTTTGGTACGAATGCCTAAGAGAGAGGCCATCATAGGAGAATCATATGATAATAAAGAAAAGACCAAGAAGATTGTAGTGACCATTGAAGAGAACGAAGAGAGATGCACATATATAGGAGATGACCTAAGTGCAAGAGAAGAAATGGAGCTCATAGCTCTATTAAGGGAATATAGGGATGTTTTTGCATGGCACTATAGAGACTTGAAAGGGGTAGATCCAAGAATTTGCTCTCATACTATCCCCATGACTGCTGATGCTAAGCCCACCAAACAGAAGCCCTACACATATAATGATACCTATGCAGCCAAAATAAAAGAAGAAATTGATAGGTTGATTGAAGCTGGATTCATCTATGAGATTGAGCATACCGAATGGGTGTCCCCCATTGTTGTGGTACCCAAGAAGAACGGGAAGTTGCGAGTGTGTATTAACCTTAAAAAAGTTAATGCCGCTACGATTAGAGAAAGTTATCCACTTCCAATCACAGAACACCTATTGGAGCGTGTTGCAGGCAAGGAAGTTTATAGCTTCCTTGATGGATTTTCAGGTTACAATCAAGTAGCCATTGCCCCAGAAGATCAACACAAAACAGCTTTTGCTACAGAGTGGGGAATCTTTGCATTTCGTGTGATGCCATTTGGGCTCACCAACGCACCTGCAACATTCCAAAGGCTCATGTGTCATGTCTTCAAAGAGTTCTTGCGAAAGAGCTTAGAAGTGTATGTGGATGATTTATGTGCTCATTCCCAAGAAAGAAGGTTTCACATCCCTGAGCTCAGACAAATCTTCAACAAGTGTAGAGAATATCGAGTGTGTCTGAACCCAGAAAAGTGTGTGTTTATGGTGCGTCAAGGTAAAATCTTAGGTCATATTGTTTCTAAGAATGGAATCTCAACAGATGAAGATAAGGTACGAGCCATAGCGGAGCTACCAAGGCCAAGGAATATTAAAGAGGTACAAGCCTTTATGGGCCATTGTGGATACTACCGTAGGTTTATCCACATGTACGTGATCATAGCTAGACCCCTTTATGCCTTGTTGTCTAATTTTGAGTGGAACAACGAATGCGAGAATTCTTTCAACGAACTGAAGAAACGTTTGTGCACGGCACCAATACTCACCACTCCTGATTGGAATAAACCATTCCATGTCCATGTGGATGCATCCAATCATGCCATAGGATGTGTGCTAGCACAACCCACAAGTGAAGGAAACTTAGATTTGCCCATAGCATATGCTAGTAGACAGCTCAGTGTAGCTGAACGAAACTATACCACAACTGAGCGAGAGGGCTTAGGCATGGTATATGCTGTGAAGAAGTTTAGACACTATTTATTGGCCAACAAGTTCAAGTTTTTCACTAATCATCAAGCTTTGTTATATTTGGTCAACAAACCTTGCAATACTGGACGCTTAGTAAGATGGTTCCTCTTACTAATGGAATATGACTTTGAAGTCGTTGTCAGGAAAGGTAGAACCCACCTTCGGGCAGATCACCTTTCTCGCATCACTTCAGGAGAGTCACCGCAAGGAGTGTCTGACGAATTACCCGATGCTTATCTGTTCAATTTAGAAGTTGTTCCTAAATGGGCAAATAAGTTGGTACCAGTCCTAACCTTTGGCCCTGCAAATAAGAATGTGAAAACATCACAAGAAGAAATTGTAAAATCACAAAAATATCACATATTAGCAGGAAGCATGTACAAACAAGATACTGAGGGTGTATTAGCTTGTTGTGTGGAGGATGATGAACATAGTAGTTGGTTGCAGCAAGCTCATGAAGGATTGCTAGGAAATCACTATTCTAAACAACGCACATTGCAGAATCTAAAACGTTTAGGAGTGTATTGGCCTAGCATGGACAAAGAAATACATGAGTGGATTAAGAATTGTCCAATGTGCAGAGAGAGACCCCCAGTGGAGCATGCGACCCTTTATCAAGTGTCATTAATTCCAGATTGGAGTGCTCCATTGGTAGAGTTTATGAGGTCGGGAAGATTACCCAAAGAGGCTAGTCTAGCAAGAAGACGAAGCATGGAGCAAGAGGCTCAAGGCTATGTCCTAGTAGGAGACAACCTATACCGAAGAGGCAAAGATGGTTACTTAAGACTGTGCGTTCACGAATCAGATTATTTGAAAGTCTTAGAAATTGCACACAGCCGTGTTGCAGGTGGACATTTTGGTCCTGACCGAGTAATCAAGACCATTCTATTCTCAGGACTTTGGTGGCCCACTCTTCATATGGACGCACATACCTACGTGAAGAAATGTGACACATGCCAACGTGCACAATATCCAGTTAGAAAAGACGAGATGCCCTTGAGGCCAATGATGGGAGGGCGTGCATTTTCCAAGTGGGGCATAGACTTCATAGGTCCTATTAATCCCCCTGCTAGAAACTCCCATGCAGAGTATATTATTGTAGCCACAGATTACCTTACAAAGTGGGTAGAGGTGAAAGCCACAACAAAGAATGATGCTCAGACGACGGCTAAGTTCTTATTCGAGAATGTGTTCACGAGATATGGACTACCAATAGAGTTGGTGAGCGATAGAGGCACACACTTCTTGAATGAAGTCATTGAAAATCTTCTCCAAGAATTCTTGGTGATACATAAGAAATCTGCCCCCTATCACCCACAAGCCAACGGACAAGCCAAGAGTACCAATAAGATCCTCTGTAACGTATTGACAAAACTGGTAAATAATAAACGCTCTGATTGGGACAAACAACTTCATCATGCTGTTTGGGCTTATCGAGTTGCCTACAAAAAGGTACTCAACGCCACCCCATTTCAGATGGTCTTCGGACAGAACGCTGTGCTACCATTAGATTTCTTAATCCCTGCCTTAAAAGTAGCACAAGAGTATGAGTGGAATGGGCATGAATTGTCCTCTAGGATCTTTGATCTCGAATGCTTGGGTGAGACGAGGCTACGAGCGGCAGCAGGCATCTACGCTGCAAAGAAGAGGCAAAAGGCATACTTTGATGCACACATCAAGGATAAGGGATTGAAAGAGGGAGATCTAGTGTTGGTATACACACTAAAACAACATGCCCGTAAGTTGGAAAAAAGAGGATACGGACCCATGATCATTAATAGAATTTCCACTAGTGGTGCAGTTCAGTTGGCCACTCTAGAAGGAGATATCTTGCCAAACTATATTAGTGGCTGTAGAGTCAAGCTATATCAAGAACCTCTTACTGAGGATATGCTAATGAGACTCAACACTGCTAAGAAGCGAAAAGATGAAGAGTTAAGAGTGAGAGAAGAAGCACAGGTAGAGGCCAGAGAGCGTATTAGGCGAAATAAGTTAAGGCGATTAGGCCTAGAAGTCAACTCAAAAGCCCCAAAATATCACATGGATATGTGTCAAAAGTCAGGCATAGCGACTTCTCAGGTCATTGACCGAAGACCCTTTGTGACCATAGAGATAGGACAAGGGAAGGGTGCAAGGACGGTGAAAGCATTGATTGACTCAGGTGCAGCAAGTAGTGCAGTTAGACTTTCCTACTGCCAAGACTTGGGGTTGAACATCAATCCCATAGAAGCTTATCTCATAGGATTGGGAGGTGTGGAAACCCCTTGTTTGGGCGAGGTGGAACTTCCCATCTACCTTCAAGATGTTCCAATGAAAGTCAAAGCGCTAGTATGTCAAGATGAGAACCTTACAGAACCACTTGTCTTGGGTCAAGATTGGATTTATGACCATGCAGTTAACTTAAACCTAAGAAGTCAAATTCTTCAAGTTTGGGTACATGAACAATGCATTACATTAGAATTAGAGAACTGCATGCTCCTAAATCATGGCACCACACACTCTCTTAGTTCTTCCAAGACTAATCATATGAAAGAAGATGTTGTATGTGTCAAAAGCTCTATGATGCAGAAGGAGTCAATTGTGGAAGACCAGGTTTGAAGGCGGGTGGATCTTTCTTCTTCTCCAAAGAATCAAGTAGCCACAGTAGTGAGTCTACCACACAAGCGAACACAACCGTTCACGACAACTGCTACACCAAATAGAAAGATACCATTCGATAAGAAAGCAGTTCCGAGCAGGAAGCAGATCTGGGTACGCAAAGGAGAGCATCCACCAGCCTTGCCCACACAAATTCCATCCATGCAAACCAACCAGGCCAGAAGACGAAGGAAGCAGCTTAGACAAGCTCAATCACAAGGTATCCAACAAGTTTGGGTGCCTAAGAAGTTAGCTGCAGCTCAACAAGGGCAATTACAGATGTGGGTACCTAAGAAGCTCCTACATCCACAACAACCTTTGTTCTCCCACATGCAAAAGGTTTCAACAAAGAAGCCAAAAAGAGAAAAGGGTAAGAACCACGTACAGAGACCAAAGGAAGATCAAATCAGCTCTTCAACATTAGTAGGAAGACATGCAAAAAGGATATGGGTTTGGAAGCCAAAAGTGCAAGTAGCCTCCACCGAACCAAAGCGTCAACCACATTGGATACCATAGTTCAGAAAGCATCCAAAGAGAAAGACGCCTGAAGTGACCGCTACAGTGCCAAATGATGTTCTAAAATGGACTCCAATAAGGAGGATTACATCAGTTCGAGACTCAATGGATACCTCCACCAAGGTCGGCATCAACCTCCACAAATAACATCGAAAGCCTCGAACGAGCAACAACCATGTGCTCCTTGCACAACCCTGTCTTTTGCACCATTCAGGTCATGCATTTCCAAAGTATGCATTAATATAGGGCCATATTACACGGCCGTGCATAGACACACTTGAGAATCCCACGCACAAGAGCACAGTGACATATGTCAAATATTTCTATTGATACTAACTTTTGTGTTCTTGTTTTGTGATATCCTGTTCCTCTATTAAAAAAAAAAAAAAAAAAAAAGGGGAGAAAGAAAAGCGGGAGAGAGCTTGTTCCTAGGTTTGGCTAATGAAACATGAATGAGTCATGCTTAGTTGAAGGTGGAACTGTTGATTACTAGGCATTTATCAATTTGGATTGAAGTGTGTCTCGGCCAGCAGTGAGATTATTGCTGCCTTATCTGGTAGATGACAAGCATTTGGCATGAACATGGCATCTACAACTATGATTTTCTCTTACCATGGTAGGAATGAAGAGCTTGAAGGCCCGCAACTTGAGTGATGCTTAACTACTTCATGTACCAGAGCATCCAAGGAGATATCTGCAAAAGGTAGTTCTAGAGGAGAAGACTCCTGCATATGGTGAGCTAAAGAGAATATGTGAAACTCAGCTTGGTGTAGTTACCCGATGTTGCTTGCCAAGGAATATAAAGCAATTCAATTCTCAGTATTTGACAAATGTTGCTTTGAAAAGAGGAGAGAGGATCCACCACTCAAAAGATCTCATCAGTGGACAATCAACATGGACATTCATCAACAATGTTCCATCCCAAAGGCCGAGTGTACAACACGAAGAGACAAACATCCATCAACCTTCTCCATGGCAAGTATCTTTACTCTGGAAACACCATAACCATGATAGTTTAAGAAACCTCTTCGTCAGCATACCCTTGAGCACTTAGCTCAAGACCCGCAATTTTTGCACCATACTTCCTCCAATGCATTTTCCAAGTAAGCATGTGTAGGGCTACATTACAAGGCCGTGCACAAGGCACATACTTTTTTCAACCCATGCGCAAACACACTTACCCATCATTCATTATGGGTTATGAGTAGTTGGCATGACTGCTCTCAACATCATCTTTGGAAGAGCTAGTGGATGTCATGGGAACAACATCCATATCTCGGAAGCAAATTGAAGCCAGTAGTTGCTCCAAATCACTCTTGACAACCTCTTTTGAGCAACTTGCAGTTTTGAAAGCTCACAACGACACATTCTTGCTGGAATCCAAGGAACCAGCTCATACAACGGATGGACACCACCTCTCAAAGCACTACATAGAACAGCCCTTCCAACAAGGGTCTGTCAGGGACGACAGACTCGAGAGGGGGGGGAGTGTTGAAACTCAAAGTCAAGGACAAAGCATGGAAGCACATCAAAAGGTGGACACACAAGGAAAGGGAGCAAGTAGGGAGCTCCAAGAAGTGTATGTGAAATTTTCAAAAGAATCCCCTACAAAAATAGTGATTTTCATCACTAAAAACCATTGTAAATACCATTATCTATTTTTAGTAACTCCATTTTGTTCAAGCCGAGGAGTCCTCGAGCTTGAGGAGTATTAGAAGTACCATCGTACCAATTTTCATAATTTTTAGACTTCGTTTGAGCCCTCAAATAAGCCCTGGAACCTAATTTTTAACTAGGCCGGACACTAGGTCTGGACAGGGCCAAAACTAGTCAAAAAACTATAAAAAGAGCTAGAGAGCTCATTTTTGGGGTTAGCTTGTTAGAGAATAGAACTTTTGTAAGAGAACTCTTTTGCAATCTAAGCTTTCCATTGTTCCTCTCTTTGATCTTACTTTGTGCGCGTGTGTGTGTATATGTGTGCATGTTTGTGTGCTTTCACTCACGCACTTGTGCCTTCACTTGCTCGTGGTCTTCATACCGGTCCTCACGTCTCCGCGGATTGACAAGTAAAGGAGGTGGTGCTTACGCTTGAGCTACACTCCCTCACAGATAGGATCACACAAAAAGGTACCAAAGATACCCATAGAAAAGATTGGAGATGTAAGCGAAGGAGAGGAAGGTAACACTTATCTTCCAATAACCCATCAGGGTGACACCACGAAAGCCATCTTAGATTCAGGAGTTGGAGTAGCCATTGCTACCACCGCTTTATGGAAACGTTGGGGTAAGCCAGCATTGAGACCCACCAGGATGAAGCTACAAATGGCTGACGGACATATAGAAAAACCATTAGGCAATGCAAACCTATCACTGATGCATTCGAGGATGCAAGCGACTTTGATCTAGAGTCAATTATTATGGACCCACCCTTTGCATCAGAGGAAGAATACTTCTACAAAGTAGAAACTCACCCTCAGAGACACGAAGAACTTATGAATGATGTGAGGTTAGCCACTCAAGTGACTGCTAAAAGTGAAGGTAAGAAAAGAAAGAAGAAAGAAACCATGTCAGAAGAAGAAGAATCTTTGTTTGAGGTTCCTGAGAACTTCAAGAAATATGAAATAGAAGATAGACGAATCATGGTACGAATGCAGGCTAACAGAAAAGCTGATGTTGGAGAAGTATATGATAACCGAGAGAAAACCAAAAAAATAATAGTTTCCATAGAAGGAGAAGAAGAGAAATGTACCTACATAGGGCATGATTTGATGGCTGAAGAAGAAGAAGAATTAGTTTGCCCTATTGCGTGAATATAGAGATGTGTTCGCATGGAGTTACAAAGATTTGAAAGGAGTAGATCCATATATATGTTCCCATAGAATACCTATGACTCCAGATGCAAAACCTACGAGACAAAAACCATACACATACAATGATAACTACGCTGCGAAGATTAAAGAAGAAATAGATCGCTTGATAGAAGCAGGATTCATTTACGAAATTGAGCATACTGAATGGGTATCCCCCATTGTGGTTGTGCCCAAGAAAAATGGAAAATTGTGTGTGTGTATTAACCTTAAAAAAAGTTAATGCCGCCACGATTAGAGATAGTTATCCTCTTCCTATCATGGAACACCTATTGGAAAGAGTTGTGGGCAAGGAAGTTTACAGCTTTCTTGATGGATTTTCAGGCTATAATCAAGTAGCCATTGCTCCGGAAGATCAACACAAGATGGATTTTGCCACAGAATGGGGCATATTTGCATTTCGTGTGATGCCTTTTGGGCTCACAAATGCACCCGCTACTTTCCAGCAACTCATGTGTCATGTTTTTAAGGACTTCTTATGAAAGAGTTTGGAAGTTTATGTCGATGACTTATGTGCTCACTCGAATATAAGACAGACGCATATCCCAGAATTAAGACAAGTATTTGACAAATGTCGAGAATATCAGGTTTGTTTGAACCTAGAAAAATGCGTTTTCATGGTCAGACAAGGAAAAATTCTAGGACACATTGTGTCAAAGAACGGAATCTCTACAGATGAAGAAAAAGTAAAGGTAATTGCAGATCTACCTAGGCCAAATAACGTAAAAGAAGTACAGGCATTTATGGGTCATTGTGGTTATTACAGATGATTCATACACATGTATGCAATCATAGCCAAGCCTCTGTACTCTCTTTTGACTAAGTTTGAATGGACAGATGAATGTGAGAATTCATTCAATGAACTTAAAATATGTTTGTGCTCAGCACCTATATTGACAACCCTAGATTGGAGTAATTCATTCCACGTACATGTGGATGCATCCAATTATGCCATAGGATGTGTGTTAGCACAACTTACGAATGAAGGTAATATAGATCTCCCCATAGCTTATGCGAGCAGACAATTGAATGCAGCAGAAAGAAATTACACCACAACGGAACGAGAAGGATTAGGAATGATCTACACCGTAAAGAAATTCAAGCATTATTTGTTGGCAAACAAGTTCAAGTTCTTTACAGATCATCAAGCGTTATTGTACTTAGTCAACAAGCCATGTAATACAGGACAATTGATACGTTGGTTTCTATTACTCATGGAGTATGACTTTGAAGTAGTAGTCAGGAAAGGAAAGACACATCTTAGAGCTGACCACCTTTCAAGATTAACCACAGGAGAAGCTCCTCAAGGGATAGCGGATGAATTACCCGATGCATATTTGTTTAACCTTGAGATAGCACCAGAATGGGCTAAGCCGATAGTCCCTATTCTCACATATGGACCTAAGAATCCTAGGATAAGGATCAAAGAAGGAGAGATTACCAAGTCTCATAGATATCAAATAATAGCAGGAAGTATATATAAGCAGGATAATCAAAAGATTCTTGCTTGTTTTGTAGATGAATTAGAACATGCAAATTGGTTGCAATTAGCACATGTAGGTGCATTGAAGCAACATCATTCGAAACATCATACATTGCAGACTTTGCATAGACTAGGAGTCTATTGGCCTTCGATGGAAGCATATGTCTACAAGTGGTGTAAAGAATGCCCTGTTTGTTGTGAAAGACCACCAGTAGAACATGCTACATTATATCACGTGTCTCTCACCCCAGAATGGAGTGAACCTTTAGTGACATACTTGAGGATGAAAACATTCCCTCAAGGAATGACCTTAGCATGACAACGCAGTCTAGAGCACGAAGCTTATTGGCGACAATCTATACAAACGAGGACGAGATGGATATTTAAGACAATGTGTTCATGAAAGCGATTATTTGAGCGTACTAGAGAGTGCACACCAAGGTGTTGCAGGAGGTCATTTTGGACCCGATAGGATAATCAAAGCCATCCTCTTTGCAGGATTATGGTGGCCCACTCTTCACATGGATGCACATACCTATGTAAAGAGATGTGATGTGTGCCAAAGTACTCAATTCCCTCAAGGAATGACCTTAGCACGACAACGCAGTCTAGAGCAGGAAGCTCAAGACTACTCACTTATTGGCGACAATCTATACAAACGAGGACGAGATGAATATTTAAGACAATGTGTTCATGAAAGCGATTATTTGAGCGTACTAGAGAGTGCACACCAAGGTGTTGCAGGAGGTCATTTTGGACCCGATAGGATAATCAAAGCCATCCTCTTTGCAGGATTATGGTGGCCCACTCTTCACATGGATGCACATACCTATGTAAAGAGATGTGATGTGTGCCATTGAAACCCATGATGAGAGGACGTGCATTTTCTAAGTAGGGTATATACTTTGTAGGACCCATTAACCCCTCTGCAAAATACATTATTGTTGCGACAGATTATCTTACCAAATGGGTAGAGGCAAAAGCCACAAAAAAGAATGATGCACATACGACTGCAAAATTCTTATTTGAAAATGTCTTTACAAGATATGGATTGCCTATAGAGTTAGTGAGCGATCGAGGAACTCACTTTCTAAACCAAGTCATTGAATATTTGTTACAGGATTTTATGGCGATTCACAAGAAATCCGCACCATATCATCCTCAGGCCAATGGTCATGCTGAAAGCACTAACAAGATCCTTTGTAATGTACTGACGAAACTCGTGAACAAAAAACGTTCAGATTGGGACAAACAGTTACACCACACTGTTTGGGCATATTGAGTGGCCTACAAGACCGTACTCAATGCAACTCCCTTTCAAATGGTGTTTGGTCAGAATGTTGTGCTTCCTTTGGACTTCTTGATACCGACCCTTGAGGTTGCACAAGAACATCAGTGGACCAGCCATGAATTATCATCAAGAATAATGGACTTGGGACAATTAGGAGAAACCAGGCTGAGAGCAGCAGCAGGTATATATGCAGCAAAGAAGCGACAGAAATCCTATTTTGATGCACATGTGAAAGATAAAGGCTTAAAAGAAGGAGATTTAGTCCTAGTATATACGCTGAAACAACACGCACGGAAGTTAGAAAAGCGAGGTTATGGACCTATGATCATTAATAGACTCTCGACAAGTGGAGCAATACAATTAGCCACCTTAGAAGGAGACATAATGCCTAATTACATTAGTGGCTGTAGAGTCAGGCTATATCAGGAACCTCTTACTGAGGATATGCTTAGATGACTCACGTTGGCAAAGAAGCGTAAGGAGGAAGAAAATAGAATACGAGCTGAAGCTCAGGCAGAAGCTATAGAACACATTAAGCACATGAAGCTAAGAAGACAAGGACTAGGGAGAGAACATTATAACCATCTGGAAACAACACCCAGATACCCCATGGCCATGTGTCAACTAAAGTCAAGTGCCCATCCTAGCATAGTCAAGGAACTAAAGTCAACTAAAGTCAAGGAACCCAGACTGACGACAATATCAGACAACCCAAAGAAAGCAGCAGTATTAGTATCACAAAGCAAGAGGCACAAGACAAATGTGGGTGCCAAAAGGACAGAAAGCACCGACAGAGTTCAGCAACGCAGACAAGGATAATAAGAAGTTAAAGACCAATCAGAGTCAGTATCCCACGTCTATGCAACCTTCTTCTACGAGTACGAACATTCGACAAATTTGGATCGCCAAGAAGTACCTTATGAATCGACCCACACCCACGCAGATTTGGGTACCCAAACAGTGTATTATAGCTCAACCCTCAAGCCATGTAATATATACCCCTCAGAAATCGAAATCTCTTCAACCTTCAATACCACCAAATCTGATATCATCTTTTGTCCCTCAGCAGAAACCCTCCCACCCCGACTAATCTACAACCTTGTAATAACTCATTCACGACTGAACCTTGTACAAATCCACACACTATAACCTGACATCACTTGTAATAACACCTCATCAATAAATGTATGCATCATCTGAAGCATGTAGGTGTCTAGAGACCTGCATTAGTTTTGCAACAATCATTCCATAAACCACATCACAACACTCGGCTACACGGGTTACACATCGGTTATGGAAAGGGATTGCGGTCTCACTTTAATGGGATCATGTTTAATTTCCATACTAATGTGTTAATCTTTTGTAGCAGATCTTCTACGCATTCGCATAATTCATCATGCAGGCAGAAGGACCATCTAAACAGGCCCTAGTGTACCCATGGCAAATATTGGTGAATTACTAGCTGAACCACATCCTACGGCTCAACCACCAGAATTTCAGGGATTTCCAGGACCCATGCCAATTGACGATCCTCCTAGGGGATACACTGAGAAGATTCATCGCAACTCTCATTGGTTCCAAGGATTAGCAGGCCCATTGGCAGATGCAGATTTCATTTTTGAGGCCAATTTGGCGTTTGATCACCGTACATGGGGCAAGTACCAGTTTTTCTCAAGAGAGTTCGAAGGATTACAGAACGCAGAAGACTTAACGCATGTTTGGGCGAGAGCAGGCTTCACAAAGTATTTCAGTGATCCTTTGCCTAAACCAGATTTCTACAGATGTCATTACTTGGTAACAACATTAACAGCTTCAGAAAACAAGGACCTACCAGGCACATTCATTTTGCCGTCCTTGGTAAATGATCCGCCGTTTAAGAGGTTTTACCTTTCTAAAGATCTGATTCATTCTGCAATCAAGATCCATGGAACCCACACGCCGACAGAGCGAGAAAGGCCAATTCCAGAGCCTATGAAATGTGGGGATGTTACTAAACGGGAAGATATTTGTGCTATCACACCGGAGTTATCTAAGCCATTAAGGATATGCATGCAACATTTCGCATTTCCCACTCAGGACCGATTCACCATGCCCCACAAACGCATCTGGTTTGGTTTATATTTAGCTTGTACTGGGCCACAAATAGTTGATCTGGCCAGCTTGATCATTGATCAACTATATTTAGCACAACATTGATGGGAAAGAAAGAAGGTAATCAATGGATGTTGTGCTCTCACACGCATTGTATATATGTGTTTGGCATATGATTTACCTATCGAGCGTGCAATGACAAGCGAGGAGCTAAAAGCATTCAAGGGAACAACAAAGAAAGCTAGGAAGGCCAGCAAAGGACGAGCAAGAAAGCGCATGAGAGGAACTATCCCCTGCCTCCAGGTCCCCGAATCACCATCACCGCAACCCTCTCCAGAACAGTCTCCTACAGAAGCCCCTGTACAACCTATTCGCATACGATTATCACGACCTGTCGTTACAGAAGGCACTTCTAGTGCGATTACCTCACAACCAACATCAGTTCAGGAACCTACCACCACTGCAGCAGAAGTTCCCACCACTATTGGTGCGGAAGCTTTTTCTTTTCCGATACCCAACTTGGAAGCAGAACCGATGGACACAACATTCGATTTCAAGATGCAAGATGTGTTTTCAAGTGAATTTTAGTTTTCTGAAGGACAAATATTTTCTCAAGAATATGAATATCCAAGCTACCCAACCACTCCTTCGGACCAACCACAAGTAGTATCTAGTTCCGAGGACGAAAGAACAGAAACTGATGAAGATGACGGCGATCACGAAGCCAGCCAGGGCACTCATGACTCTCAAGAACATGTGCAGACAGATGAACAAGGACAGCACACCGACACCCATCCGCTCTCTCCCAGACCATCCACATCTTTGGATAGCGTTGTAGCAGAAGCCTTCCTCACATCCATTCCTCCCACACTTCCCGCACCCACTCAATCTAGTCTACCCCCTAGGACTTCTACGCTTCTATCCAGTCCATTTCTCCATCCATCTTTTCCATCCTTCCCTACACCCCCGAGACCATTATTTCCATTTTTAACCCCGATGACTTTCTCCCCTATATCACCTCCCGGCCCACCATATTTCCACTTTCCCCTTTCCACCAAGCAGCATTAGAGAACCCCTCTATAAATTACTCTTCAACCTTTGTAAACCCTGTGTTTACACCCACGCATGCACCCACGCTCACGCCATTGTTCACAGTCACCGCACTTGATACCACATCCAATGATATGGACATCTCACCACCCACTGCACCACCACTCCCTTCATTCATTTCACCACCACACATAGGCACATCACAATTTTCCACAATCACCACAGCATCCACTCTCCCACCCCCATTTCCCTTACCCCTTGCATCAACACCAACCGCATCTTCATTTAGCACACCTTTAATATTATCACCTACTATAGACACCGCATTTCGTCACATGTTCACCTGCATGACACAAGTAAGAGATGCATTTGCATCTCTTGGCAATAATTACCGGACACTGCAGCAGACAATGAATGATTTACAATCGCAGCTAAATTCATTGTCTATCGAGAATGCCTCATTGAACACCCGCTACCAAGAGCTACGAGAGGCTTATCATAAATTGGAACTAGAAAGTGAAGAAAAAACCAAAGAGGCCGTCACATATATCGATAACTTGTTAAGGGCCCAGACGATTCGCAGTGCGACACTTACCAAGAACATGGGCTTACTCAGATGCCACTTAGCAGTAGCAAAAGAAGAGAACCAGCATTTACAAGAACAGAACAGAGAGAATTTAGAAGCTGCCCTAGATCAACCCGACCAACCATTAAGCCCCAGTCGCTTTAAGGCCGTGCCCGCAAATCTATGAAAATGTTACTAGAAGATCATGTCAGATTGTTAGATGAGTACGACAGCATGAACGAGGAATATCAGAAGCTGAAAGAAGATAATAAACTACTCCAGCTAAGAGCACCAATACAACAAGGACTACCAGCTCCTGCGGACCCATCTCCTGACATCTTAGAGGAACTCAACGCATTACGGGCCCAGGTATCTACTCTTCAATCATGGATAGAAGTATATGAAGCACCACCCAGACCAGACTCCCCACCGAAACTACCAGCACAAGAAGAAACAGTCACTATTCCGGTGGAGGAAACTTTTGAAGAAGCATATGAACCTCAACCCATCCCAGGCGGACGAGTCACGGCTGAAGGCCAGACGACTTTTGAACTTCCAACTCCCGCATGAATGAAGACGGTTGAAGAGCTTGGAAGAACCCACTCAGCATGGGTAGAGGCACAGTTACACACAATGGCAATGATAGAAGAAAGAATTTTACAGTCCCCCTATTTTGCTCAGCCCCTCGCAGATACATATATGGGCATGAGCTACAATACAAACCTTATTTTCTGTTACTGGTAGAATATCAGTTGGCCATAGAAAAAGAAACTGGCAAGAAGCCCTCCCACGCAACTCAATTTGAGCCGGAAGATTTGCCATTAGATGCGCAGAGAGGAGAGATATATCAACCAGATTGGTGCAAGAATTTATTACAAGAATACCCAGAGATGATGAGTACTTGGGTCAAGGCACCGTTACACTTAAAGTACAACCCATGTTGGGGACCAATGCCACGTCGCCGCTCTTGGAAGGCCTTTGTCATTAAAGTACAGAACAACAAGCAATGCCAGGATTGGCTCAATTACCCATATTTCAGGCCACCCATAGGACCACCAACAGTTGGATACATGATGCCCACGATTTGCCACTGGCTCCCTCGCTTAAAACATATGGACGATATAGCAGTGCACATGACTGTAAAAATATTTGACATGATCCAGATGGTTTTCAAATTCTTCCGTCGCGTCAAGGCACCCCATGTAAACATCCCGAGTTTCGAGCATGGCAATCTCGATTTAGTTTATGACATGAGCACAACACCATCACTCCGGGTGTGTTACACCTGGCACTGTTGAATTAAATACTTACCGGCGTGCTACAAGCAAACCTTCGAAGAAATGTTCACAACCGGTTTCTGGGAATACCATTCAGAGGTGTTCATCAGTAGGCCTACACACCTCTTACAATTATTTTCCTGTGAACAGATGGTATATTCCATGCACTATCGACTCCCACCATCTGATGAACCGCAACCCAGTGATTGGGAGAAAGTCGAGGTAGATCTGGCCCGAGGAATTTGCATATTAGAACACACCCTCGCTTAGGACCTCCTACAGAATTACATCCGACAGACCTCACAACAAGGTTCTGTCGAGGACGACAAAAGCGAGAGGGAGGGGGGTGTTGGCAGTAGTCAGAGGCATAGAAGACGTGGAAGCATGTGAAGACAGAGCATAATGAAGAAGCAGGGAGTGAGTCGAATCAATTTTTCAAAGAATTATGTTTTACAAATATTTTTCAAAACCTCCAACAGTGATTTTCATCACTTTTGTACCATATGTAACATAGAAAAACCCTTTTTTTAATTTATAGCTCCATTTTGTGCAAGCTGAGGAGTCTTCGAGCTTGAGAAGCTTAGGTAGAATGAGCATACCAATTTTGGTTATTTTTAGATACCATTTACCCTTATATATATATATATATATATATATATATATATATATATATATATATATATAATCAAATAGCACCTAGAACCTATTTTTTAACTATGTCGGTCACTAGATGTGAAACCGGTCAAAACTAGTCTAGAATCTATAAAAAGAGCTAGAGAGCTCATTTTTGAGGTTGGTTAGAGTGAGCTTAGAGCTATTTTGAGTTTGTAATTGAGATCTTGAGCAATAGAGTTGATTTCCTACCTTCCATTGTGTCTTTCTTGTCTCTTCGTTGTGTGTGTGCATCTCTATGCTTCTCACCTTCACTCTCACTTCATCTCACATTCACAATCTTCATATCACTCCTATCTCTTCCGCGGATTGACATTAAGGAGGTGGAGCTTCTTAACGTGGTTCTCACCATTGTGCTAGAGCAACACAAATCTAGGCTTTACATCAAATATGGTGACTGTACTCAAGTGTGATAATCAAAGTTGTATGGCTATTGCAAAGAACCCAGTATTTCATGCTCGCACCAAGCACATAGAAGTGCAGTACCATTACATTCGTGAGCTAATTGAAGATGATATTGTGGAGCTAGAATATTGCCCAACAGAGGCAAATTGTGCTGACATATTCACTAAAGCACCTGGAAGAGAGCAGCTCAACAGGCATCTATAACAGATTGGCATAGGACCAAGACCTACTTGATTTATCATCAGTAAACATTGAGGAGCGTGTTAGTATATGATCAATGTCTACCCCTCATGATTGCATGCACATTTTGTAAGGCCCCCATTATGAGGAGAAGTCAAGCATGCATTACCCAATTGATGGGAATCCCAACTTGCATGTTGGATGAAGGTCATATTGGACCATGTAAGGTATTGTAAGGAAAGGGATTTACCAGGGTCCCCAATTGTGGGGTCCGAGGCAGCGGTGAGCAGCCCCGACTAGGGGGTCCAAGGGGGCCAGCGGCCCCCTCGCTGGGGGGTCCTAGGGGGCCAGTGGGCCCCCTAGTGGGGGTCTGAGGGTAGCGCCCCCGATGCGATGATAAAGGGAATATTTGATGGAATATTCCCTATCTGTGTCAAAAATCATTTATATTTATTAGGTCGGTTCAACTCGTCTAAGCCGTGTATGGAAATTACACAGGCGGTGGCCGCCCACGCTCTACCGCCCATGTATAGCCGTCCATGGAAGGCCACCCATGATCCTATATATACATGAATTCTGCACTACCTGAGATATCGAGTTGAGCCAGCATACCTCTACCTTGTATCTCCCTATTCAGAGTTGTCTAGATCACCATTTAAGCTCTACCTTGAGAGCGCACGGGTGGACAATGCCATCATCTTTGTACTTGTTAGTAAAAATTTGTTGAGATTCTCCTATATCTGTTATCTTCTCTGCTACTCCTCCAGTGTTATATTGCGTAACTATTGTCTTACAGAATCCAGGCATTGTGGTGGTATCCAATGCCGATGACTTTGCTACTTTGATGATGTCTCCAAAGATACAAGTAAGTTCTTTGGACATTTGCTCATCTAATACCTGTGCTCCACGTGACACACTACCAAATTTATCTTCAATGTTGATATATGTTGTTCTAGATAATTTCTCAATGAAATCTTTGTAATTCGATATGTCCATGGCTAGAGTGATTTGATCTCTCTCATTCCATACATGTAGGAGCACACAAAATCTTCTAAAAAATTTTGTTCGTGCTTATTTATTTTTCTTGCAATTAGTGCAAAAATAAAAAATAGACTATCAGAATTTTTGGAGGAGATGGTGGATACTCACAAGAGATGAGTTGGTGTAGCTAAAACCTGCTTCACACTTGGTATAAGTGATGGATGGAGAGTGTTGTGGGCCTCTTTAGCTAGCTAATAAGCATAAGTAATCACATATGTTGCTTGTAAGATGATCCACTAATGATAGGATCAAAACAGATAGGTACGCATATGATTCAAAGTCCAAAACTTGCTATTTTGGTTGAGATACCTACTCAGAGTTTTGCATCATTCTCTGAGTACAACAACAAATAATAAAATTCCTTTTGGGTACCTTCAGTTAGCTTAACAAGCTACTAATCATGAGTGAAATCATTTAAAATGATGACCTATATGTAGAGAAATGTATTTAGCAAGTTAAGCTTGCATCCCGACTTTTACGAGCCTTGACAGTCACAGACTAGTGAGCAGAGATTGATAAATATCTAATGATTGTGAGAAGCATTATTAATCAAACTTTTTAGTATTAAAGTAGACATTTTTCTTGATCTATCATGCTTTAAATCAAGAGAAATAATCCACTATACAGTGAGAAAAATCTTAGACAAGTTCATTGTTCTAATGGAGTATGACAGAGATATGAGAGTAGGAAGTAATCAACATGTATGTATTAAACTCATGTAAAAATACAATGTCGTTGGAGATAATTCATTGCTCAATGAGTGAGAAAAGAGTGTTCTATGAGGTGATCTCTTCTTCTCAATGAAAGTACATGAATATGATCTTTAAACCTTGAGATTACATGTGGGTATTTCATATCCTCTTTTTAAAGATTCTGTTGGAGCTAAGGATTTGAATTCAAATTCAAATCTACACCTAAAAGTGAATCCTAAAGCATAGGATTGATTCTCTCTTAACTCAACCACCAAATGATACGAGATTATATGCTTCCTAACTCCTCATGGATTTATTGACCTTTTAAAAAGGTAATTGTAGTGCAAAGTTACAAGAGGTTGTACATATGAAGCCTTCCAATTGTAATGTCAATACATCAAGCTTATGTGAGGTGATCAAGTGTGTAGGCTTGTTCTTAATTGCACCAACAGCTCCCCCTCAAGCCTAACATGCTTGATCTTCATTGCTCCTTGATCTCTTGTAGCCCAGTCATCAATTTGAACATGTTCATCTTTGTTCCAATCAATGCTTTGGTGAGTATATTTGCACATTGCAAATTAGTTGATACATAGGATAATTGGATATCCTTGCTAAGCAATTTCTCCCTAAAATAATGATAGTTCACTTCGATGTTCTTAGTCCTAGCATGGTACATAGGATTAGCAACCAAATGAAGTGAAATAGTGTTATCTCCAAAGATAATTGGAGTGTAGGAATGTATCTCCAAATCTGCATACAATTGTTTAAGCCACATAGCTTCCTGATATGCATTTTCCAAGCCTCTACATTCTGCTTCTATGGAAGACAAGGCCACAGTTGGTTGCTTCTTAGATGACCAAGATATGAGTTTTGAACCTGCAAAAGATAGGTACCCTAAAGTGCTCCTCCTATCATCCTTGGAGCCAACCTAATCTGCATCAAAATACATCTTTTTTTATCTATGTCAAAAGTGAAGGGATAGAACAATCCCTCATTCATTGTACCCTTTAGATACTCAAGCACCCTCTTTGCAGCTTCCATATGAGTCTTCCATGGTACATGCATGATCTGACTTAATATGCTTACTACATAGGCAATATCTACTCTTGTCAAACTAGCATAATTAAGACTACCCACAAGTTGTTGATAGCTTGTAACATCTTCAAGTAGTTCACCTCCATGTGAACTTAGCTTATGGTTGATCTCCATAGGAATACTTGCAACTTTAGTGTTCTTCATCTTAAACTTCACCAACATATCATGTATGTATTTCCTTTGTGTGATGAATATACTTGAATCTATATACACAAGTTCTAAGCCAAGGAAATAGGTCAATAACCCTAGATCACTGATTTTGAATTCCGTCATTAACTGAGCCTTGACCTGCTTGATACCATCATAATCATTACCTATAATAATGATATCATCTACATAAACACATAAGTAGATGACCTCTTATGTATTCTTCTTAGCAAATAAAGAAGAGTCTGCCTTGCTTGCCACAAAGCCTTGATCGTGTAAATAGATAACAAGCCTATGTTTCCAAGCTCTAGGGGCTTGCTTGAAACCATAGAGTGCCTTTCTAAGCTTGCACACATAACTTGCTCTTTCTTCATCTTCAAAACCTAGTAGTTGTGCCATATACACTTCCTCTAATATCCAACCATTTAAAAATGCATTCTTGACATCTAACGGATATAAATTCCAATTTTTGGATGCAGCAAGACTTACCAATACCCTAATTGTTTGCATCTTTGCCACACATGAAAATTCTTATTCATAGTCTACTCCATGTGTTTGGGCAAATCCCTTTGCCACTAATCTTGCCTTGTACCTGTTTATAGAACCATCAGATTTCTCTTAAATTTTTTATATCCACCTTGAACCAATTACCTTCATATCTGGCTTCTTGGGAACTAGATCCCAAGTGTGGGTTTCCTGCAATGCTTCCACTTCTTCCTGCATGGCTTCTCTCCACTCTTTCTTCTTCAAATGAACAAGGCTCCTCTGGCATAGAATCTTTAGTAATGTACACAGAGTGCTTTGTGACTAGGGATGTATCATATCCATACCTTATAGGCTTTTTACTTTCTCTTTGTGATCTCCTTAAAACTTGATTGGAAGACTCAGGTAGATCCTCTAATTGTTTGTGTTTGAACTTGCCTCTTGACTTCCAAGCTTTGAAATCAATCTGCTCCTCATCTTCTGAGTTGATTTCCTCTACTTGGTGTTGGTCTTCTTGAGTTAGGGTTGGAAAATCATTTTCCAAATCATATGGTAATTTGACTTTCCTGCAATCATCTTTAACCCATGAATTATTCTCATCAAATACTACATCCGTACTAACTATGAAGTCCTTTTTAGTGGGATTGTATAGTCTATATCCCTTTTGATTCTGATCATACCCAATAAATATGCATTTCGCAACCTTAGGGTCAAGCTTCCCTCTGATTTGTGATGGAATGTGTGCATAGGCAATGCATCCAAATATCTTGCAATGATCCAATGATGGTCTCCTACCATTCCATGCTTCATATGGTGTCATACCATCCAATTATTTGGATGGAAGACTAATGACCAAATAGGTAGTTGTGGATACAGCCTTTGCCCGTAAATACTTAGGTATTTTTTTCTCATTTAACATAGACGTAGTTGCTTCAACAATTGACCTATTCCTTCTCTCTATCACTCCATTCAATTCAAGAGTATATTTGGTTGGTACTTCCCTCTTTATGCCTTTGTCTTATAGAAATAGATCAAACTCATGTGAAAAGTACTGCTTTAGCTATCATGTAACACAAAAATAGATCCAAGTTCCATAAGTGCCCACAATTCCTTGTTTCTTTCATACCATCATTATGTGGGTCATACAAAATTATCGAAATTATGGAGAGTGTTGACACTCAAGGTCAAGTGCAAGGTGCGGGAATACATCAAAGAAGTGGACACACAAGAAGGAGCATGTAGGGAGCTCCAAAAAGCACATGTCAAATTTTCAAAAGAAATCCCTATAAAAATAGTGATTTTCATCACTAAAAACCATAAAAATTGATATGTGTCATCTTGGATTATCACATGTTGAGCTTGATATCTCTACATCCTCTCTATCCAAAATTGAGGCACCTTGTAAACATGCAGTTGAAGGCTGTATTTTGGGAGAAATGCAGCATTCTTCCTTCCCTAAGATGGTTTGGTTAGAGCTGCTCATAAATTGAAGCTTGTTCATAGTGATGTTTGTGTTCCTATGGAGATACCGTCTTTTAGGAACTAACTTTACTTCATGATTTTTCTAGGAATGTGTGGGTTTATCCATTGAAAGCAAAGTCTAAAGTGTTTGTGTGCTTCAAACAGTTTTGGTTATGGCTAAAAATATGTGAGGATGTAAATTGCGCACCCTTTGTTCTGATCGAGGGGGGGGATACATGTCTTCTGATTTTAATGCATTTCTGGATGAGCATGGTATAAAACATCAGTGTACACTGTATTATACACCTCAACAAAATGGAGCTGTAGAAAGAAAGAACCTCTCATGGAGATGGTGAGGTGTATGGTCAAGAGTCACGGTTTACCACATAGCTTCTCGCTTGAGGCTGTTATGTGTATTGCATATGTACTCAATAGGTGTCCCACCAAAGCACCACAATCTATCAATCCATATGAGGCTTGGCATGGTCACAAGAAATCTATTGCTCATGTGTGTGTCTTTGGTTGTCTGGCATATGCACTGGTGTCTGAACAACACATGAAATTGGATGATAAAGCAATGAAATGTATTTTTTGGGTGAAGTTTTGAAAGCAAAGGCTATCATCTAAATCATCCACAGATTAGACACATTTTGGTTAGCTGAATATTGTTTTTGTGGAAGATGTGGTTTAACCATTACTTTCATGTACTAAGGAGACATCAGCTAGCTCCAAAGATGTGTATGACACTTTGTTGCCTCTTTTTACAAGTGGAGAGTCAAGTGCTAGTCCAAATGAGGCAACTTCTCAGCCTTTACAAGTTCCACATGATGACTCAGATCATCCCATTTCTAATGCATATTTACATGATGCACTTGTTGATGAGAGAGCTAATATAGAGGAGGCAAAAACTATGCCTAAATGGCTTGTGCAGACTTTAAGAGATAGCAAATTAGATGCACCTCTATCATATCGTACTGGTTCACGCTCTCATAGTGCTTCCTTTGCACCAGATTGTTATGCGATGGAAGTCTGTAGTCTTTTTTATGAGAATGAGCTCATTTCTTTTGATAAATTACAAAATTTTGATTGGATGGTTGCTATGTAATTAGAATATGACCCTATTATGAAGAATGGTACCTAGTCTTTATGTGATTTTCCTCTCGGAAAAAAGGTCATTAGCACTAAATGGATATACAAGATGAAACAAAAGCATGATGGAATAGTTGCAAAAGGTTATGCTCAAGAGAGAGGCATTGATTTTGATGAGACCTTTGCACCCACTTGCCTAATGACCACCATTCGTAGAATCCGTGCACTTGAAACTCATCATGCTTGGAATATACATCAATTGGACATTAAAACTGCATTTTTGAATGGGGACTTACATGAATAAGTGTATGTATTTCAGCCTTGTGGTATTGTGCAAAAAGGGCATGAAAACAAAGCATGCAGGTTGAAAAAAGTGTTATATGGTTTGAAGCAAGCACGAGGTGCTTGGTATGAAAAGATACATGCCTAATTGATTGCACATGGTTTTGAGAACAATCCAAGTGAGAGCACCTTACATTCGAAGTTCCCGCCAAAAAACACGATTCTATGAGGAAAATCGCGATTCTGTGAAAATTCAATTTTTTTTTGAAAATCGCGATTCTTTGTTTCCCGCCTAAAAGCCTTTTGAAAAGAACCTGATTCTGTGGTCATTCTCAGAATCGTGATTTTGTGATTATGCTCAAAATCGTGATTCTCATAAATCACGATTTTCAGCCAAAAAAACACGATTCTATGGTTGTGCTCAAAATCGCAAATCTCTAAATTTTTGGAAACCACGATTCTCTGAGACAAAATCGCGATTCTCTAGAACACGATTCTCTAAGACACGATTCTCTAAAACACGATGTTCAAAAACAGGATTCTTTGTTGGCAATCGCGATTTCATGATAAAAACACGATTCTGAGAAAACACGATTCTGTGGTTGTGCTCAAAATCGCGATTCTCTAAATTTTTGGAAACCACGATTCTCTGAGACAAAATCACGATTTTCAAAATACGATTCTGTGAAAACACGATTCTCAGCTCAAAATCGCGATTCTCTAAATTTTGAAAACCACGATTCTTTGAGACAAAATCGCGATTGTCTAGAACACGATTATGTGAAAACACGATTTTGTGAAAACACGATTCTCTGCTCAAAATCGCGATTCTCAAAAATCACGATTTTCAGCCAAAAACACAATTTTGTGAAAACACGATTCTCAAGGTACAAAATCGCGATTCTTTGACTTCACAAAATCACGATTCTCTTGAAGTTCACAAAATCACGATTCTCTTGAAGTTCACAAAATCACGATTCTCTTGAAGTTCACAAAATCACGATTCTCTTGAAGTTCACAAAATTGCGATTCTCTTGATTTCACAAAATCGCGATTTTTTCCAAAAGGTCTTGTTTGCCTGTTTTGACCCCCAAGAGCCTGATTTGACATAACTTTTTCATCCAAAGTCCATTTTTTGAGCTGTATAGCTCGTTGGAAAGCTCGTTTCGAATCCTACACGGCCTCAACTGTTTTTTATAAGAATAATGTGTTGATTTCCAGATAGACTAATTTGAAGTTGACCCTCAGGTGGGACTAGGGAACCAAGGGGGCTCCAAAGGATTTTGAACCATACCAAAGGGAAATTTTGGACTCTTAACCAAAGCCTATGAACCTGAGATCTGGTAGACACCTAGGCAAGGATAGACAAAGCATTAGATCTTCTCAGTCTAGTGTCAACCATACAGCTAAGTCTTGGGCACAACAACTAAGTGGTTGTCCTTACGTACTAAACTCTGACACAAGTGACTCAGAAATGTCTTTTAGCATGGGGAAACCAGTAGGTGGCTCAGGAACTGCCCATCTACAAACACCAGAAGGTCCCTATAAGACACAATTGGAATATATTCAGACCAACCGATTAGGTGCTCGCATCTCTGAGGATGGCCTGAGGCGATCAGTGGTCCAACTCAAAAATCTAGATCAACCCTTTGGACTTGAACACCCGGTGGTCAAGTTCGAAGAGGGTTCATACATTGATAAGGAAGGAACCATGTATGTGGTCACCAACCTACCAGATAGGACTAATGAGTTTGGAAATATCATTCCTGAGAATGAGATAGGAGACCTAGAACAAGGAAATGTAGGACAAGGACTTAGACTCCTAGGGGCAAGTCAGTTTTGACCAGAGTGATCGCTCCAGATTGGATTCCTCAAGATAACAAAAGCATAGAACTATTCTTAAATAGAGAAACAGAGGAAGCCTTTTGGAGATTCAAGCCAAATCAACCTAGCCAATTGGGCATAGTCATCATCTACGAGTTCAAGGACCCAGAGATACCAGGCAAAGTTGTCTACCTAGATAACACGTCAGAGAAAAATTTCTTGGTAACAGAACATGATAGACATGCATATACTTGGAAGAGTGAATTGATTTTCCCTCCACCAAGATCCAATGTTTCCCATGGCCTCCAAGGAGTAGGATCATCCCAAGCTCATGAAGCCCAGAGAGAAAGAACTAGAGAGAGACCTGAGGTAAGTTTTGCACACACGGTGGGCAGAAATAGAGCAGGATTTGAAAATGAAAGACCTGAAAGAGAGAGACATCAAGCACATAGGCAAAAAAGAGATGAACATGATTTTCCATTGACTAGACCCCGAGAGCAAAAAGAACCCTTAGACCCACTCAAGTGATCAAGGCAATGAAGAATTATTTTGACGGATCAAGAGATCCTTATGATCATGTGGCTGAGTTCAAACAAGTGTTAAGAGCTGAACAGGTTGAGGATTTATTCACCCATTACGAGGCATTTGGTTTGACTCTTAAGGGCACTGCCTTGGCTTGGTTTCAACCATTGAGTAGTTGCAACTATCGCGATATAGGTCAGCTGCTAGACGAATTCATTGTAGAATTTTCCAAGAGTGGTATTAGACATAACACATCATCTTTGATCCACAGTTTCTAGCAGACACCCCAAGAAACAGTGCGACTAGCAGGTAGAAGGTTCAGACAGTACCTAGAAAGGTGCCCTGCTCCAGAGTTACCCACACCAGCCAAACAAGTGGCTTTGTTCTTAGATGGCTTACTAAGCACAAAGTTAAGATCATATGTGTACTTGAAAGAGCCTAGATCCATAGAAGAGTGTGTGCGGACGTGCATTGACATAAAAGATAACTTGGGTGAGGAGTTAGGATTGTCCAAACTCTATAAGGATTCGGATAGTTCTACTAATCATACTTCAAAAATCTCCATGGAAATAGAGGAGATAGCTGAGCAAGTTGCCAAGAAGCTGGGAGTCCAAAATAGACAAACACAGAGAGTCACCCCATTGAATCGGTGTTATACTTGCGGAGGCGACCACATGGCTAACGTATGCCCAATGAAAAACCAAAACATTAGAGAAAGGAATGCTCCATATTGCACTATTGAGAGAAAATATGCGAACCACACGGCTCAAGAATGTCCCTACAATAGGGAGGCTGTTAGACAGAATTATCAACAACCTTACCAACCAAGTAGGTACCAAAACCAATACCAACAGCCATATTATAGACCACAACAGCAATATCAGGCACCATATAGGCCACAACCTATCTTGGGAAACCAACCACCAACTCCTGCCAACGTGATTCCAGTCAAGTATGCTGTGGGAGAGGAAAATCCAAATAGAGCTTTGGTGCCACTAACCCCATTGATACCAGATAATGATTCTAATGCTCATAGCTTTGACTACTCCCATGAAGGTAGTCCACATGCTTATTACACAGAGTTACCTGAACATAGTGAGATTTACCCATATCAATATGAGGCACCACCTATGGAACAAAATTGGGAGCCTGAATACTCCAATATCATGTACACCAATGCTAACCCTAGGCCCCAATTGAGACAAGGGAGACCACAAGCCCCTAGAGGACCTTGTTTCAGATGTCAGGGTGACCATTTCCTTCGTGATTGTCCCCACCCACCATCTCCGAGTCAAGGTCAGGCTATCACAATACAAGCTTTTTTTCCTGAATGTGGCAAAGACCATCTTCCTAGAGATTGTCCAAGAAACCCCTCCAGAGCACCCAAGATTACACCCATTAATGTGGTAGGCTTAGTGGCGGATTCTAGTTCAAGTAGCAGTAATGTGGCTCCTATACAAGCTGTCACTAGAGCACAAGCCTTAAAACAGGATAAACCAGTAGAGCAATCGGAGTCGAGTGAATCGGGAGAACCTAGTAGGAGGAAAACAAGAACATGGAAAGATACCAGAGAGAAGGCTAATCGCAAGTGGAACAAAAAGTTATCGGAGCTAGAAGAAAGCTTGAAAGACGCAAAAAAAAAATAGAAGACATCGCATCTCAAAACCCCTCGCATGCTGACACCCCATCCACTCCACCTCATCCCACCCCACCACCCATTGTAAATAGGCTGCAGCCAGGGTCTGTTCTTGCAGATCCAACCCCAGAAGGCTTGGACATTATGTTCAAGGCCTACCAGGCTCGACTTCAAGAAGGGCCTACAGCTGCAAACCTAGACAAGAGTTACCCTAGAGAGGATTTAGAGATTGAACGGATGAAAATGTGCATGAAAATGGTAGAACAAGCTCAAGCCATACTTGAGACTAGTCAAAAGTTCAATCAGACAAACTCTATCAAAACAAATTTGCATTTCCAGGGCTTACTAGAAAGATTAGAGCAATTGGTAAACAAACCACAAGTTTCTTTACCTCCATAGGCTCAACGAGTTATTGAAAGAGGAAGCTCACCACCAATGGGAGCTTATGTTCCTAATTCCACAGATGTTGGAATACCTCCTTCAATTCAACAGTACTCTCAAGAGTTCTTGCGGGAAATACAAGAAGAGAAATGGGCCAAGGAGAAGGGTAACTCCCCTCCTATTCCTGAGATTGATGATCTTCATGATCAATTTCCCCAAGACATTCCATCTAATTACGAAGATGAAGTAGAACAACAAGAAGATGAAAGATTAAATTTTGAATCTAATACCCTAGAAGAACTGCCTCAATTTCCAGGTCCATGGGAATCTGAATCTCTCCAGATTAGAGCTCCCACAATACTAGTAAGAAATGAAGACTCAGTGGTTCCAAGGAACAGTGATGTCGTGAAGAACACTAAGGTTCAGTGTCACCTCACTGTAGAAGAGCTGCTCAAAGCAAAACCTGAGCTATGGAATCATGTGAAGGATTAGGTTCCAAAACTTGAGTCCAATATGCCGAAAATAGGCTCTAAGCAAAAAGTACCAGAGATACCTCTAGACAAAATAGGGGACATGTGTGAGGGTGAAGAAGGTAATACTTATCTTCCAATCACCTACCAAGGTTACACAACCAAAGCAATCATAGATTCAGGTGCTGGTGTTGCCATTGCGACCACCTCCTTGTGGAAGCAATGGGGCAAACCCACATTAAGACCAACTATAATGAAGCTTCAAATGGCCGACGGTCATTTTGAAAGACCTCTAGGATTGCTCAAAGGGATAACTCTAACCACTTGTGGTGTGGATTTTGAACATACATTTGCTATATGTGACTTTGAGAAAAATAACGTCTATGAGATGATCCTAGGAAGACCCTTCCTACGACACTTGCAAATAGTACAGGATTGGGGAACCAACTCCTTGTACTTACAACACTTAGGGGTCACCACCAAGCGAAAGAAGATTCCATCTTTGTGCATTCTGAAAGTTCACCTGATCCATCATGGGTGCACGAAGATACTCATTTGTGGATGTGCAAGGTCGCAGAGGAAGAGGAAAAATGCTTGAAAGCGAGAGAAGAAGGAACTTCACCAGGAGATAGACCAGTTAGAGACCCAGCCTACACACCGATGATCTTTCCAGATGAGGAATTTGAGCCTCATGGCTGGCCAGAAATCTTAGCCACCATGGACATTGCAGGCAGTGAAGAACAATGGACACCTCACTGTGATGAGGAGGGTTATGATATCTCAGTGTTCATGTGTCAACCCTTGCTAGAGGAATGTGACCCTAGTGATGTCATAGAAGAAGAAGAGAATGACGATGATCTGGAGTCCATTGTGATGGATAGTTGCTTTAACTCATAGAAGCACTATCTAGAAGATATAGGAGTGTTCACCCAAAAAGAAGAAGAACCTCTCACAAGTATTAAAATGGTAAATTCAAAGGATGGGAGTGAGAGCAATCAAAAGAATAAGAAAAGAAAAGCAGTGAAACAAGAAGAGGAGGAATCATTGTTTGAAGTACCAGAAAACTTCAAGAAATATGAACTTGATGACCACAAAATTTTGGTACGAATGCCTAAGAGAGAGGCCATCATAGGAGAATCATATGATAATAAAGAAAAGACCAAGAAAATTGTAGTGACCATTGAAGAGAACGAAGAGAGATGCACATATATAGGAGATGACCTAAGTGCAAGAGAAGAAATGGAGCTTGTAGCTCTATTAAGGGAATATAGGGATGTGTTTGCATGGCACTATAGAGACTTGAAAGGGGTAGATCCAAGAATTTGCTCTCATACTATCCCCATGATTGCTGATGCCAAGCCCACCAAACAGAAGCCCTACACATATAATGATACCTATGCAGCCAAAATAAAAGAAGAAATTGATAGGCTCATTGAAGTTGGATTCATCTATGAGATTGAGCATACTGAATGGGTGTCCCCCATTGTAGTGGTGCCCAAGAAGAACGGGAAGTTGCGAGTGTGTATTAACCTTAAAAAAGTTAATGCTGCTACGATTAGAGATAGTAATCCACTTCCAATCACGGAACACCTATTGGAGCGTGTTGTAGGCAAGGAAGTTTATAGCTTCCTTGATGGATTTTCCGGTTACAATCAAGTAGCCATTGCCCCAGAAGATCAACACAAAACAGCTTTTGCCACAGAGTGGGGAATATTTGCATTTCGGGTGATGCCATTTGGGCTCATCAATGCACCTACAACATTCCAAAGGCTCATGTGTCATGTCTTCAAAGAGTTCTTGCAGAAGAGCTTAGAAGTGTATGTGGATGATTTATGTGCTCATTCCCAAGAAAGAAGATTTCACATCCCTGAGCTCAGACAAGTCTTCAACAAGTGTAGAGAATATCGAGTGTGTCTGAACCGAGAAAAGTGTGTGTTCATGGTGCGTCAAGGTAAAATCTTAGGTCATATTGTTTCTAAGAATGGAATCTCAACAGATGAAGATAAGGTACGAGCCATAGCGGAGCTGCCAAGGCCAAGGAATGTTAAAGAGGTACAAGCCTTTATGGGCCATTGTGGATATTACCGCAGGTTTATCCACATGTACGCGATCATAGCTAGACCCCTTTATGCCTTGTTATCTAATTTTGAGTGGAACGACGAATGCGAGAATTCTTTCAATGAACTGAAGAAACGTTTGTGCACAGCACCAATACTGACCACTCTTGATTGGAATAAACCATTCCATGTCCATGTGGATGCATCCAATCATGCCATAGGATGTGTGCTAGCACAACCCATAGGTGAAAGAAACTTAGACTTGCCCATAGCATATGCTAGTAGACAGCTCACCGTAGCTGAACAAAACTATACCACAACTGAGCGAGAGGGCTTAGGCATGGTATATGCTGTGAAGAAGTTTAGACACTATTTATTGGCCAACAAGTTCAAGTTTTTCACTGATCATCAAGCTTTGTTATATTTGGTCAATAAACCTTGCAATACTGGAGGCTTAGTAAGATGGTTCCTCTTACTAATGGAGTATGACTTTGAAGTTGTTGTCAGGAAAGGTAGAACCCACCTTCAGGCAGATCACCTTTCTCGCATCACTTCAAGAGAGTCACCGCAAGGAGTGTCTGACGAATTACCCGATGCTTATCTGTTCAATTTAGAAGTTGTTCCTAAATGGGCAAATAAGTTGGTATTAGTCCTAACCTTTGGACCCGCAAATAAGAATGTTAAAACATCACAAGAAGAAATTGTAAAATCACAAAAATATCACATATTGGCAGGAAGCATGTACAAACAAGATACTGAGGGTGTATTAGCTTGTTGTGTTGAGGACGATGAACATAGTAGTTGGTTGCAACAAGCCCATGAAGGATTGCTAGGAAATCACTATTCTAAACAACGAACATTGCAGAATCTAAAACGTTTAGAGAGAGATACCCCCAGTGGAGCATGCCACCCTTTATCAAGTGTCATTAATTCCTGATTGGAGTGCTCCATTGGTAGAGTTTATGAGATCGGGAAGACTACCCAAAGAGGCTAGTCTAGCAAGAAGATGAAGCATGGAGCAAGAGGCTCAAGGCTATGCCTTAGTAGGAGACAACCTATACCGAAGAGGCAAAGATGGTTACTTAAGACTGTGTGTTCACGAATCAGACTATTTAAAAGTCTTAGAGACTGCACACAGTAATGTTGCAAGTGGACATTTTGGTCCTGACCGAGTAATGAAGACCATTCTTTTCTCAGGACTTTGGTGGCAAACTCTTCATATGGATGCACATACCTATGTGAAGAAATGCGACACATGCCAATGGGCACAATACCCAGTTAGAAAAGATGAGATGCCTTTGAGACCAATGATGGGAGGACGTGCATTTTCGAAGTGGGGCATAGACTTCATAGGTCCTATTAACCCCCCAGCTAGAAACTCTCATGTAGAATACATTATTGTAGCCACAGACTACCTTACCAAGTGGGTAGAAGTCAAAGCCACAACAAAGAATGATGCTTAGACAACGGCAAAGTTCTTATTTGAGAATGTGTTCATGAGATATGGGTTACCAATAGAACTAGTAAGCGATAGAGGCACGCACTTCTTGAATGAAGTCATTGAAAATCTTCTCCAAGAATTCTTGGTGATACATAAGAAATCTGCCCCCTATCATCCACAAGCTGACGGACAAGCTGAGAGCACAAACAAGATCGTATGTAATGTCTTGACCAAGCTTGTAAACAACAAACGCTCTTATTGGGACAAACAGCTACATCATGTTGTTTGGGCTTATCGAGTTGCCTATAAAACGGTACTAAATGCCACCCCATTTCAGATGGTCTTTGGACAGAATGCGGTGCCACCATTAGATTTCTTAATCCCTGCTTTAAAAGTAGCACAAAGTATGAGTGGAATGGACATGAGTTGTCCTCAAGGATCTTTGATCTAGAACGCTTAGGAGAGACAAGGCTACGTGCGGTGGCAGGCATCTATGCTGCAAAGAAAAGACAAAAGGCATACTTTGATGCACACATCAAAGATAAAGGATTGAAAGAGGGAGACCTAGTGTTGGTTTATACGCTAAAGCAACATGCCCGTAAATTGGAAAAAAGAGGATACGGACCCATGATCATTAATAGAATTTCGACTAGCGGTGCAGTTCAATTGGCCACTCTAGAAGGAGATATCTTGCCAAACTATATTAGTGGATGTAGAGTCAAGTTATACCAAGAACCTCTTACAGAGGATATGCTTACGAGACTCAACAATGCTAAGAAGCGAAAAGAAGAGGAGTTAAGGGTGAGGGAAGAAGCACAGGCAGAGGCCAGACAGCGTATTAGGCGAAATAAGTTAAGGTGATTAGGCCTAGATATCAACTCAAAAGCCCCAAAATATCACATGGATATGTGCCAAAAGTCGGGCATAACTACTTCTCAAGTCATTGGCCGACGTCCCTTTGTGACCATAGAGGTAGGACAAGGAAAGGGTGCTAGGACTGTGAAAGCATTAATTGACTCAGGCGCAGCAAGTAGTGCAGTTAGACTATCCTACTGCCAAGACTTGCAGTTGAACATCAATCTCATAGAAGCTTATCTCATAGGATTGGGAGGTGTGGAAACCCCTTGTTTGGGCGAGGTAGAACTTCCCATCTACCTTCAAGATGTTCCAATGAAAATCAAAGTGCTAGTGTGTCAAGATGAGAACCTTACAGAACCACTTACGTCCGCAACAACCTATGCTCTCCCATACGTAAAAAGTCTCAACAAAGAAGCCAAGGCGAGGCAAAGGTGAGAACCAAACACCAAGAACAAAAGTGGACCAACTAACCTCTTCAACGCGAGTCAAACGACCAGCCACAGAGGTATGGGTATGGAAGCCAAAAGCACCAGTAGGCCCCAGAGAACCAAAGGGCCAACCCCGAAGGATCCAACCCTCAAGAAACCATCCAAACATGAAGCAGCCAAAGGAGATCGCTACACAGTCGAAGACTGTTCTCAAATGGATCCCTATAAGGAAGAATGTCAGCTGCCATCTCGAGATACAATGGATACCTCCAACAAAGATGGAGTCAACATCTACAAATGACATCAAGCCTCGACGAATGACAACCATGTGCTCCTCGCACAACCCAGTCTTTTGCACCATTCAGGTCATGCATTTCCAAAGTATGAATTAATATAGGGCCACATTACATGGCCGTGCATAGACACATTGGAGAGTCCCATGCACAAGAGCACATTGACATACGTCAACTATTTTTTCTGATTTCTAACATCTGTCTTCTTGTTTGGTGACATTGTTCCTCTCAAAAAAAAAAAGAGGGGGAAAAGAAAAAAGAAAAAAAAATAACTTGTTCCTAGGTTTGGCTCTTGGAACATGAATGAGTCATGCTTAGTTGAAGGTGGAACTGTTGATTACTGGGCATTTATCAGTTTGGATAGAAGTGTGTCTCAGCTAGTAGATGATATAATTGTTGTCTTATCTGGTAGATGTCAAGAACTTGGCATGAACATGGCATCCACAACTATGGTTTCCTCTTACCATGGTAGGAGTGAAGAGCTTGAAGGTCCGCAACTTGAGAGATGCTTAACTACCATATGTACAAGAGTATCCAAGGAGATATCTACAAGGGGTAGTTCTGGTACCCTCGAAATCTTTTTAGGTATACTGGATGAGAAGACTCCTGCTTATGGTGAACTAAAGAGAATATGTGAAACTAAGCTTGGTGTAGTTACCCAATGTTGTTTGTCAAGGAATATAAAGAATTCAATTCTCAGTATTTGGCAAATGTTGCCTTGAAGAGAGCAGACAAGACCAGGCACTCAAACAATTTCATCAGTGAACCATCAACACGGACATTCATCGACAATGCTCCATCACAAATGCCGGGTGTACAACACGAAGAGATAAAGATCGATCGAACCATTTCCCATGGTAAGTATCTTTACTTTGGTAACCCCATAACCATGATAGATTAGGAAACCTCTTCGTCGGCATCCCCTTGAGCACTTAGCTCAAGACCACTAATTTTTCACCATACTTCTTCCAATGCATTTTCCAAGTAAGCATGCATAGGGCTACAATAAAAGGCCGTGCACAAGGCACATATTTTCCTCAACCCATGCACGAACACACTTACCCATCATTCATTATGGGTTATGAGTACTTGGCATGACTACTCTAAACATCATCTATGGAAGATCTAGAGGACATCAGGGAGATAACATCAATACCTAGGACGCAATCGAAGCCAGCAGTTGCTCCAACTCAACCTCGACAACCTTGTTTAAAGAAACTAGCAATTTTGACAAATCCCACTGACGCAGTCTCAACGGCATCCAAAGAAGAAGGAAAGGACACTACCTCTCAAGCACTACCTGGCACAACCATTACAACAAGGGTCTGTCGAGGACGACAAACTCGAGAGGGGGGGGAGTGTTGAAGCTCAAGGTCAGGGACAAGCATAATAAGTGCATCAAAGAAGTGGATACACAAGAAGCAAGTAGGGAGCTCCAAGAAGTACATGTCAAATTTTCAGAAGAATCCCTATAAAAATAGTGATTTTCATCACTAAAAACCATTGCAAATACCATTTTCTATTTTTGTAACTCCATTTTGTTCAAGCCGAGGAGTCCTCAAGCTTGAGGAGTATTAGAAGTATCATCCTACCAATTTTCATAATTTTTAGACTCCGTTTGAGCCCTCAAATAAGCCCTGGAACCTAATTTTTAACTAGGCCGGACACTAGGTCTGGACAGGGCCAAAACTAGTTCAAAAACTATAAAAAGAGCTAGAGAGCTCATTTTTGAGGTTGGCTTGTTAGAGAATAGAGCTTTTGTAAGAGAACTCTTTTGCAATCAAAGCTTTCCATTGTTCCTCTCTTTGATCTTACCACCTTTGCTAATCTTTGCTTCATGAGTGAAGAGTTGGCCCATAAGTGTGTTGAGGTCGGGTACATGCATATCCATGTATAAATCCATGGCTGTTGTGAATGACTCCCACTTGTCGTCTGCTTTGATTCCATTCATGATTTGTCTTATGATTTGCTCCTCTTCAATTACCTCTCCAATGCTTCCAAGTTGGTCGGAAATCTCCTTCATCTTTGTGACATAATCAGTCACATTTTGCTTCGGGCTTTTCTTCATTGTTGTGAACTCCATCCACAATTGGTTCTTCCTTGCTCGAGTGTTGGAAGAGAAGAAAGAAGCAAGTGCATTCCAGGTCTCTCTTGATGTCTTGCATCCCTTGACATGAGGTAAAAGAAAATCAGAGATTGAGTTTAGAATATAGGACCTTGCAAGTGCATCCTTCGAACACCAATTCGAAAGTCCTTCCACTTCTTCATGTGATGGTTGCCCTTTGTTCCTCATGGTTGGCATTGCTTCATCTCCGGATATGAATCCATATAGATTCCTCCCTTGAAGGTAAGCCTCCATCCTTAGAGACCATGCCGGGTATTTGTTTCGATCCAATTTGTCAATTGTTGATGGAAATCCATCTCCCATGTTGCTTGACTATGCTCTGATACCACTGTGAAGAGAGATGGTGGATGCAATCCAAAGATGAGTTGGTGCTGCTACAACCAGCTTCACACCAGCCAACTGAGACTTCAGAGTTGATTAGTAGACCCTTTGAGCTTCCTAAATCCACCAAAATATCAGCCAAGTACTTTGGAACATGTATTCCAAAAGTTTAAGTCAAGACAGACTAGTTGTGAAATGACTAGCTCCCAAAACTTGCTATTTTTGGACATACACCTGCTGGAAAAAATGAACAGTGCTCTCAACCTGGAAGGAATTAGAAAAATTCATTTTGGGCATAGCAAATAGACTTAGTAAGCTTCCCAATCCAAGTTAAAACACTTCGAATGATGGACTGAGCACTGAGAACAAGTTTCAACAATTTCTGGAACCTCCCCACAATTCTCGGGGCACTGCAGAGATAGACCAGTAAGCAGTAAAATGCAGATATCTCCAAAAGTATTAATCCAATGACCTTGAAAATTTATATGCACAAAATAGACAGTACAAGCTATCCAACGCAAGTTAAATCACGGAAAAAGATTCAGTAGAACTCGAGATATGACCTTCTAAAGTTACTTCTTTAAGTGAGTATAGCAGAGAACAAAACAGAGAAGTAGATGATGATAAATGTATAGATTCACATATGATTACAACCACATTGGCAATGAATCTTTGCAGAATGGGAGTAGAATGATAGAGCTATGGAGTAAGCTCTTCAATCTCTACAAAATGACATGAAGTGGTCACGTACAAGGCTTGCTAATCGCCTCTTCCTTCTTGCTCCTTTTATAGCTATTCTTGGAGGGAGTTTCGAATTCGAATTCGAATGGCTCCACCTAAAAGTGATCCCCAAAGTTAGGAGAGATTCCCTCAGCTCAAAAATTCGTGATTTTGGTAGTTATAGCCACGAATTTGCTTTTACATCATGCATGAGGTAAGCCATCCTTTTCCTTTTTTTCTTTTTCCATTTACAAGAGATAAAATGTACTCTTTTACAAGAGGTGTTCACATGACTAATCATGTGACTTACAAATGAGGATAATATCAAGCATATCAAGCATGTAGGCTTGGGCAAAATGCACCAACAGCTCCCCCTCAAGCCTAACATGCTTGGCCTCCAAATAAGTCTTCAATTGTCCTTGATTTCCTGCAAGCCAATCATCAACTTGAATCTACTTAACTTCGTACCATCAAGAGCTTTCGTCAACATGTCTACACATTGCATATCTGTAGAGACATAGGATAGTTGAATATCCTTGCTCATTAACTTCTCCCTTACATAATGGTGGTGGACTTCAATATGCTTGGTTCTAGCATGGTATACCGGATTAGCTGCTAGATGTAGTGAGCTTGTGTTGTCACCAAAAATATGAGGTGTTGAAGAATGAAGTCCAAGATCTGTGTACAAAGACTTTAACCACATGATTTCTTGAGTTGCATTAGCCAAACCTCTATATTCAGCTTCGGTAGAAGATAATGCCAAGGTTGGTTGCTTCTTCGATGACCAAGAAATGATTTTTGAACCTGCAAATGATATATACCCTGATGTGCTTCTTCTATCATCTTTAGATCCGGCCCAATCTGCATCTGAGTAGACCTTTAGCTCAATATCTGAAGTAAATGAATAAAACAAACCTTCATTCATGGTCCCCTTTAGGTACTTGAGGACTCGCTTGGCCGCTTCCATATGTGGTCTTCTCGGCTTATGCATAAACTGACTCAATATGCTAACACTATAGCATATATCCACTCTTGTGAGTGTTGCATAGTTCAAACTTCCAACCAAGCTTTGATAGCTTGTGATGTCTTCAATTGGCTCTCCTTCATAAGCACTAAGCTTATGATTTTGCTCCATAGGTGTACCTGCACACTTGGTATTTTTTAGATCAGCTCCAATCCAAGAAAATAAGTGAGTGGTCCGAGGTCACTTATTTTGAACTCCTCCTTCATTTGACTCTTTACCTGTTTGATTCCTTCAAGATCATTGCCTGTGATAATAATATCATCAACATACACACATAAATAGATCACTTCATATCCATTCCTCTTTATGAACAAAGAGGTATCCGCCTTGCTAGCTTTGAATCCTTGGTCCTGCAAATAAGTCACCAATCTGAAATTCCAAGCTCTTGGAGCTTGCTTCAATCCATACAAAGCTTTCTTTAGTTTGCATACATAGTTAGGATGATGTGCATCCTCATATCCAGGAGGTTGTGCCATATACACTTCCTCAGAAATCCATCGATTCAAGAAAGCATTCTTTACATCAAGTTGATAAAGATTCCAATTTCTCGATGCAGCAAGACTAATGAGAACCCTAATTGTAGGCATTTTTGCAACAGGAGAGAAAGTCTCCTCATAATCAATACCATGGGTTTGAGCAAAACCTTTAGCAACTAACCTTGCTTTGTGTCTATTTATAGTTCCATCTGGATTCCTCTTGATTTTGTATATCCATCGAGATCCGATTATCTTCATAGATGGCTTGTTAGGTACAAGCTCCCAAGTGTCATTCTCCTTCAAGGCTTCCATTTCTTCATCCATTGCATTTCTCCAAGCTTTCTTGCTTTGTGCTTCTTCGAATGTGGTAGGCTCTTCATTGGTTGAATCTTTTGCAATGTAGATTGAGTGCTTTGTGACCAAAGAAGTATCATAACCAAACCTCTCTGGTTTCTTCTTCTCCCTTGAAGACTTTCTAAGTGGTTGATGTGAGCTCTCGGGTCCATATGTAGAATCCTGCATCTTTGCTTTACCTTTGTTCTTTCATAGCTTTAGTCTTTCCAAGTCTTCTAGGTCAATCTCCGAATCACTTTCTTCAATCTGCTTTGGCTCCTTTGGTTGAAGTGATGGAAAATCTTCATCCAAGTCATATGGCAGCTTCACTTTCCTGTCATCATCAAACCATGATTTGTTTTCATCAAAAATTACATCTCTACTCACAGAAAATCCTTTATTGGTTGGATTGTACAATCTATATCCTTTTTGGTTTTGATCATAACCAATGAATACACACTTCTCTGCCTTGGGATCGAATTTCCCTCTTACTTGAGAAGGAATGTGAGCATAGGCTAAGCATCCAAAGATTTTGCAATGCTCTAGACTAGGTCTTCTTCCATTCCACACTTCATATGGAGTGGTTCCATCTAGTGACTTAGATGGAAGTCTATTTATGAGATATGTGGCTGTCGACACAGCCTCTGCCCATAGGTAGTTTGGCAATCCCTTTTCGTTGAGCATGGACCTTGCAGCTTCGACAATAGCTCTATTCCTCCTCTCTGCTACACCATTGAGTTCGGGTGTATACCTTGTAGTGACTTCCCTTTTAATGCCTCTTTCATGCAAGAAGGCATCAAATTCAGAAGAGAAGTATTCTCCTCCACCATCTGATCTGAGTCGTTTCAAAGTCCTACCTGTTTGGTTGTCAACAAGAGCAATATACTTCTTAAAGCAATTAAACACTTCATCCTTGTGCTTCATGAAAAATAGAATAGTCCAGCTGCTACAATCATCTATGAAAGACACATAATATCTTGAGCCTGATATAGATGGCTCCTTACTTGGACCCCACACATCCGTGTGCACAAGATCCAAAGGATTTTGATACATATATCCTTTCTTATTGAAAGGTTGTCTATGCGCCTTGCCGAATTGACAAGCTTCACACTTATAAATCATGTGTTGCCTTGTGATATTAGGCAAACCAAGTACACTTTGGTCCCTGCAAATTTGTTTAAGTGTCCTCTCACCAATGTGAGCAAGCCTTTTGTGCCATATCTCCAACTCTGTTAGAGTTTGAGATCCATAGCTAAACAAAGCTATGTTCTTTGTATCTTCCACTTCAAAAGTGAAAAGCCTTCCTGTCTTTTCTCCTTTGGCAATCCTTCGAAAGCCTTGCCTTGGGTCTTCAAATATGCTCCAAATTGGTTGAATCTAACCTGCAATCCTTTTTCAACAATCTGTCCAACACTTATTAAATTTTTGGTAATTGTAGGGACATACAAGACTTTGCTTAAGAGGTTCACATTCCCATCTGATGTCTTCACATTACCTATCTTCTCCACTGAGTGCTTTGTGTCATCTCCTGTCTGCACTTCATGCTTGTTATGAGGATCTTCCAAATCAGAAAGTAAAGCCACATTTCCTGCTACATGGTTCGAGCATCCCGAATCAATGTAAAATATGTGATCATCATCCTTACCCTTCTTCGTTGATAGATTCATAATCAATAATGAATCTTCTTGACTTTGGTCCTCTGCATAGTTATTGTAATCTCTTCTTCCTCTATGGTCACTTTGATAGTTGTTGTTGTTGTTGTTGTTGTAATTGTTGTTGTAGTAGTTGTTGTTGTTGTAGCCTCCATTGTATCTACCTCTATTTGATCCATAGCCACCTCTATTGAATCCTCTTCCTCTTGAGTTCCTCGGGTTCCTGAAACATTCTTCAGTAGTATGGTTAGATAATCCACATATGTTGCAAGGTTGAGATGATTGGAATCTCCCCCTGCCTTGCTTTCCACTTCTGCCTCTTCCTCTAACTCTTCCTCTACCTGCAAAGTTTGCTTGGAAAGAGCTTCCTTCATCTTCATTCTTCCTATTCTTTGACTTGTCCTTGACCTTAGCTTTATCAGAATATAAGGCAGAAGTTTGATTACCTCTTGAGGACTCACCATCTTTGCTAATCTTTGCTTCATGAGTGAAGAGTTGGTCCATAAGTGTGTTGAGGTCGGGTACATGCATATCCATGTATAAATCCATGGCTGTTGTGAATGACTCCCACTTGTCGTCTGCTTTGATTCCATTCATGATTTGTCTTATGATTTGCTCCTCTTCAATTACCTCTCCAATGCTTCCAAGTTGGTCGGAAATCTCCTTCATCTTTGTGACATAATCAGTCACATTTTGCTTCGGGCTTTTCTTCATTGTTGTGAACTCCATCCACAATTGGTTCTTCCTTGCTCGATTGTTGGAAGAGAAGAAAGAAGCAAGTGCATTCCAGGTCTCTCTTGATGTCTTGCATCCCTTGACATGAGGTAAAAGAAAATCAGAGATTGAGTTTAGAATATAGGACCTTGCAAGTGCATCCTTCGAACACCAATTTGAAAGTCCTTCCACTTCTTCATGTGATGGTTGCCCTTTGTTCCTCATGGTTGGCATTGCTTCATCTCCGGATATGAATCCATATAGATTCCTCCCTTGAAGGTAAGCCTCCATCCTTAGAGACCATGTCGGGTAGTTGTTTCGATCCAATTTGTCAATTGTTGATGGAAATCCATCTCCCATGTTGCTTGACTATGCTCTGATACCACTGTGAAGAGAGATGGTGGATGCAATCCAAAGATGAGTTGGTGCTGCTACAACCAGCTTCACACCAGCCAACTGAGACTTCAGATTTGATTAGTAGACCCTTTGAGCTTCCTAAATCCACCAAAATATCAGCCAAGTACTTTGTAACATGTATTCCAAAAGTTTAAGTCAAGACAGACTAGTTGCGAAATGACTAGCTCCCAAAACTTGCTATTTTTGGACATACACCTGCTAGAAAAAATGAACAGTGCTCTCAACCTGGAAGGAATTAGAAAAATTCCTTTTGGGCATAGCAAATAGACTTAGTAAGCTTCCCAATCCAAGTTAAAACACTTCAAATAATGGACTGAGCACTGAGAACAAGTTTCAACAATTTCTAGAACCTCCCCACAATTCTCGGGGCACTACAGAGATAGACCAGTAAGCAGTAAAATGCAGATATCTCCAAAAGTATTAATCCAATGACCTTGAAAAAGTATATGCACAAAGTAGACAGTACAAGCTATCCAACTCAAGTTAAATCACGGAAAAAGGTTCAGTAGAACTCGAGATATGACCTTCTGAAGTTACTGCTCTGAGTGAGTATAGCAGAGAACAAAACAGAGAAGTAGATGATGATAAATGTATAGATTCACATATGATTACAACCACATTGGCAATGAATCTTTGCACAATGGGAGTAGAATGATAGAGCTATGGAGTAAGCTCTTCAATCTCTACAAAATGACATGAAGTGGTCATGTACAAGGCTTGCTAATCGCCTCTTCCTTCTTGCTCCTTTTATAGCTATTCTTGGAGGGAGTTTTGAATTCGAATTCGAATGGCTCCACCTAAAAGTGATCCCCAAAGTTAGGAGAGATTCCCTCAGCTCAAAAATTCGTGATTTGGTAGTTATAGCCACGAATTTGCTTTTACATCATGCATGAGGTAAGCCATCCTTTTCCTTTTTTTCTTTTTCCATTTACAAGAGATAAAATGTACTCTTTTACAAGAGGTGTTCACATGACTACTCATGTGACTTAAAAATGAGGATAATATCAAGCATATCAAGCATGTAGGCTTGGGCAAAATGCACCAACAATGGTGATGGACATACACAGCTCTTTGAAATTTACAAGATTTTCAAGATCTATAGGATTACATTGGTGTGTTCTTGTTCATTGTTTTGTACAGTTATTTCAGTTATTCACAATTCTAGAGACTTCAACAATGTTCATGTTAAAAGATATCACGTATGAGCAGGTAGAGGGTTTACTAGGTGAAGATTGGGGACTTGTAGAAGGATGCACCAAAGGGGATAGATACCTTTGTAAAATTGGTGCAACAGGCATAGGATTTCAATACTTGAAACATCGTACTTCATTGTACATTAGATTCTATTATGATCATTGGATGTGTAAACTTGGTGAATGGATACCATTACAAAGTTCTGAGGGTTTTTTTATTTCATTTGAAATTATGGTAAACCTACCCAACCACGAAATGGAAGTTATTTTAGTAAATCATCATTGAACTCTTGCCAACGTGAGAGAACATCTAGTAATAATGGGATTTGAGGATTTGGATCAATCAAAGTTCAGAATACAAGGGCATAAGGTAAACAACATATGGTATTTTTTCTTTTGTTTATACAAATTTTTATATTTAAATATGTTATTTTAAAGTTTTCTATTTGTTTGCAGATTGGTAAGAGGTTGGAGGATAAAATTAAACTCCTTCCTGAATGGAGTATAGATGGAACTCAACTTTCATTGTCATAGCTCAAGAACTATTTGAGTGCGAGTGTGCACACAACCTATGTTCCATTTATAATCCTTCCTCTGTTACAAGGTATTTAACATGCAAGACATGTAGCATGTATAATGTTTTGATCTCAATATGATGTACAATTTGCCAAATCTTTGATTTTTCCAATGGAAATTTATTATAATTTTAAAGTTCTGAGAGTTTATTTTTTCTATTGTGTAGATGTGGTGTATCTTATTCTGGTTAATGATTCTGTTCAATCTTTTTTATGAGCCAAAGTTTTTTTTTTGAGAGTTTTGTGCATGATTATTTTATTTGAAGGTATTAGTTTTAGTTTTAAAGTGGTTCCCACTCACTTTAAAATTTTGAAACTACTATAAAAGAAACACTTATTCTATTGACTCCACTGCATATAATCGGTTACCCAATAGAAGCCAACTAGGCTTATCGAGCACCTATGAAGAACTATCATACATCTCTTATGGCGAGGCTGGGTAAGTCTTACACCTGCATCACCAAAGAGATCCCAACATCTGGGTGTCTCCCAGTTAAGAAAACTTCACCACAACCCTCTTTATCAAATGTAAAAGGCGTTATGCAAAAAACGTAACCGCTATATCAATGACCACATGGATGTACATAAGTGGTATCCACAGAAGCGTACATGGTGTGTATGTTGATATATTTAGGTAGTGATGTGTGTGAACACACTAGGACCACGGGGGCACTTTTTCCCACTTTTGGAGGTTTCTTTCTCTTGGCTTGTATATACACCTATTGCCCTAATGGGCTACTTATCTTTGTACATTCTAGTGGTAATACATTCAGTATTGTGTGTTGTGCTCCAAGCTTCTTCTACTTCCTTGTGTTGTTCGCGTGCTTCCGCAGACGTCTAACTCCAACAATTGGTATCAGAGCAGGTCGTTGCTTCATCTAGGGCGTCGTCGAAACCTCTTCGGTTGCAGTCTCATAATCGCACAAATTTTGGTGAGCATACTCAGCGTGTTTCCAAGATCAAAACAGCTTCTCTTTATCGTGCCGAAATCATGATCTGAGCTCGTTTCGGCCTCCGAACGCACTATCATAGCGCTTGTGCAGGCTATTTCATCTTTTTGTGCCAAAGGTATATACCAGTTTCGGTTTGCCAGTATAAGCATCTCAAAGTCTACTATAGGTTTAGCAGTATTCATTTGGGCAGTTTTGTTCAACTTTTTGAGATACAGATAATTTTCTACATCAAGGTATTTTAGTCACCTGCCATGGTTGAAAGAAGTGATGTATTTCGTATGTTGGTTGTTGAGGATAAGTTGGATGGTTCTGTTGAGAAAAGGGGAGCAACAGACCCTAACCGCCTCACATGGAAGTGAGAGGCTCTTCCAAGAGGATTTGCAAGAAGTGCAAACAACGCACACACACCCACGTCCATGAACAATGGCACCATGGCCAACGTCAAAAGGAACAAAGGAGGGCACTGCTCACACACAAGACAACCCCAAATGCCAAACCCACACACATGGATCAACGCCTAGCACACAAGGAGAAATGTGGAAGCCAAATGAACCTTCTTGTCATTAGCATGGAGGCCAAGGCCATGGCCAAGGGACCTCTCTTTACAAGAAATAGCCTCTATTTATAGGCTCAACCCAATTCCCCATGTGCTCCTTTTGACTAGTCAAAAAGGAGCACATGCATAACTAACATGTCTCAAAAGGATCTTGGAATATATTCTCTAACAACCAAATCTCAAGGGAAGAGAATACGTGCGCGCGTGGGGATTTTTCTTCCTTTCTTCAAAAAGATGTGAGCATTTACAAGGCTTCAAAGCCTTACTTTTGGGAAAATATTAAAAAGTGTCTAAGGGAGGGTTTTTATGTGAAATCCTAAGTAGATACCAAAAGAGATATTATTATGGTCTAGGGAGGGTTCCTATGCACAATTGTGGGTGTGTGCATACCCTACAACCCAACACTCTCCCCCCCCCCCTTAGACTTTGTCGTCCTCGACAAAGCTAAGAGGAAAGGATCATACACAACTGAACTGGTTCAAGCTTGAGTCTTCAATTCTGAGAAGCTCCAATTCTGCAAATCTTCCATTCTGCAGTTTACAGTCTTCAAGTCTCCATACTCTTTATTGATCTTTGAACCTGCAACACCAGTCTTCAATCTTTCAGATCTGCAATACTGCAAGCCCTGAGTCCATCCTTCAATCTGCAAATCTTCAGTGTTTGCAGCTGGGCGACACAATCCCCTTGGTGGGCAGTCAGCCCAACATGCCTCCCATTGTGCAGTCCTTTGTAAGGCTGCAAATGCCTTCTTCAGCAGCTCCCAAACTTGAAATAAAATACAAAAAGCAAGTAGACTGCACCTAACAATAAAATAAGCATTTACTCCAATTTTAGTTTCCACTCCAGGGGCATCCTCTTCAGCAAGACTTTTCTTCTAAAGAGACATCCTCTTGAAGATCTATCTTGCCATGGTATGTATATCAGGTATTACTACCCCTATATGGTAGTGATAGAAGTTATTATGAAGATCGTCATAATCCTGCAAAAAAGTAGCTCCAAAGAGTCCATAGCCTTCTAACTTTCAAATAAGCTTCACTGAGAGTTAACACGATATTCAGTTGTATTTTTTGATAAGTAGTCATGCTAGGGTATGGGTTAGAAAACCTTCCAGTCATCATGAGCAATTTCATGGATACTTAAGACAATGTGTTCATGAAGGCGATTATCTGAGCATACTAGAGACTGCATACCAAGGTGTTGTAGGAGGTCATTTTGGACCGGATAGGATAATCAAAGCCATCCTCTTCGCAGGATTATGGTGGCCCACTCTTCACATGGATGCTCATACCTATGTAAAGAGATGTGATGTCTGCCAAAGAACTCAGTTTCCTACTCGCAGAGATGAAATGCCATTGAAACCCATGATGGGAGGATGTGCATTTTCTAAGTGGGGTATAGGCTTTGTAGGACCCATTAACCCCCCTGCAAAAGGTACACATGCGGAATACATTATTGTTGCAATAGACTATCTTACTAAATGGGTAGAGGCAAAAGCCACAAAAAAGAATGATGCACACACGACTGCAAAATTCTTATTTGAAAATGTCTTTACAAGATATGGATTGCCTATAGAGTTAGTGAGCGATCGAGGAACTCACTTTCTAAACCAACTCATTGAATATTTGTTATAGGATTTTATGGTGATTCACAAGAAATCCGCACCATATGATCCTCAGGCCAATGGTCAGGCTGAAAGCACTAACAAGATCCATTGTAACTTACTGACGAAACTCATGAACAACAAACATTCAGATTGGGACAAACAATTACACCACGTTGTTTGGGCATATCGAGTAGCCTACAAGACCGCACTCAATGCAACTCCCTTTCATATGGTTTTTGGTCAGAACGTTGTGCTTCCTTTGGACTTCTTGATACCGACCCTTAAGGTTGCACAAGAACATCAGTGGACCAGCCATGAATTATCAGCAAGAATAATGGACTTGGAACGATTAGGAGAAACCAGGTTGAAAGAAGCAGCAGGCATATATGCAACAAAGAAAGGACAGAAAGCATATTTTGATGCACATGTGAAAGATAAAGGCTTAAAAGAAGGAGATTTAGTCCTAATATATACGCTGAAACAACACGCATGAAAGTTAGAAAAGCGAGGTTATGGACCTATGATCATTAACAGACTCTCGACAAGTGGAGCAATACAATTAGCCACCTTAGAAGGAGATATAATGCCTAATTACATTAGTGGCTGTAGAGTCAAGTTATATCAGGAACCTCTTACTGAGGATATGCTTAGACGACTCACGTTGGCAAAGAAGCGTAAGGAGGAAGAAAATAGAATATGTGTTGAAGCTCAGGTAGAAGCTATAGAACGCATTAAACGCATGAAGTTAAGAAGACAAAGACTAGGGAGAGAACATTATAACCATCTGGAAACAACACCCAGATATCCCATGGCCATGTGTGAAGTAAATTCAAGAACTCATCCTAGTATAGTGGATAGGAGACCATTTGTTACAGTCAGGCTAGAGCAGGGCAACCCTTGCCACGAGCTCAGGGCTTTAATTGACTCAGGTGCTGCGACTAGTGTGATTAGTTGATCCCACTATAAGGATTCAGAAATAGAAATGCGGCCAATTGAGGCATACCTCATAGGGCTAGGAGGCATGGAAACCCCTTGCATGGGTGAGGTGGACCTTCCTATCCTCATACATGATGTGACTATGACAGCGAAGCTACTAGTGTGCCATGACGAGGACCTGATAGAACCCCTAATCCTTGGCCAAGATTGGCTATACAATCACTCTATGGACCTAAATCTTAGACAAGGCTCCTTGCAGATTGGAACCTTAGATCAGAAGCGAGTGATACCGCTTGACTTCCCTAATGGCAATCCGCCTGAGGTATGTAACCCTAGACCATATGAACAACATGCGAAGGAAGATCGGAAGATCTTTGGTCAGATCAGTCACGCTACGTTCACACCAACCCACGCAGGCTTGGCGATGGACAATTGTCAATCAAAAGGACATCAGGAGACTTTCCCTTGGGCTTCTTGCAAATTAGAAGGGTCAATCGCCCAACCGCTTGGTCAAATGGACACGATCAGCAGTCAGATGGGAACCATCAACGGTCAAGTGGACTTCATCACCGGCCAAATGGGCACTATTAGCTGCGGTGCTCATCCTTCCACACTTACTGTGGACTGGCCTAGATCTGTGGTACAGAATGCCTCACCTCCTAATGGGCAGGTTTCGCAAGTGTTGGACCTCCCTTCTTTTCCAAAGCAGAGTGTCAATTGGACCTCTCAACCTCAACCACAAAGGAGTCAATCACGACGAAGGAACCCAGACCGACGACAATATCAGATGACACAAGGAAGAAAGAAGCAGTATCAGCATCACAGAACAAGTGGCATGAAACAGATATGGGTGCCAAAGGGACAAAAACCACCGACAGATTCCATTAAGGCGGACAATGACAAGAAGAAGTTTCAGCCGAAGCAGAAGCAATATCCAAAGCCTTCACGACCTTCTTCTATGAGTACAAACATACGACAAATTTGGATTGCCAAGAAGTACCTTATAAACTGACCCATACCCACGCAAATTTGGGTACCCAAACAGTGTATTATAGCTCAACCCTCAAGCCATGTAATATATACCCCTCAGAAATCTCTTCAACCCTCCATACCACCAAATCCGATATCATCTTTTGTCCCTCTGCAGAGACCTATCACCCGATCACAAACTCTTAGGAAGTGGATACCAAAACATATCCAGAAGTCTTCTCTTAATCCATTGTCGAACATAACTCCCACCCCGATTAATCTACAACCTTGTAATAACTCATTCACGACTGAACCTTGTATAAATCCACACACTATAACCCAACATCACTTGTAATAACACCTCATCAAGAAATGTATGCATCATCTGAAGCATGTAGGTGTCTAGAGACCTGCATTAGTTTTGCAACAATCATTCCATAAACCACATCACAACACTCGGCTACACGGGTGACACATCGGTTATGGAAGGGAATTCCGGTCTCACTTTCATGGGATCATAATTAATTTCCATACTAATGTGCTAATCTTTTGTAGCAGATTCACTACGCATTCGCATCATTCATCATGCAGGCAAAAGGGCCATCGGAAGCTGGCCCCAGTGCACCAATGGCCAATATTGGAGAACTACTAGCAGAGCCCCATCCTACGGCTCAGCCCCCAAAATTTCAGGGATTTCAAGGACCTATGCCTATTGACGATCCTCCTAGAGGGTATACTGAGAAGATTCATCGCAATTGTCACTGGTTTCAAGGGCTAGCAGGACCATTGGCGGATGCTGATTTTATATTTGAGGCCAACTTGACTTTTGATGACCGTACCTGGGGCAAATATCAGTTCTTCTCTAGAGAGTTCGAAGGACTACAGAACACAAAAGACCTCATGCATGTTTGGGCAAGAGCAAGGTTTACAGAGTATTTCAGCGACCCTTTGCCTAAACCTGACTTCTACAGATGTTACTATTTAGTTACAAGATTGACGGCTTTGGAGAACAAAGATTTGCCAAGCACCTTCATTTTGCCATCCTTAGTGAACGATCCGCCATATAAGAGGTTTTATCTTTCTAAAGATCTGATTCGAGCTGCCATTAAGATCCATGGTACGCACACTCCAATAGGGCGAGAAAGGCTGGTTCCAGAGCCAATGAAACGTGGAGACGTTACTAAGTGGGAAGAGATTTCATCGATCACACCTGAGCTTTCAAAACCACTGCGGATATGCATGCAACATTTTGCTTTCCCCGCTCAGGACAAATTCACAATGCCTCACAAGCGCATATGGTTTGGTTTGTATTTAGCATGTACTGGACCTCAGACAGTGGATCTAGCAAGCTGGATAATTGATAAGCTATACTTAGCCCAACATAGATGGGAAAGAAATAAGGTCATCAATGGATGCTACGCGCTAACTAGAATTGTATATATGTGCTTAGCATATGACTTGCCGATCGAACGTGCATTGACAAGCGAGGAGCTGAAAGCATTTAAAGGAACCACAAAGAAAGCTAGGAAGGCTAGCAAAGGAAGAGCAAGAAAGTGAATGAGAGGAACTATCCCCTGCCTTCAGGTGCCAGAATCACCCTCACCACAACCCTCTCCAGAGCAGTCTCCGACAGAAGCCACTCCAACGGTACAACCTATTCGCATACGATTATCAAGACCAGTTGTAATGGAAGGCACTACCAGTGCAGTTATCTCACAGGCAACATCAGTTCAGGAACCTACCACCACTGCAGCAGAAGTTCGCACCACTATTGGTGCGGAAGCTTTTTCTTTTCCGATACCTAACTTGGAAGCAGAGCCACTAGATACAACCTTTGATTTTGAAATGCAAGATGCTTTCTCCAACGAATTTCAGTTTTCTGAAGGCCAGATCTTTTCTCAGGAATATGAGCGGCCAATCTACCCGACCACGCCCCGAGACCAACCACAAGGACAAGTAGTGTCTAGTTCTGAGGAAGAAAGAACAGAGACAGATGAAGATGAAGGCGATGATGAAGCCAGCCAGGGAACTCATGAATCCCAAGAACATGTGCAAACAGACAAACAAGGACAACAAATCGACACCCAAGGTGACATGAGCACACACGAAGAAGAAACTTTTGAAGCAGCAGCTTATACGTTGGCCATCAAAAAATTGTATCGCACCATGGAGAAAGTTTGGGCGCGCAAGAAATTGACTGAGGAAGAGAGCCAAGCACTTATAGAACAGGAACTTGTCTCAGGTGGATTCGAAGAAGTATACATCAGAGGCTTTCGAGAACTTGTCAAATCAGTGGGATCCACAGAAGCCTTACGATATTTGCAGAGGAAACCGTTACCGTAGTATGATCCCCGTAGAGTCCGTTTACTAACCAAACCAGGTGAATATATTCGGGTACCCACTGGCGGTCAGTCTTCAGAACAGGCCAGGGAAGCACGTCTTGTCCCTGAAGGCTCATTGGTAGAAGACACCATTATCATCGGCTCCCCACCCCGTACTACTGCTCTACATACCACCATAGTTATCGAAGTACCTACCACCCCAACCGCTCCTCCTTCACCTCCCATCCATCCAGTCTCCCCCATACACCCTCCTTCTCCCAGAACAACATCCTCCTTCTCCGGCGGTGTAGCAGAAGTCATCCTTACTCCCATTAATCCCACAATTCCCGCACCCACTCAACCTAGTCTACCCCCTAGCACATCCACCTTTCTATCCAATCCAATTTTCCCTCCATCCTTCCCGTCATTCCCCACACCTCCAAGACCCCTTTTCCCATTCCCACCTCCATTAACCTTCTCCCCAATCTCACCTCCCCGACCCACAGTAACTCCTCTTTCCCCTTTCCACCAAGCCGTCCAAGACAACCCCTCTGTAAATTACTCTTCAACCTTTGTAAATCCTATATTTACACCCACACACTTAATCACACCACTATTCACAGTCACTGCACTCGACACCACCTCTAGCGATATGGATATATCACCACCCACTGCACCTCCACTCACCTCATTTGTGGCACCACCATATTTAAGCACACCACAATTTTCCACAATCACCACAGCATCCACTTTCCCACCCCCATTCCCCATTCCCTTTGCATCTACACCTACTGCATCTTCGCTTAGCACATCGTTAATATTATCACCCACTGTAGATACTGCATTCCGACAGATGTTCACATGCATGACTCAAGTAAGAGATGAGTTCACATCTCTTATAAATAATTATCAGATGTTGCAGAGGACAACCAACGCCTTACAGTCGCAGCTTAATTCATTGTCGATCGAGAATGCCTCATTGAATACTCGCTATCAAGAACTACGTGAGGTATATCATAAACTGGAAGTAGAAAGTGAAGAAAAGACAAAAGAAGTTGTCACCGATCTCGATAATTTGTTAAGGGCCCAGACAATTCGCAATGCGGCGCTTACACAGAACATGGGCTTACTCAGATGACACTTGGCAGCAGCAAAAGAAGAAAACCAGTGCTTACAAGAGCAGAATAGAGAAAATTTAGAAGCTGCCCTTGATCAACCTGACCAACCACTAAGCCCTAGTCGCTTTAAAGCCGTGCCCTCATAACCAATGAAAATGTTGTTAGAAGATCATGTTAGACTGTTAGATGAGTACGACAGCATGAACGAGGAGTTTGAGAAGATCATAAACTACTCCAACTAAGAGCACCAACACCAGAAGGACTACCAGCACATGCAGACCCATCTCCTCAGATTTTAGAAGAACTCAACACATTACGGGTCCAGGTATCAACTCTTGAATCACGGATAGCTATATATGAAGCACCACCCAGACCAGAATCCCCACCAGACCTACCAACCGAGGAAGAAACAGTCACTATTTTGGTGGAGGAAACTTTTGAAGAGGCGTACGAACCCCAACCCATCCCGGGCGGACGAGTCACGGCCGAAGGCTAGACGACTTACGAACTTCCTACTCCCGCATGGATGAAGACGATTGAGGAACTTAGAACAACCCACTCAGCCAGAGTAGAGGCGCAGTTACACGCAATGGCAATGATTGAAGAACGCATTTTACAGTCTCCATACTTTGCTCATTTGGCCCCGCGCAGGTACATATCAGGGCATGAGCTATAGTATAAACCTTATTTTATGTTAATGGCAGAATACCAATTGGCCATAGAGAAAGAAACAGGCAAAAAACCATCTCACGCTACTCAGTTTGAGCTTGACGATTTGCCAACAGATGTGCAGCACGGAGAAATCTTTCAACCAGATTGGTGCAAGGATCTATTACAAGAATATCCTGAGATGATGAGTACTTGGGTTAAGGCACCACTACACTTAAAATACAACCCATGTTGGGGACCAGTGCCACGTCGCCGATCATGGAAGGCAAGGCCTTTGCTATTAAAGTACAGAACAACAAGCAATGCCATGATTGGTTAAACTACCCATACTTCAAGCCACCTACAGGACCACCTACAATCGGATACATGATGGCCACGATTCGTCACTGGCTCCCTCGCTTGAAACATATGGACGATATAGCAGCGCACATGACTGTCAAGATATTTGACATGATGCAAATGGTTTTTAAAGTCTTCAGACGCGTCAAGGCACCACATGTAAACACCCCGGGCTTCGAGCATGGCAATCTAGATCTTGCATATGATATGAGTACAACACCATCGCTACGGGTGTGTTACGCCTGGCATTGCAGAGTTAAATACCTACCGGCGTGCTACAAGCAAACCTTCGAAGAAATGTTCACAACCAGTTTTTGGGAATACCATTCAGAAGTGTTCATCAGCAGGCCCACCCACTTGCTTCAATTATTTGCCTGTGAACAGATAGTTTATTCCACACATTATCGACTCCCACCACCCGATGAACCGCAACCAATTGATTGGGAGAAACTCGAGGCAGATTTGGCCCAAGGCATTCGGATATCAGAACACACCCTCGCTTAGGAACTACTACAGAACTACATCCGACAGACTGCACAACAAGGTTCTGTCAAGGACGACAAAAGAGAGAGGGAGGGGGGTGTTGGCAGCAGCCAGAGGCATAGAAGACACGAAAGCATGTAAAGACAGAGCAGGGAGTCAGTCGAATCAGTTTTTTAAAGATTTATGTTTTATAAATACTTTTCAAAACCTCTAACAGTGATTTTCATCACTTTTGTAACATATGTAACATAGAAAACCCCTTTTCTTAATTGATAGCTCCATTTTGTGCAAGCCGAGGAGTCCTCGAGCTTGAGGAGCTTAGGTAGAATGAGTGTACCAATTTTGGTTATTTTTAGACATCGTTTACCCTTTCAAATAGCATCTAGGACCTATTTTTTAACTATGCCGGTCACTAGATGTGAAACCGGTCAAAACTAGTCTAGAAACTATAAAAAGAGCTAGAGAGCTCATTTTTGGGGTTCGCTTGTTGGAGTAGAGAAGAGCTTAGAGCCATTTTGAGCTTGTAAGAGTGTTCTTGAGTAATAGAGTTGATTTCTCACCTTCCATTGTATCTTGCTTGTCTCTTTGTTGTGTGTGTGTATGTGTGTGTGCATCTCTATGCTTCTCACCTTCACTCTCACTACATCTCACCTTCACGATCTTCATATCACTCCTATCTCTTCCGCGGATTGACATTAATGAGGTGGAGCTTCTTAATGTGGTTCTCACCATTGTGCTAGAGCAACAAATACCCAAACAAAAACCCCAATAAGGAGAATGAGGAGATAGAGTAAGAAGATTCAACAAAAGGAATATTTTGAATTTGTTGAGCACTTCAAGAGATATGAGATGGAAGAGAGAAAAATTGCTATTCAAATGCCTAAGGGAGAGACACTGGAAGGAGTATCATATGACAACAAGAAGCAAATAAAGAAAATCATAGTGACCCTAGAAAATGGTGAGGATGGATGCACTTTTATTGGGAAAGATTTCTCTATAGAAGAAGAACAAGAATTAATAGAGTTACTATGAGAGTATCAAAGTGTATTCGCATAGACTCGAAGATTTTTTCTCATAGGATTCCTATGACTTTTGAAGCAAAGCCTTCAAAATAGAGACCATACACATATAATGATTTACTCATACAAAATCAAAGAAGAGATAAAAAATCTATTAGAACAAGATTCATATACAAGATTGAGCATACAAATTGGGTTTCTCCATTAGTGGTAGTACCCAAGAAAAATGAGAAACTCCGGGTTTGCATTAATTTGAAGAAAGTTAATGTTGCAATCATCAAACATAGTTACCCACTACCCATTACCAATCATCTTTTGGAAAGAGTAGAAGGCAAGGAATTGTACAACTTCCTTGATGGTTTTTGAGGATAGAATCAAGTAGCTATTACTGCTGAGGATCAACATAAAAATGTTTTTGCTACTAAATGGGGAGTACATGCTTTTAGGGTTATGCTTTTTGGCATAATTAACACCCCAATCACTTTCCAAAGTGATATCTCATGTTTTTAATTAATTGTTAAGAAAAATTATGGAAGTATATGTGGGTGATCTATATACTTACTCTTCCTAGAGATCTGCTCATATCTGAGAGTTGAGATGCATCTTTGATAAGTGTAGACAATATCAAGTATGCTTGAATCTGAAAAATGCCTTTTTATGGTGAGACAAGGCAAGATACTTGGACACATTGTGTCTAAGAATGGTATCTCTATGGACGAAGACAAGATCAAGGTCAGACCTATAAGAGTAAAGGAAGTGCAACACGTTATGGGCCATTATGGATATATATATATATATATATATATATATATATATATATATATATATATATATATATATATATATATATATATATATATATATAAAAATACATACACACACACACACACACATATATATATATATATATATATATATATATATATATATATATATATACATAAATACATACACACACACATATATATACATATATATATATATATATATATATATATATAATATATATATATATATATATATATATATATATATATATATATATATATATATATATATATATATATACATATACATATACATATACACACACATGCGATCATAGCTAAACCCTTGTATGGTTTGCTAACACTATTCAAGTGGAGTGATGAATATGAACAATCATTCAATGAATCAAAAAGAAGATTGAATTCAAGACCTATATTGAAGTGTGTGTGTGTGTGTGTGTGTGTGTATATATATATATATATATATATATATATATATATATATATATATATATATATATATATATATATATATATATATATATACACACACACACACACATGCGATCATAGCTAAACCCTTGTATGGTTTGCTAACACAATTCAAGTGGAGTGAAGAATATGAACAAGCATTCAATGAATTGAAAAGAAGATTGAATTCAACACCTATATTGAAGTGCCTAATTGGAATAAGCCATTCCATATTCATGTAGAAGCTTCTAATTTTGCTATTGGATGCATATTGGCACAATCAAATGACAAAGGAAAACTAGACCATCCTATTGCATATGCAAGTAGATGATTAAAAAAAGCTAAAGAAAATTACACTAGGATGGAAAGAGAAGGACTAAGGATGGTCTATGTAGTGAAGAAATTATGACACTACATACTAGCCAATAAATTCAAATTATTCATTGATCATCAAGATTTATGTACTTGGTCAACAAACCTTGCAACATAGAAAGGCTAGTCAGATGGTTTCTTTTGTTAATGGAATTTGATTTTGATGTAGTTATCAAGAAAGGAAATACACACATTAGAGCCGATCATATGTCTAGAATGACACATGGAGAACGATCAAGAGGAATAGCAGATGAATAGGGAGATAGTTACCTATTCAATTTGGAAGTATGTCCATCATGGGCTGATAAATCAATGCCTATGCATACACATGGACCATGACATAGAATCAATTCTCCAAAAGGGAAAGAGATTTGGAAAATAAGAAACCTTCACATTGTGGTGGGTAGCTTATATTTCAAAGATTCTAATGGAGTACTTCAATATGTGGAAAATGAGGAGAGAACAAACGTGATTAGAAAAGCTCATGAAATAAATGGAAAATTCATAAACGAGCAAATGGAATGACTTGAATCAGTGTTACAATCAGTGGTAAGAATCAATTGTCAAAAGATATCAAAAATCATATTATGATGCTAAAATAAAGGATGAAGGTCTTAAAGTTGGACATTTAGTACTGGTGTACACTCTGTAGAAATGTGCAATGAAACTGCAATAAACAGGCTATGGTTCTTTGATATTAATAGTATTCCGCTAGTGGAGCTATCAACCTCGCTATGCTAGATGAAGATACTTTGCCAAAATTCATCAACAAATGCCGAGTAAAGAGATATACTGAGCTAATCATAGAACAAATGGTATCCAAACTCTTAGGAGCTCAAACTCTAAGAAGGAAAAAGAAACAATCCAAGAAGAATCTAGGCAAGAAGTCCTAGATAGAATAAAAAAACGGAAAGAATGGATTCGAGAGCAAGACAAGAGATATTTAAAAGGTAAGGAAAAAATCTCCATGGCAAACTATGGTGCAACAAACATCAAAAAATTAGATAGCATGCCTAGACCACCCTATTTAAACCTAGGAATTGGAATTGAAGAATACCACTTGGTGGATTCTCTAATTGATACGAGAGAAGCTTTAAGGAGTGTTCATTCTTCCTTATTGGAAAAACTAAAGATGTTGATCATTCCAACAGAAGCATACATGATTGAGTTTGGAGAAAATCACATCAAATGCTTTGCAGAATTCATCCTATCCTTGCATTTAGGAAATAATACAATGCATCATAAACTCTTAGTTTGTCAAGACTCCGAGTTGCTAGGAGAAACTTATCCTAGGACAGTGTTGGATGTATAAATTTGAAGTTACTTTGAGCTTAGCTCAAGGATATATACTGCCAAAGTAGGGCATAGAGAATTCTTTAGCCTCCTAGTGGAAAAGCCTTTAAACTCAGCTCGTTTTAGTCTCAAAACACATTATCAAAGTGCCTATGCAAGCAATTTCATCCTTTTGTGCCTAATATGTATACAGGTTTTGGTTTGCCAGTATAAGCAACTCAAAGTCTGCTATAAGTTTAGCAGATCTCTATAGTGTAGTTTTGTTCAAATTTTTGAGATACAATCATTTTTTTGCATCAAGGTATTTAGTCATTGGCCATGGTTGAAAAAAATGATATATTCCCTATGTTGGTTATTGAGGACAAGTTGAAAGGTACCAATTACCCGTTATGGGCATATATAATGCATCATGTATTGGTAGAAAACGTACTGTGGAATATTGTGTAGGGTATTGAAAAATGCCCTACTATACCTACGAATATAGTTATTGAAAGTGATGCAGATGGTGTTGAAGATGATGATCCTCAAATTCCTATTCGTGCTTTGGTTCTTGCTGCACATACTACAGAGAAACTTTGTTGGGATGGAAAAGATGCTTATGTACATGCATTGATAGCCTTGTCTATCAAATGTACCATTATTCCTTATACTTGCTCTTGCAAAACAACAAAGGATACTTTGGATACACTTATGACCTAATATCATGCAAGAAATGAGGCTCGTATTGCTTACCTTTGAAAACGGTTGGAGAGTGAGCATATGAATGAAGGAGATTCTATGGACAGCTTTTTTATAAAGGTCAAAGTTTTGAAGGGACAGCTGATTTTTGCTGATGAGTCCTTACGAGTACACTTGTGTAGATTGTTTTTAATGGTCTTCCAGATTCATATCAGACTTCTGCTTGTACTCTTGGATTAATGATGAAATGCAAGCCAAATGCCTTAGCATTTGAGGAGTTAGTCTCTGTTTTGTTGTAGGAAGATCAATCCCGATAGAACATGTCTATTACGGGTGTTGCAAATCAAGCTTTCTTAGCTGGTTAGAAGAGCAAGGGTAAATGGAGCTCATCTACTAGTAAGTAGAAATCATCTAATGTTGCACAGTCGAAGAAGAAAGACAAAGATGAAAAGAAAATAGAAAAGCAAAAATAATTTTGCAAATACTCTAAAGGAAATGATCATGTCATAAAGGGTTGTCCAAAATTGGCTGCAAAAGAGGCAAAATATAAAGAGGATTGAATGATTGTTGCAAAGGCCTCTACACCAAAAATAGAGTTTGCTAATCTTCTGCAAAATGAAGAATGGGCATTTATTATTGTGCAGTTTCTTTAGTTCACTTGAGCTTGCCCCTACAAGGAATATTGTCACGTGTGCAAATAACTCCTCATGTCCTATGATGGGAGTTGGTAAGATAATTTTGACTACTCCTGATAGTAATTCTTTCACATTGGCAGATGTATTACATGTGCCAAGGATCAAGAAAAATCTACTATCTGTTTTAGCATTTGCCAAGATTGGCTTTGTTATCAAATTTGTTGATGACAGGTGTACACTTCATGATCTTTCAAATGGAAATGTCATTAGTGCTTCTGCCATTTTATGCCGTGAGATGTATAAGCTCATAGACTATGCAAAATATGTGAATGATTCAGCATGTGAAGTTCAAGATTCTCAGGCTATCTCATATGAAAAGTTTTGGCATGCATGCTTTGGTCATGGGAATTATGTTGGTTTGCTATGCCTATAGAATTTTGATATGGTGTCCTCTCTGTCCAAACTTGAGGCATCTTGTAAACATGTATATAAAGGTTGTATTTTGGTCGAAATGTAGCATTCTTCCTTCCCTAAAGATAACTCAGTTAGATCTTCTCATAAATTGCATCTTGTCAATAGTGATGTTTGTGTCCTATGCAAACACCTTCTTTTGGGAATTATCTTTACTTCATGACTTCCATTGATGATTCTTCCATGCATGCATGGACTATCCATTGAAAGAAAATTCTGAAGTGTTTGTGTGCTTCAAACTATTTTTGGTTATGGATGAAAATCTGTTAGCATGTAAATTTGACATCCACTGTTCTGATCGAGGGGGGGGGATACATGCCTTAGGATTCCAATGCATTTCTAGTTGAGGGTGGGATAAGACATCAATGTATAGTGTCTTATACACCTCAACAAAATGGAATTGCAAAAAGAGAGAATAGGTTTCTCATGGCGATTGCGAGGTGTATGATCAAATGGTAGGCTTTACCACACAGCTTCAGGCTTGAGGTTGTCATGTGTACATCATATGCACTTAGCAAATGTCCCATCAAAGCACTGCAATCTATCACTCCTTATCAAGATTGACATGGTTGCAAGCCATCTGTTGCTCATCTGTGTGTCTTTCGTTGTCTGGCATATGCATTAATGCATGAACAATAATGCAAGAAATTGGATGATAAAGTAGTGAAATTTATTTTTTTTATACAATTCCGAAAGCAAAGGTTATCATTTGTATCATCCACATACTTAATGCATCTTGATTAGTTGTAATGTTGTTTTTGTGAAAGATGTAATTCAGCCATTACTTTCATGTACAAAGAAGACATCATTTAGCTCCAAAGATGTGTGTGACACTTTGTTGCCTATTTTTACAGGTGGATAATCAAGTGTTGACCCAAATGAGGCAATTTCTCAGCCTTTATAGATTCTGCATGATGATTCAGATCATCCCATTTTTATGCAGATTTACATGATGCACTTGTTGATAAGAGAGCTAATATAGAGGAGGACAAAACTATGCTCAAATGTCTTGTGCAAACTTTAAGAGATAGCAAATCAGATGCACCTCTACCATATCATACTGGTTCACACTCTCATAGTTCCTCCTTTGCATCATATTGATATTCGATGATTGCCTCTAGTTTTGGTGACCAGAATGAGCCTATTTCTTTTGACGAAGCACAAAATGAAAGAAATTGGATGGCTGCTATGCAATCTAAATATGATGTTATCATGAAGAATGGTATCTCGTCTTTATGTGATTTGCCTCCGGCCAAAAACTCCATTGGCACTAAATGGGTGTACAAGTTGAAACGTAAGCCATACAAAACAATTGACAGGTATCAGGCTAGGCTTGTTGCAAAAGTTCATGCTCAAGAGAAAGGCATTGATTAATGAGACCTTTGCACCCACTTGCTTGTTGGTGCAAATATCCAAGCCTTCACATTTGGCTTAGCTTGGAAGATTATATGTGGAAGCCTGTGATGATCCATATGAATCATAGCTTGTAACAATTAGTCATTTACCATTTGTAAAAGGCTAAAGCATTGAGAATCTTTCAAGAGCCTTGTATCTCGTGGAGGTAGGAATCATATTATCTACGAATTTTTCATGAGAGAATATCTCCTAGATCAAAGGAATCATTTTTTAGTGGGAGCCAAAATTGAATTCAAATTCAAACTTGGAAGAAGATAGTTATAAAAGGACTTTGAAAACTCATGGCCATGTGGCCTCTTTTTGGAGCTCTTCCACTGATCATTTGTAAGATTTGAGTAGGTTACACCATAACCTACTCATCTCACTATCATTGGGCATCATCATAATGCCAATGATCTTGTAAAATCATGTGTCATAATAGATATACTTCATTGTTCATTTCTGTTCAATTCTCTGCTATGACTACTCAAAACAGTGAACTTTGCATGACCATATCTTAGTGATCTCTCAACCATTTTGCATGTTCTATATCTTCTTGGAACCAGCTCAAAGTCTATTTTATTTTGTCGAAGTTTCAAACTTTTTGCTTCATCCATTTGGTAGAAATCTGTGTCTAAGTCCTCTCTTGTCAATTACTGATCAATCCCTAAAAAGTTGAGGGTAAGCATTGGATTGCTAAATTGATTTCTCAGTGTATGATTTATCATTTTAGATTCTTTCACTTGTAATCATTAGCTATCTAAGCTAATTAAATTCCCTCAAAAGGAATTTAATCAATTGCTACTATACTATGAGCACTGAGCAAAAGATCCAGCAAGTGTCTAGACCAAAATAGCAAGTTTTTGAAACAAGTTATTTACAAAGTAGTCTATTTTGATTCGATTGTTTGAAGGATCAATTTCAAAGTACATAAGTACTTCCTTGGTTTCATTTTCAAACTAAAAGGGCCTACAACACAACTCTGAAGTTTGATAGGGAAGGTACAAAGCAGGTTTTAGCAATACCACCTCACTTTCTTGAGGTATCCATCCATCTCTTCCAATAGTGGTATCAGAGCAAGTTAAGGTAAAATGGGAGATGGTTTTTCTTCTTTTATTGCCAAATTGGATAGGAATAATCATCCAGCATGGTCCTTGAGGATGAAGACCTATCTAGAAGGAAGGAGTCTCTGTGGATACATATCAGGAGATGAGGAGATGCCCATATTCAGAAGCAAAGGACAACCTACAAGAGAAGAGCTAGAAAGACTCAACTCATGGTGTGCCAAAGATTCTTTAGCAAGGTCATATCTACTTAAATCTATTTCTGAATTCCTTCGTCCTCACATTAGGAATTGTAAAACATCCCAAGAGATTTGGGATTCATTATCTTCATACTTTTCTTCCAATACAAGAGCTAGAAAAAATCAATTGGGGATTGAGTTTACCACTCAAAGGAAGCAACCCAAGCATAATGTTTCACAGTATGTGACCAAGGTTATAGATGTGGCTGATCAATTGGAAAACATAGGAGAGGAGATTGAAGAGGAGCAAATACTGAGACAAATAATCAATGGCACCAAGGTAGATGATAAGTGGGAAGCCTTCACAATTGTTATGGACCTTTACATGGACATGCAAATCCCAGATCTTACCACACTCATTGGACAACTCTTTACCCATGAAGCCAAGCTCAACAAAAATGGAGAACTATCAAGAGGTAACAATTCTTCTGCCCTCTACACAGATAAAGGAAAGTCTAAAGATAAAGGAAACAGCAACAAGGTTGAAGATGAAGGTACTACTTCTCAAGCTAACTATGCAGGGAGAAGTAGTAACTCAAGAGGAAGGGGCACGGGAGGTAAGCAAGGTAGGGGGAGACCCTTCAACTCTTCCTCATGCAACATATGTGGACTATCTAATCACACAACAGATGAGTGCTATAGGAACTTTGAGAATCGGACAGGAAGAGGATTTCAAAGAGGTGGCTATTCACAATCAAGAGGAAGAGTCAACCATAATCAAGGATACAACCATGACTACAATAAAAATTACAATAACAATTATCAAGGAGGATACAAATCAAGAAAAGACTTCAACAATTATACAGAGTATCAAGAGGATTCTCTTCTCATTATGAAAATGACTTCAAAACAAGGTATGAATGATGAGCACCTCTTCTATATTGACTCAGGTTGTTCAAGCCATGTAGCAGGCAATGTAGCTCTCCTTTTTTATCTTGAGGAGCCCAAACGAAAGCACTAAGTGCAGATAGATGATGACACCAAGCATTCAATGGTCAAGGTAGGAAATGTCAAAACTTTTGATGGGAATAGAAATCAATTGAGCAAGGTTCTTTATGTACCTACTATCACAAAGAATTTGATGAGTGTTGGACAGATAGTGGAAAAGGGTTTGCAGGTTAGGTTCAACAAATATGGAGCTTTTGTGGAGGACCGCAAACATGGATTCAAGAGAATTGCCAAGGGAGAAAAAATGGGTAGATTATTTACAATTGAACTTGAGGATGCTAGAAACATTGCACTTTACAATTATAAGGATGAAACATGTTCTGAGTTAGAGACTTGGCATAAAAGATTAGGGCACATTGGTGAGAGAACCTTGAAGCAGATATGTAGAGATCAATGTGTGCTTGGGATACCTAATGTATCCAAGCAACACATGATCTATAAATATGGTTCTTGTCAGTTTGGTAAATCACACAGGTTACCCTTTTTAAAGAAAGGTTATATGCATGAGGATTACTTGGAAGTTGTCCACACAGATGTGTAGGTACCAAGCAAGGACCCTTCAATTTTAGGCTCAAGGTACTATGTGTCATTCGTTGATGATTTCAGTAGGTGGACTATCTTTGTATTTCATGAAGCACAAAGATGAAGTGTTCAAAAAATATATTGCACTTGTGGAAAATCAAACAGAAAGAAGCCTAAAGAGGATAAGTTCAGATGGAGGATGTGATTACTTCTCCAATGAATTTGAGGCATTTTTGCAGGACAGAGGTATCAAAAGGGAGATTACTACCAAGTATACCCCTGAGCAAAATGGAGTGGCAGAGAGGAGAAATAGGTTCATTGTGGAAGCAGCTAGATCAATGCTTAATGAAAAGAAATTTCCTAATTATTTATGGGCAGAGAGTGTTTCTACTGCCACTTATCTTATTAACAGGTTACCCTCTAAGTCACTTGATGGGATGATCCCATATGAAGCATGGCATGGTAGAAGACCATCACTTGATCATTGTAGAATATTGGGATGTGTTGCTTATGTGCATGTTCCATCTCAAATTAGAGGTAAGCTAGAGCCTAAGGCAGATAAGTGCATCTTCATAGGGTATGATTTAAATCAAAAAGGGTACATCTTTAATAATCCATCCAACAAAGGATTTATGGTCAGTAGAGATGTGTTTGATGAGAATGATTCTTGGTTTGAAAGTGAATGCAGGAAGGTCAAACTACCATATGACTTGGAAGAAGAATTTCCAAGCCTCACCAAGGAGGAGCCAAGCACAATTGAAGATGTCAAATCAGATGATGAGGACATCATCAACTTGGAAGAATTAAAAGCATGGAAATCAAAGGGCAAGGCGAAGATGAAGAGGTTGGAGGACATACCTGAATCGTCCAACCAAGCTTTAAGGAGATCACAAAGAGAGAGTAAGAAGCCAATCAGATATGGGTATGATACTTCATTAGTTACTAAGCATTCCATTTATCTTTCTAAAAATTTATCACTTGAAGAACCTTCTTCATATGAAGAAGCAAGTACCAAAGCAGAATGGAAGGAGGCTATGGATGAAGAAATAGAAGCACTCCAAGGGAATGATACTTGGAAGCTAGTACCCAAGAAAGCATCAATGAAGGTAATTGGTTCTAGATGGATTTACAAAATTAAAAGGAACTGAGATGGATCCATAAACAGGTATAAAGCTAGACTTGCGGCTAAGGGTTTTGCATAAACCCAAGGGGTAGATTATGAACAAACTTTCTCACCTATGGCTAAGGTGCCAACCATCAGAGTATTGGTAAGTGTGGCTGCATCTAGAAATTGGAATATGTATCAATTGGATGTGAAAAATGCCTTTCTCAATGGCTCGATTTCAGAGGAGGTTTACATGGCTCAACCTCCTGGTTATGAAGACCCAAGCAAGGTAAATTATGTATGCAAATTATCTCTTTATGGTTTGAAGCAGGCACCTAGGGCATGGAATGATAGGTTAACTACCTACCTTCAAGACCAAGGATTTATGATGAGCAAGACATATTCTTCTCTATTTGTCAAGAGAAACAACTCAAAAATGATATACTTATGTGTATATATTGATGACATCATCTTGACAGGTAGTGATGCCAATGGCATCAAACAAATCAAGAACCAAATGATGCAGGAGTTCAAAATCAGTGACCTAGGGTTTCTGAAGTATTTTCTTAGAATTGAGTTAGTCTACACTAACTTTGGAATTTATATCACTCAAAGGAAATATGTGTTGGACATGTTGAAGAAGTTCCACTTGAAGGATGCAAAGGTAGCTTGCACCCCTATGGAGGTAAATCATAAACTGAGTGCTCATGAAGGTGATTTGGTTGAAGACATTGTAGGTTATCAAAGCATAGTTGGAAGCCTAAACTATGCAACATTAACAAGGATTGACATATGTTATGGCATAAGTGTTCTAAGTCACTTCATGCACAAACCTAGAGCACCTCACTTGGAAGCTACTAAAAGGATTTTGAAGTATCTCAAAGGTACTCAAAATCAAGGTCTTTACTTTCCATACACATCAGATTTGGACATCAAGCTATAATCAGATGCAGATTGGGCAGGTTGTAAGGATGGCAAGAGGAGTACTTTTGGATATCTTTCCTTTGCAGATGATAAGCCCATTTCATGGTCTTCCAAGAAGCAACCAATTGTTGCTCTATCTTCAACAGAGGCTGAATATAGGGGATTAGTGAATGCTACACAAGAAGAAATTTGGATTCAATTTCTCTATTCAGATTTCGGACTTCACACTCATTCACCTATGATCTTTGGTGATAACACACATTCTTTGCATCTTGTAGCCAATCCTATTTATCATGCAAGAACCAAGCATATAGAAGTTCATTGTCACTATGTTAGAGAGAAGCTATTGAGCAAGGAGATTCAACCTGCATATGTGTCCACAAATATGCAATGTGCAGATTTGTTAACCAAAGCACTTGATGGTACTAAACTTTGCAGGTTTAAAAGTATGATTGGATTGCAAGATATTCAAGAGGATTGATGCAAGCCAAGATGTTTGGCTTGAGGGGGAGTTGTTGGTGCAAATATCCAAGCCTTCACATTTGGCTTAGCTTGGAAGATTATATGTGGAAGCATGTGATGATCCATATGAATCATAGCTTGTAACAATTAGTCATTTACCATTTGTAAAAGGTTAAAGCATTGAGAATCTTTCCAGAGCCTTGTATCTCGTGGAGGTAGGAAGCATATTAGCTACGAATTTTCACGAGAGAATATCCCCTAGATCAGAGGAATCATTTTTTAGTGGGAGCCAAACTTGAATTCAAATTCAAACTTGGAACAAGATAGTTATAAAAGGACTTTGAAAACTTGCAGCCTTGTGGCCTCTTCTTGGAGCTCTTGCACTAATAATTTGTATGATTTTAGTAGCTTACACCATAGCCTACTCATGTCACTATCATTGGGCATCATCGTAATGACAATGATCTTGTAAAATCATGTGCCATAATAGATATACTTCATTGTTCAATTCTCTGCTATGATTACTCCGAACAATGGACTTTGCATGACTATATCTCAGTGATCTCTCAACCATTTTGCATGTTCTATAGCTTTTTGGAACCATCTCAATGTTTGTTTTATGCTATAAAAGCTTCAAAGTTTTTGCTTCAGCCCTTTGGGAGAAATCTGCATCTAAGTGCTCTCTGGTCAATTACTGCACAGTCCCTAAAAAGTTGAGGGTAAGCATTGGATTGCTAAATTGATTTCTCAGTGTATGATTTATCATTTTACATTATTTCACTTGTAATGATTATCTATCTAAGCTAATTAAATTCCCTCAAAAGGAATTTAATCAATTGCTATTGTATTGTGAGTACTGAGCAAAAGATCTAGCAGGTGTCTAGACCAAAATAGCAAGTTTTGTGAAACAAGCTATTTCCAAAGTAGTCTGTTTTGATTCGATTGTTTGAAGGATCAACTCCAAAGTACATAAATAATTTCTTGGTGTCATTCGCGAACTAAAAGGGCCTACAACACAACTCTGAAGTTTGATAGCACAGGTACAAAGCAGGTTTTAGTAGTAGTACCTCACTTTCTTGAGGTATGCATCCATCTCTTTCAACATTGCCGAATGACAACCGTTCATAGCACATGTGCACTAGAAGCTCATCATGATTGACATGTAATGATCAGTTGGACATTAAAATTCCATTTTTGAATGGTGTCTTATATGAAGGTATGTATTTCAATCTCGTGTTTTTGTGCAAAAAGGGCATGAAAATAAAGTATGCAAGTTGAAAAAGTTATTATATGGTTTGAAGAAAGCACCATGTGCTTGCTATGAGAAGATACATGCCTACTTGATTGCACATGATTTTGAGAACAATTCTTTTTTTCTTAGGAAGTGTTGTAGACATTGCATATTTTTACATCTCCAATGTAGTAGGCCTGAGCTACAAGTGGTCTCGAATCTTCAATGCACAATAGATCAAAATGGTTAAAGTGGTGCTACCATTCAAGAGCTTCTTGATGTCTTGTTGCTTCTTAGCTTTCAATTATCTCTCTTGAATATAAGGGTTCAGATTGATTTGGTTTGCCACTTGTTTTACTTCATGATATAAGATTTGTACTACAATGTTCTAAGGATCCATATTATCTATTCATACTCGGGAAACAGAAGTGTTGATGCACTAGTCAAACCTTTTCTTCGATGTCAATCTGATTGATATCCAAAAAGGTCCTCTTCTTTGCATCACAATATTCATCCTTCAAGTCTACCATTCCATCTTTTATCCATCCGAAGGCATCTTTGATAAGAGCACGTGTAAATCAAATTGTCCTTAATCTTCCATGTGAATATGTGATCTTAGCTTTTGGTATGGAAGGTTTATAAGTAGCGAGATGCAGTGTATTCATTACTTGTGTACATCTCTCAAAATTTTGATTATATATGGGTTATTCGAGGTATGCATCAATACCTCCTTTTTCCTCTGTTTCCATAGTCAAGGGGATGTTGTGCATAGTATGGAAGTTCAGAATCATAATTGGGAAAAGATGATCCCTATCCATTATTCGAATACTGACTAGGAATGTGTTCATTTGTGACTTAATCATCTCTAATCCAATGTTCTTTGGCTTTTCCTACACACTCCAATGGAAATTCATCCACGAGGAATATCCTCACTGTTTTTAGAAGTCATACGCACTCAAATCATTAAGACTTGATTAGCATGAGAGAGTATGAAAACGATAATGAGTTCCATAGTGCTTATGCATTGTCTTTCCTTTCTTCAAGTTTTTCCCCTCTTGCATTGCTTATATAATCACCTTTTCATTCCCTAAGATTTCGATACATTTTTGTTTTAATTTTTTCAAGAAAGAAAACAAATATAATAGTGATAGACTAAGCGAATAAATAGTTAGGGTTAGTAAGAAACTTGCACTACTATGGCAAGAAGATTTATTCATTTTGAAGGAAGTGCAACACTAAACATTCTTAGAGAATCCATGTGCCAAATAAGAGGCTTCATAGTGTGGCCCTATTGTGCATACTCTAGATACATTCATTTCAACATGTGCGCAAGAGTTACACCGCTTCTCAAGTTGTTGCCTTGATTGATTAATCTTTGGTCTTTACATTTGCCTTGGCTTGATTGCTTGACGTTGATATCCTTGTTCTTTACCTTGGTTTTCCTTTGGTGGTGTTTCCTGTGCAGATGATGTACTTCTAATCATTGTTATGTATGTTGATGACATTCTTCTCACTGGTCCTCATGAGAAGCATATTGCTGAATTTAAGGCTGATTTTCATGCCTCTTTTAAGAAGTCGGAATGGGGGCATTTGCATCATTATTTGGGCATTCAATTTATGTAAGTTGATGGGAGAATAGCTTTGTGTCAAACAAAATATATTGAAATATTATTGCAGCATTTTAGCCTTGAAGATTGCATACCTATTGCCCCTCCTATGGAAACAGGTTTACAGTTGAGTCTTCATGATGTTGAAGATGCATTTGATGTTGTTCTCTATCAGCAGGCTATTAGATGCTTGATTTAATTATGCATAAATGGGCCTAATAATCAGTTTGCTATCTCTCAGAGTAGCATGTTTATGCATTGCCCCAGGTGTCAAGCATTGGTAGGCGGTAAAGCACATCTTTTGCTACTTGAGTGGTATGCGACTACTTGGGTTGTTTTATCCCAAGGGAGAATCATTACCACCATATTTACATGATTTTTCTCACTCAAATTGGGCTAGTTGTTATGACACTTATGTATCCATTAGTGGTTTTTGCTTCATGCTTGGTAGTTCACGCATATCTTGGTTGAGCAAGAAGCAACGTGCTGTGGTCACTTCTCATTGTGAGGCTTAGTATAGGGAAACTTTCACAGCGATTGTTGAGTGTGTGTGGATCACATGCCTTTTGGTCAATTTGGGTGTTGGTCTATCTTCTACCACCATCATCATCACTCACAATTAGAATGCAATGGCAATTGTGAGGAATCTTGTGTTCCATGCTAGCACAAAGCACATTGAGGTGCATTATCATTATCTCAGGAAGAGGTTCTCTAGTTAAGATATTAGTTTGGCATATGTGCCCACACAAGATAACATTGCATACCTTTCCACAAAGGCTCTGCCTAGGAAGAAGTTTGAAGTTGTACACAAAGCTTCGCGCTTACTTTGTTTTGTAGATTGATCTCTATCCACATTGCTTGGCACATCCTTATACATGAGTGCTAGCTGCTTGTTGACCACATCACTTGCAGAGGCAATTTATTGATATATTTTGGTAGTGATGTGTGTGACTTAGGATAGCTAGGGAACTTTTTTCCCTCTTTAGGAGGTTTTTTCCCCTAGATCTTTTATACCCCTATTATCCTAACGAGTCTCTTATCTCTGCACATTCACTTGGTAATTCATTTTGTGTAGTGTTATGCTCGAAGCTTCTTCTTCTTCCTTGTGCTATTTGTGTGCTTGCGCAAACCTCAAACTCAACACGAGATAACAAGAATGAGTCTCATCCAAGTGAACTCACCTCTCATTCCATCATATATCTTCAAAAAAGAACTCTTTTTCTAATGAGAGTACCCTAGAAATCTCTTCTCACCCTGAAACCCTTCAAGAGAGATCTTGTGAGGCAAACATTTCTTGAGAAGAGATTGGAGAGCTATTCTCAAAATAGCACATTGAGAAGGAGCAAGAGGAATCAATTTAAAAGAACAAAGCAGATATGGATCCGCAAAGACTAACTCAAGAAGTATCAATTAATTCAGAGAGGGCCACAACCCAGAAACCCTAGAAGGGAAAAATAAAGTAGAGTTGTGGTACCAAAGTAGCGAATCAATTTAAGGATGATTCAAATTTGGATACCGAAGAATCTCGTGGATGCTCAAAGACATTGCCAAATAATATGGATCCCAAAGAAAACCTTGAAGGAAGCAAAGACAAATACAAAAGCATGGAACCAAGAAATTGTTCTCACACAAAAGGCTAAATAATGGACTCCAAACAATCAAAGATTACCAAATCCAAACAAACCAAAGAATGAGAATGATCGAAAGTAACCTCTATAGAAGAAGTTGGAACCAGTAGCGCCAAGAATGTGAGGATCAAAGAGAGCAAGGGATTATGATGATGCCACTACATCCTCCACCAAAAGAATCATAAATTGTTGAATACTACTTTAGCCCAATGACCACCCATTGTGGAAGAGGAACTAGAAGAGGCATTATAGGCCACTCATGCATATACTGAGGGCCAAGTAAATCCAAAACTTCAAGTTCATCATTATAGACAAGCCAATGAAGCTAAGGGAAGGCAAACAGTAGGCAAAAGACTCTCCAAAATATCTAGATACATAGAGTTGGATGGATGATGCAAGCTTTATTTTAGTTAACAAGATGAAGAAGAACAATCAATCTTGAATGCTAATTTGCAAATTAATGTTAATAATTATGGAAAATGGGAGGAGTTTAACCAGATTGCCGATCAACAAGAGACCGAAAGCACAAGAGGATGAAGAAGAAGTTATACTTCGCAGGCCTAGGCCATGTAAAGAATTCATAATAAGAATCAATCCAATGGCCAAACTTAAAATTAAAGAAGCAATGTCTTTAGACACTAGAAATGAAGATGGTCAAATTCAAGAAGATTCTCAACAACAAGACAACCATGAAGAACCAAATTTACAAGTTAGGTTTGTTGCGGAATCAACACATATGGACATGAACATTATAGGCAGTAGTTCAAATGCAGATCAAGTACAGGAAGGTAATCAAGAGAATTTGAAACTTGATATTCGACAACCATTTAATGAGACCATACTCACTATTCAAGGAAATCAAGTAGACACTTATGAACCACTGTGTATTCCAAAAACTTGGTCAAATACTGATGTGGCAAAGCTCAAATGTGTTGTCAAGAACATGATACAAAGGGAAATGGACACAACAAGAATAAATGGGAGACGATAAGAAGCAACTTAAAGAATAATCACACCCTCTATGCAAAGCCCCGCAGTGGCATGCATCAAGCTAAAGAAGATATTGTTAGAAGATGTATTTTTTGAAGCATTTTTTATGAAAATAATTGTAAAATGCCAAAAACTTGTAAAAATATTTATACAACTGATGTAAAAATAAGGAAGAGTCTTCCTTATGTAGAATAGAATTTTATATAATTTTTCTAGAATTTTTGGAAACTCCTAGATAGCATATTTTTAGAATAATAGAGGAAAGGACCAAAATTCAAGTGTGAAAAGGGGCACTTGAAAATGTATATAAGACAATTTCCTCTATTATGAGGGGGTTGGTTGATTATTTGTTTACATGCTATCCAAGTGAATAGAGAGAGTTTTCCTGCTGAAAATCGTGTTTTCTCCTCTTTGTGTGGTTTCATTGATTTGTTGAGTCTATTCTTTGTGTATCCATGGAGATTTGTGAGCTTCTATTGTGTAATTCTGTTGAATGTGTACGAAAAGGTAGATGTCTTTGTTTGTCTTTTGGGAAAAGAAAGCAATAGATAATCTTTTGAGAATTGGAAGTGCTGAAATTTTTGTAAATTGATAGTTGCTCATCTCATTTTTTGAAGAAAAGTGCAGGTGTGTGAAAAGTTTGAATCAAGAAAGCTGAAGATAAGGTAACATGTGTCTATTCTTGTATTTTTAGAGTGCTTTTTGACTAAGTACTAGGCAAAATTGTTGATCTTGGGAAGATAACATGGTTGCATTAAGGAAAAGTCAAGTAAAGTAGCTAGATGCAAGTAGATAAGATCCATTTGTTTACCAAGTCAAAGCATTAATCTTGAAAAAAATTGTTTTGCATCTTGAAGAAAAAATGTTTGAGTTTATCTTTGCAAAAATTGATACTTGCATTTCCTAGCACATATTTCTTTGGGAAGTTTTCTCATGAACTGTTTTGATAGCCAAAAGCATAAGATAGTATAACCAATCAAGGAACACAGGATCAATAGATCACCAAACAAGAAACCCTAAGTGAAGTGTTTACCTTAACTTAGGGCAAAATACTAAAAAATTCATAAAATTCACTAAAACAATCAAACAAATTTCTTTTCTCCTTGGGAAGATGGACTGAAGTTTTGTTGGCAAGTGTGGAAGAGACCAGGTGGTAAGAAAGCAAAAAATTTGCCAAAAACTAGAAAATCAGAAAAACCACGATTTTCTGCACAGGATCGCGATTTTCTGGATAATTTTGTGATTTTGATGTAAAATTGTCATTGACAGTTGAACTAGAATTGGTAAAGGGGATTAAAAGGAGACAAGAGAAAAGAATACTCAAAATTGCAAAAAATAGGAAATACAGAAGAATCACGATTCTCTGCACAAAATCGCGATTTTCTGTAAGAAAAGAATTTTTGGGGAAATTTGAGTATAATTGGGTTTTTTGGAGAAAGGTAATTGTAAGAAATTTCATTTACATTGAGAAAATAAGAAAGTTAAATTCCAAAGACTCAGTGGAGATTGAGTATTAAGTGAGTGAGGTGGAAAAAATACAAAATCGCGACTTTCACCAAGAGCTACTGAGAGTGACTAATCATGAAAGCATGAACAATTAAGAATTAAAACCATAAAGTTGTTGAAAAATGAAATTGGACAAGTGACAAAGTGAAAATTAGTGGAAACTGCACGAAATCGCGATTTTGTGAACACTATAAAAGTTTGGAATTTCAGAGAAAAGTCATTTTTTGAGTAAGAGAGAGAGTGAGAGCAGGATCAGAATCGCGATCTTCTGCAGAGCAAAGCAAGCAAGGTAAGGAGCCATGACCTGAATTTCTTTGTTTTTTTCTTTACATTCACATGGTCATTAAGCACAAATAAGCACAAAAACAAGCAGAAACACCAAAAACACGGAATCACGATTTTTTTGATTTCTGAATTTTCTGAGAAAAGTTGATAGACTTTATAAAACCCTTTTATTGCATGTCAAAAAATAGTTAAGACAATTCTATAGAAGAAATAAACATTTGAAAATCAACACTTGAAAAATTTTCAAAAAAATTAACAGAATCGCGATTCTGTAGTCAAACACAAAATCGCGATTCTCTGAAACTAAGAACAAAATCGCGATTTCCAAAACACGATTTTCATAAGAAAATCATGTTATTTACAATTTTGAGCAATCACGATTGTCTGGGAACAAAATCGTGAAAAACACAATTTTGAACACAAAATCGTGGAAAACACGTTTTGTGACACAAAATCGTGAAAAACACGATTTTGAGCACAAAATCGTGATAAACACGATTTTGACAAGGCAATCGTGGAAAACACGATTTTGGACACAAGATCGTGAAAAACACGATTTTGAGCACTAAATCGTGATAAACACGATTTTGACAAGGCAATCGTGAAAAACACGATTTTGATCAGAAAATCGTGAAAAACACGATTTTGACCAAAAAATCGTGAAAAACATGATTTTAACCAGAAAATCGTGAAAAACACGATTTTGACTAGAAAATCGTGAAAAACACGATTTTGATCAGAAAATCGTGAAAAACACGATTTTGACCAGAAAATCTTGAAAAACACGATTTTGACCAGAAAATCGTGAAAAACACGATTTTGACTAGAAAATCGTGAAAAACACGATTTTGACCAGAAAATCGTGAAAAACACGATTTTGATCAGAAAATCGTGGAAAACATGATTGTGACCATTGAATTGTGAAAATTAATTGAATGATCCTTAGGTCTGGGAACAAATTAAACACACATACTAGGCAAGACTTAGGAAGGAAGGAAATAGAGCCAGTGGAAGGGGAAGTGCAAAAAAGAAATCTAGGGCAAGAAAACAACATGGAAAATTTAAACGAAACAAATGAGCCCATTGAAACTGGGGATTATAGAAATATCCTCAAATACATGTATACAAATAGGTTTGGAACCTATGTATATGAGGATGGAATGCATAAGTTTCTCATTAGATTGACAAACTTAGAAGTTCCCCTGAACATAACACCAGTAGCTCAATTCAAAGATGGTTAGTATGAGGATAGGCAAGGATGTGTATACATCTTCTCCCAAGACCTAGAAAATTCAAATGACTTAGGGCAATGTGCTGACAAAGGACCTTGGGAACATAACCTAGGACAATCAGACTTACCAAGACCACATGAAAACTACACTAGTATTGAGCAACAACAAGGGAGGAGAACACATGCTTCCCCAAATCCTTTTGAAAAGGAACCAGAAGGATTTAATGAATTTTCACTAAGGAGAAGACATCATTGGCAACATCAGGGTAGAATGCTTAGACCATATCAAGTAGCCAAATGCATGAAAAATCAATATGAAGGGTATTCTGATCCTCATGCTCATGCTGCAGAGTTTAGGCAATTAATTAGGGCTGAGGAGGTGGAAGATTACAAAGTCCAATTTGAAGCATTTGGTCTAACCCTAACAGGACTTGCATTATCTTGGTTCATCCCTTTGAGAAAGGAAATGTACCTAGATATTGAATCCTTCCTAGAAGCCTTCATTGGGGAATTCTCAAAGACTGGAACAAAACATAGCACAGCCACTCTGATACACAGCTTTAAACAACAAAAAGATGAAAATGTCAGAGAGGCGGCCAGGAGATTTAAGCAATACATTGACAGATGTCCCAAAGAAGAAGTACCTTCCATGGCAAGACAAGTATCCCTATTCATAGAAGGATTAAGAAGTGCTCAATTAAGAAGCCTAGTGTACTATAGGAGATGCCCTGACCTAGGAGCTTGTGTAAAAGAAGCAATAGATTTGGAAGATAACAGAGGCCAAGATCTGTTAGCATTTGATCAACCTAGATCAAATGAAGATAAAATCCCACCAGCAGAAGAATTGGCTCAAGCCATTGCTAAAGCCCTAGAGGTAAGCACCAAAACCAATTTGATAAACTCTAGGATAAACACAAATAAAAAATGCTACAATTGTGGAGAAAGTCATTTGGTACAACAGTGCCCATATCAAAAGCCACCACATTTGCGAGATAGGAAAACACTCAAATATTGTACACTAGAGAGGAAATGGACAAATCATACCAGGGAGGAATGCTTCTATAATAAACAACCCATAAAGGAGAGAGATTATGGGAGCCAAAGAGAATCAGGGTATATTGAGCAACCAAGACCTGTGCTTGGGCAACAACCTCCTATACCAACTAATGTGGTACCAATTAAATACACACCAATAGAGGAGGAAAACTCAAGAACAAAGTCACCATACAAGGAAGATTATCAATGGAATGAAGGATATCAAGAAGAATGGGAAGGTTATGAATTAAGAGAACCAGAATTACAAGCCCTAGACTTGGGAAATGGGAGAATTGAGATGGATACTGCCACTTTCATATATATAACCAATAATTATATGTCCAATCAAAAACCTCAATTCAAAGGGGGACCAAAGATAACTTGTTATAGGTGTGGGGGAGAACATTTCATTAGAGACTGTCCACAACCTCCTACGTTAAGAATAGAGGGAGCTTATTGCAAGGATTGTGGCACGGAACATTTGATAAAGGATTGTCCAAAAAATCCTCAAAAACAACAAAACACACCTAATAAGATACCACTAAAAGCAGTCAACATCATGGAACAAGAAGAATTGAGTGACATTGACCAAGTGAATGTAAATGCTATAACAAGGTCACAAACTAAACAACAAAGAACAACTAAGGAACAAAATGAAGGTTCAATCTCAAAGGTGAAGAAAAATAGACAAAAAGGGAAATGGGAAAGGAAACAAAAAATGGGTATAAATTTGGAAGAAGAAAATAGGGAACAATCAAACAGTACTCCTCCTCAGAAGACACAAACCCAGTCGGAGATAGGAAATTCACAAAGTCTAGACACTCTAATAAAAGCATACAAGGGAAGAATTCAAGAGGGACCAAGCCCTACTGATCATACAATGGCTTATCCTATGCCAGACTTAGAACATGAAAGGATGCAGAAGTGTAAACAAATCATACAGGAAGTACAACTCAAAGTGGGGGAAGTAGACAATTCTCAAAAAAAAGTTGAGGAATCTGAGACAACAAAAACAAGAGGAAATAGTAACAAGGAAGAAAACCCACAAGTAACATTCCAGGTGAATATAGATAAACACTGCACAATTCTATATCACACCACATTGGAAGATTTAATGAAACAAAATCCTCACTTACAAAACAAAATGAAAAGATGGGAAACAACACCAGAAAATCTTCACCCACAACTAAAGGAAATGGAGGAGTTATGGTATATTCCCATTGATAAGATAGAAGGATATTGTGAAGGAGAAGAGGGAAACTCAACCTTAAAAATACAATTTGGTAAAAACCAGGCCAAAGCTATTCTGGATAGTGGATCAGGAGTGGCCATCATGACTAAAAAAACTTGGGAAAAATGGGGAAAAAATGAATTATTACCCACCAAAATGAGATTGCAACTTGCAGATGGACACATAGAAAAACCCCTAGGAATACGGGAAAAAGTGATTGTTGACATATGTGGAATAGAGATAGAACATACCTTTGCTATAGTTGAATTCCCACAATCCACTTCATATGAAATTATACTAGGAAGACCATTTATGAGACAAATGCAAATTGTGCAAGATTGGGGTAATGATTGCTTATACCTTCAGAGCAAAGGAAGAATAACCAAAGTAAATCTAAGAAATGGGCACTACTGTGACATATCTCCTCAAGAATGGTATAAAATACATCAGAATCAAGATTTAAGTGAAGAATCAGAAATGGAAGACCAGGATGAAACTGAATCATCAATATGGAAGTGCAATATGATAAGAAATCTTACCAATAGAAAAAGGAGATTGAGAAGAGAAGATTGTGTGGAAGGAAGGAAGTTACAAGATGAGAACTATATACCACAACAATTCAAAGATGAGGAGTTTGAGCCCTATGGGTGGAATCAAATTTTGGCTACCATGGATCTAGCCAGTGATGAATATGTAGGAGTGGAATTTCAAAATGAAGAAGGATATGATGTCTTTCACATTGGAATACAAATGATAAAGGTATCTAGAATAGAAGAGGACAAAGAAGAAGAAATGATATTAGAAAAAGGGAAAACACAATTTTTGGAAGAAGTAAAAGCTGAAGATGCTATTAAAGATAAAATCTCAGGCAAGTATAAGAAAAACAAACACAAGGAAATAGAAGAAAATCAGGAGGATGAGAAGAAGAAAAGGGAAACAAACAAAGATCAACAGTTTGATGTACCAACAAATTTCAAGACTTATGAAGTAGAAAACAGACTACTTCTCAAGAGGAAACCAAAGAGGGAAAAAAAGAAAGGGGAGGCCTATGATAATGAGGAACAAACTAAAAAGGTCATGATCACTCAGGAAGAGGGAGAAGAAATACATATTGTAGTGGCTGATGACATGACAACTCAAGAAGAGGAGGCACTAAGAAACTTGGCAAGTAACTATAGGGATGTGTTTGCTTATAGCTACAAGGATTTGAAAGGTATTGATCCTAAAATCTGCGGGCATAAGATTCCTATTACACCTGAGGCAAAACCTAGCAAACAGAGACATTACACATTCAATGATAAATACTCTGCTAAAATAAAGGAAGAAATTGACAAGCTATTAGCTGCCAATTTCATCTATGAGATTGAGTATACAGAATGGATATCTCCTATAGTTGTGGTACCAAAAAAGAATGGGAAACTTATGGTATGCATTAACTTGAGAAAGGTAAATGCAGCAACTATAAGAGATAATTATCCACTGCCTATAACATATCATCTTCTAGAAAGAGTTGCAGGGAAGGAGGTTTATAGTTTTTTAGATGGTTTTTCAGGATACAATCAGGTACCTATAGCATTGGAAGACCAACATAAAACTGCCTTTTCCACAGAATGGAGAATTTATGCTTTTAGGGTTATGCCCTTTGGGTTAACCAATGCTCCAGCAACTTTTCAGAGGTTGATGTGTCATATCTTCAAAGAGTTCCTGAGGAATGTAATGGAAATTTATGTAGCTGATCTTTGTACTTTTTCATTAAAAAGACAAGATCACTTGCAGGATTTAGAAAATATATTCAGGAAATGCAGAACCTACAGAGTATGTTTAAATCCAGAAAAGTGTGTATTCTTTGTAAGACAAGGAAGAATGTTAGGTCACATAGTCTTTAAAAATGGAATTTCAACTGATGAGAAGAAAATAAAGGCCATAATAGAGCTTCCAAGACCAACGAATGTAAAGGAACTTCGAACTTTCATGGGACATTGTGGGTACTATAGTAGATTTGTACACAAATTTACTGACATAGCCAAACCCTTATATGCCCTAATTACAAAGTTTGAGTGGACCAAGGAGTGTGACCAAGCCTTTGAAACTTTAAAAACTTGTTTGGTAACAACCCCAATTTTGAAAACACTTCAATGGGATAAAATTTTTCATGTCCATGTGGATGCTTCAAATTATGCTTTAGGATGTGTGTTAGCACAACCAATAGAAGGAAGCAAGTTAGATTTTCCAGTGGCTTATGCTAGTAGGCGATTGAATCTAGCAAAAAAAAATTACACAACCACTGAGAGAGAAGGATTGGGCATGATATTTGCTGTAAAGAAATATAGACATTACCTTTTGGCCAACAAGTTTAAGTTCTTTGTAGACCATCAAGCTTTACTATATTTGGTAAATAAACCTTGTCACACTGGTAGAATAGTCAGATGGTTTCTTTTACTAATGGAATTTGAGTTTGAAGTGGTGGTCAGACAAGGGAAAACACACTTGAGAGCAAATCATTTATCTAGAATTCAGTCTAAAGAACCCAGTTCACCTTTAGATGACAACCTGCCAGACACTTATTTGTTCAAAGTAGAGAGTGTTCCTGAGTGGGCCATGACTTTAGTACCATTATTAACCATGGGACCTTGCAGAACAATTGGGAACAATGCACACTTAGTATTACAAAGCAGGAACTTTATGTTACTAGCTGGGCATTTGTATCATCTCAACCACACAGGCATATTGGAATATTGTACTCCTGAAGAAGAGCAACAAGAATATCTGAAGAGAGCTCATTGTTGGAACCCTTGCACTCATGCTTCTAGGGTAGTCACCCTAAGTAATCTCAATAGGATCGGGGTACATTGGCCCAATAAGATTCAAGATGTAACAAAATACATTGCTAATTACAGGAAGTGCCAATTATTGCAAGATTCAGAATTCATAACTCTATATTGGTTCTAGAAAAATCTAGATTGGAGTGAAAATATCATTGAGGAATTGAAAAGGAAGAAGAAAGGAAAACAAGTGATAGCTGGTGCAGATTCCAAAAATCTACAAGTAGTCTCTGAAGAATATCAATTGATAGGAGAACAGTTGTATAAGAGAGGAATGGATGGATACTTAAGAATTTGTGTTCCTGAGAATAAATATCTAGAAATGTTGGAACTGGCACATTCTGGAGTAGCAGGAGGACACTTCTCAAGTGACAGAACTGCTAAACTCATTTTATATTCTGGCTTTTGGTGGCCAACCCTATTTCCTGATGCAAGAACCTATGTAAAAAGATGTGATGTATGTCAGAGCGTGAGTCAACCAAATAAAAGAGATAATATGCCATTAGCTCCATTAATTTCAGCAAGAGCCTTTAGTAAATGGGGGTTGCATTTCATTGGACCTATACATCCTCCAGCAAAAAAATCCCATGCTAAATACATCATAGTGGCTACAGACTACCTAACAAAGTGGGCTGAGGCCAAAGCCACAAGAAGGAATGATGCTCATACTACTGCCAGATTCCTATATGAAAATATTATCACCAGATTTGGACTTCCAATTGAATTGGTAAGTGATAGGGGGACCCATTTTGTAAACCAAATCATAGAAAACATCACTGAATATTTCCTAATCAGTCATAGAAAGTCAGCCCCATATCACCCACAAGCCAATGGGTTAGCAGAAAGTACTAATAAAGTACTTTGTACTGTACTGTCAAAATTAGTAAACACAAACAGGAATGATTAGGATTTACAACTTAATCATGTCCTATGGGCTTATAGAGTGGCTTATAAAACTGCAATAGGAAACACACCATTCAATCTAGTATATGGACAAAATGCAGTTCTACCTATGGAATTCCTTATTCCAACATTAAAAGTAGGTAGTCACTACAATTGGATTGGACATGAACTATCAGAGAGAGTAATAGAATTGGAAAAATTGGGAGCATCTAGACTCCAAGCCATTATGAGTATATATGTGGACAAGAAAAGCCAAAAAGCTTATCATGATGTTCACATAAAAGAAAAAGATCTACAGGAAGGAGATCTAGTTTTGGCTTACACAGTCAAAGAACATCAGAAAAAGTTCCAGAAAAAAGGACATGGACCATATATTATACATCAGATAAGCAACAGTGGAGCCATTCAACTAGCTAACATAGACGGAGAAATCATGCCAAACTTCATAAGTGGATGTAGAGTCAAGAGGTATGACTGCCCATTAACTGTTGATGAATGGAGAAGGTTGCAACGAGCTCAAAATAGGAAAAAAGAAGAGGAAGACATTAGAAAAGAGGCTCAACAGGAAGCAAAGGAAAGGATAAGAAAAATCAAAGATCTTAGGGAAGTCTATTTGTGTGAAACTCCTCTAAAACTAAAAGAACATTTGCCTATGATGACAATGGATTTTCAAAATGAAAAAATTAGGGTTTTGATAGATTCTGGAGCACCAGTGAATCTGATTAGTTCAGCTTTGGTAAGTAAATTTAACATAAAAAGAACTAAAAGCAGAACCTTAATCAAAACTTTGGAAGGTCAAATAGTACAAAGCATGTCTTCACTGTCTATTGAAGTTAAGTTCAATGAAGAATATATGAAAATAGACTGTGAAGAATGGCCAGATCATTTGATGTCTGAAAAATTGATTTTAGGTCAACCATGGCTCCAACAAGGTAAAGTGATTTTGGATTTTGAAAAAATGAAGCTTAAATTGAAAATAAATGACAAAAGGTTTTTAAAATTTTCATTGAGTAATGAAGAACAGGAAATTCAATCAGATGTTCATGATATACACTTGGAAGGATTTACTTTTGCATTTGAAGATACACAGACATTACCAATACAAATGTTAAATGATCAAGCTTCATGTAATCAAAATCAGCAAAAGATTAGAAGAACAAAGAAGGGTGGAGAGATAGGAAGAAGGTGGCAATCATGGCATTGTCTAAAGAATCAAAACATCAGAGCAAGAAGCATATGGAATCAAAGTCTACATGAGGTCTGCTCATCAAAACAGAAATCCAGGACAAAATGGATATGGAGACCAAAAAATCCTACAAAATGCTTATCAGAAGGAAATGGATGTTTGCCTGAAACCAAGACAATTAGAGTTAGGAAGTATTGGGTCAAAAAATCAGAGTTGTTTCAATGGAAAAAAGATCATCCATATTTGATTTGTATTTAGAAAATCATAACATATTGAAAATTATGACAAAAATATTTGACCTTATCCTTTTTCTAAAAAGAGAATTAGGAGGGGAAGAAAAGAAATAGAAAAAAATTATTATTAAAATAAAAAGAAAGAAGAGGAAAAAAAAGGAGAGAAAAAATAAAAGAAAAAACAGAAGGAATCATTGTTATTAAAAAAAAAAAAAGAAAAAAAAAGAGAGAGAAAGAAAAGTTGAGAAAAATTGTTTATTTTCCCTTCTTTTTTACAAAAATTATATAGCACAAAGCAAGATCTAGGTAGAAGGGTAGTAGAGTTCTATTTATTTTGTATTAATTTTTCTACCATTTATAAATGTTTTGTTTTTTTCTCAAAGAGTTGTTGGGAAAAGGGAGTGCACTAGACATCTTGCTACACCTGTAATGATCACTTTTATTGAGTCTTTTTGAAGAAACAGAATTTATTTTGAATTTTATTTTCATTCTTATGTCATGACATCTCAAAATAAATATTACTTTTTGATTTCTTGTGACTCATGTGGGTGGAGTTTTTCTTTGTGTATTATATTTTCCTCAGAATGGTGAATGCAAAGGAGTTATCAATTCATGACTTCAAAGCAGAATCAGTCACCCTATCAAGAGGACATTGGTTCCTAGACAGTGAAGCTATGGAAGAACAGGTGAACCTAGAATCTGATAAGGAACTAGAGATTCCAGAGGCAGAGAAGGTGGTGAAGGAGCTCAAAGAAACCCTAAGCATTATTGGACAGCATATATTCACAGTGGGAGTAGGTGGATACAAATATACCATGTTGTGTCAAGAATTTTACAGATTTCAAAGGGTTGTTGTCAATCAGAAAAGATGGAAGGCAGTTGGTATACACAAATTATTGGAAGAGCCCATCTTCTTCATTGATTTTGAAAGAGTGGCACAAGTAATGAGTAGTCTATTGGAAATAGGAAAAGGGAATGATGCTTATTTCCGGTGCAAAGTCAAGAACAAGGATAATCAGGAGGTGGGTATCACTATAAAAGCAGAACATATGAGAGAAGCTTTACAATTCTACCCTATGGGAACCAAGCTTGACCCCAGCTTTGTAAAGAAGAATAAGGAAACCTATACAGGGTACGCTAAATTCACTGACTTCAAAGGAAGAGAGAATGAAGAATATGCCACAAGGATGTTCTTACAATATGTCTGCTTCCCAAAGCTACCAAGGTATACCATGCCACATAAATCTGTTACACTGCTGATGTTTAACAACAAGGATAGGACTAAGCCCTTTGGAGTAATGGATGTGACACCATACATCCATGAACAGCTGAAAGAAGCAGCAAAACACTGGGAACAGAAAAAATTCATGAATGGAGCCTAGTTTTTAACCAGGATCATTTATCATGTATTGGGAATGGAAGATCAGTTGAAACTAGCTCCAGAGGCACAATATTTTAGAAGTCTTATGTCAGGGATCAAGAGTCCTCCCAGGAAAATGGCTGTGAGAGAAATAGAAGGACAAACCAGCATGAGGGGAGCAGGGATGAAAAGAAAGGTAATATCCGAGGAAGTGGTTCCTGTAAAGAAAAGGAGGTTGGACCCAAGAAAGGTTGAATTAGAGCCGGATGAAGCTACAAAAGAAGAACATGAAGATGCGCAGAAGCAGGTCCAATCCTCTAGTGATCCTCATCCACCCCAAACAAGCAAAGAATAGTTATACACTTATCTAACTCAAGGAAATAACAAAAGAGCAATGTATGAGGCACAATATCAAAAGATGCTGGAAGATTATTCGTGCAAGGCTACAGATTGGGTCCAAGAGGAGGTAGAGCATTATGAAGCACTCCATGATCAGATGATGACAGCCGAAACAGAAGAGGTATTTGTTAAAAAGGAAGTAGAGCTATTAGCATACTTCAAAGAACTGCAAGGACCTCCAGAAACTAGAACCACAATTGTAGTAAAAAAGAAGGTTCAAAAGAAACCAGTGCAAAGGAAGAAGTTGACCAAGAAGGAGAAGGGAAAATCCGTAGTTGAAACTGTAACTATAAAGGAAGCAGAAGAAGTAGTAGTAAGAGATCAGCAAAAGGAATTTACTGCTAAAGAAGAGTCAAAAGTGGAAAAACCAGGACATGGAGGATCTTCACATTTTTCCTCAGATTCTGAAAGTGACATTGAAAGTTTCTTATTAAAAAGTCTGAATTTTTCAGTTCTGAATACTCCTAATGTGGTTACACAGGCCACTGAGAAATAGAAAACACCTGAAGATTTGAGAAAGAAGGCTCAAGAGAAGCAGGTTCAAGAAGAGGCAGTTAAGCAAATCAGTCTTGAAGAAGAAAGAAGGATGATGAAAGGTAAAGCAGTAATGACAGAAGAGGAAAGTAAAGTAAGAGAGGAATTCAGTTGTGGGCTGGTTCCTGCAAGAATAAAATCAATATGGACAAAACCCTCACAAACTTATTTTAAATTAGATGAGAGCATAGCAGAAATAGTAAGAGAAGCACAGAAAAGTAGTCCAGCCATAAAACAGAAAGGTGCAGATCAAGTTCAGGAAGCAGAAGAAATAGAAGTGAAAAAGAATGTTCAAGAAGTTACAGAGGGAGTGGTAGAAAAGGAGATTATCCAAATTATAAAAGATGTACTTCATGATTTGAAGAGTAATGAAGAATTTGCAACCAACAAAAATCAAGGACAAGAAGAAGAAATGGATCTTATGGACATTGATGAGCAGGAAGAAGGGCAGAAACAGCAGACAAGCCATGATCAGATAAAATTCAGTGAGAAAACTAAGTCAATTTTAATTCAGGAAACCTCAATCCAGGTAAAAGAAGCACAGCTTTCTGCAAAAGAACAACCAGAATTGGAGAATAACAAAGTAGAAGAAGTAAAGGCAGATGAAGATAGATCAAGACAAGAGAACCAGGATACTCAGACATTGGAACATGAAGAAGATATGGCAGATCAAGAAACACTGGAAATTCATCAAAGCAATGAAGGACACCAGGCTAAGGTTATAGAATATGAAGAAGAAGAGGAAGAGGAGAATGAGTGCAAAGAAGACAAACAAATAGAAGCTAAACAAATGGAAATGGAAGTGGGGTTGGAAAGAATACCCAAGAATATAAGATCTGCTTGCCAGATTATTATGAGCAACATTGAGCAGTTTAGACCTTCAAGCAGGAATATGATCATTTCAGGAATGGTAGCAGAGTCTGAATTTGAGAAAGGCAGTATGATCATTAAGGAGCACAAAAGGGAGAAGGAACAAATGTCAGAACAATTGAGGAAGGTGCAGGAGAAAAATGAGGAATTTACAAACAGAATAATTGCTTTGGAAGAGTTAGAAGTACAGAAACAAAATAGAATTCAAATATCTAGAAGAAAAGAGTGTAAAACTAACAGGGCAGAATAATAAATTGGAAATGGAGCTGAGAAAAATTGAAGGAAGATATAGAACCTTGCAGACTTCTTATCAAATTTTGACTAAAGCAAATGAGGAAATCAACAGGCTATTATTGGAGGAAGGTCAGTTAAAGGATGAAAGCCAGACTGCTCAGATGACAGAGGAAGAAAAGGAAGAATTGCACAAAGAGATTAAGAGATTACAAATAGAATTGAAAGAAGCCAAGGAACTAGAGAAGCAGGCTAGTATACATGCTGCTACATCAATGAGAGGATATAACAAGTTGCACATGGATATGGAAAAAGAAAGGAGTGATTGGCAGTCAAGGATGGAAAAGGAAAAAAATGAATGGATAAAAGAAAGAGAGTTATGGGCAATACAGAACGGAAGTCTGATGGTGATAATAGAAGAATTACAGAAAAAGCTGGAAAAGCCACAAATTCAGGAAGAAACACATATAGAGACTACATATACAGAAGAATATGAGGTAGGAAATGATGATGGAATATAACATGGCAGTGAACCAGCAAATAAAAGATCAGAGGAAGAATATTCAGAAGAATTTGTCAAAAAATTGCTGACAAACAAAGAATCTAGAATGGATTTTATCAGAAAAATGCATGATGAATATGAAGATCAAATTGTCACATTTGCTTTGAATAAGGGGATTAATCCAGACCAGCATCATTGGGCTGCAGATGGACTGGGCATACCTTTATGTATGATCATGGAGAGTATCAAGAACTATCAAATAGCAAGAGTTGGTTTACCTCCAAATAAATATCTAGAATATGAAGAAGATATTAATGTGACCAAAGAATTATTTGAGAAAGCCAATCCAAAGTGGAGGAATAGATGGTTGGATGCAAATAAAGAATGCAGGAAAATTTGGAAGGAAGCACCTCTTCAATTGAAAATTAATCCAGCTTACTGCCCAGTAGCAAGAAGAAGAGAATGGACAGTTTTTTGGGAAAGATGGAGTGAAGGACAAATCCCACCTAAATGGTTGAATTTCCCAAAAATAGCCGGTCCAAAGGCAGGAACATGGCCTACAAAAAACTACATGGTGGATACAGCTGAGTCTGTTATAGCTACATACAAAGATGTAAACGACCCTGCATGCATTTTACTGATCGGAGTAATGAGATTAATTCTGGCATGTATAGAGACATATACAGATACAGATGTCAGAATATTAAATTACATTGGCTTCAATTCTCCAACTGATGCATTATTGTTTGATCTTAGTGAAACACCCGATAGAATATGTTTAATGGCATACTACAGCAGAGTAATATTTTTGGGCAGTCACTATTTACAAATTTTTGAAGATGCATTCGATTATGGGTTTTTTGAGAGAGAGTCAGAAATATTCGGAAACTTTTCAGTAGTCACCAAGTCTCGCCTTACTGCATATGAAGCTGCTTACACAGAATATTTGAAAAAGGATGTAATTGATAAACCAGAAGCCGCAGTACAGTGGAGGAAAGCATTGTTTGAAATGGTAAATAACCTGAACATTACAGAAAGAAAAAGTCATGACCTTCTGTCACAAGTCTATCAAAGAAAGAAAAAGTGAAGAAAGCAATCAGGACATCAGAGCAGGAAAGTCTTTTGTCAGGAGCCAAAAGGTTTAGGAGGGGAAGGATGTTAGAAGATGTATTTTTTGAAGCATTTTTTATGAAAATAATTGTAAAATGCCAAAAACTTGTAAAAATATTTATACAACTGATGTAAAAATAAGGAAGAGTCTTCCTTATGTAGAATAGAATTTTATATAATTTTTCTAGAATTTTTGGAAACTCCTAGATAGCATATTTTTAGAATAATAGAGGGAAGGACCAAAATTCAAGTGTGAAAAGGGACACTTGAAAATGTATATAAGACAATTTCCTCTATTATGAGGGGGTTGGTTGATTATTTGTTTACATGCTATCCAAGTGAATAGAGAGAGTTTTCCTGCTGAAAATCGTGTTTTCTCCTCTTTGTGTGGTTTCATTGATTTGTTGAGTCTACTCTTTGTGTATCCATGGAGATTTGTGAGCTTCTATTGTGTAATTCTGTTGAATGTGTATGAAGAGAGCTGAATATTGATGTGTTGAGTGAGAAATTGATGAAGAATGGTGCTGGAGATGAAAATCGTCTGTTTTCACAGAATTGCGATTGTCTCATCTGTATGGTACAGGTAATATTTTTGAGTTTTGACTTCATAATTCTGTTCTGCTGAGAAAATAGCATGTATTAGACACCAAGAATGTGGAAAATGGTGGAGATTTGCTCAAGATAATCCAAACCCTAGGAATTCCTCTTCATTTTCACCATTCTCAGAAATCCAGCCATTATTCTCTTATTTCTTGGATTCTATCATCTAGAAGGGGCTGTGGTCTCTTGAATACTTCCAGGGTTGACAAAATAAAGATGTCTTGTTAATTCTTTATGCTAAATGATTGGAGAGGACAACTCCAAAGATCAATAACAAACAGATACACAAGAGAAAAGACATCGGGCCTAAGTGAATGAAGCAAGTCCTAGTGATGCAGATTAAGAGTTACATACAAGAACTTTGAAGCACGAACCAGAAGACCAAAAGTTTGAAAGGGGCAATCGAAAAAAAAGATCTTTCTATAACATTCTTGAACGCTTCTTCTACTACTCCTTGCATGTCAAGCAACAACAATGCAAGCCAACGATGATGCAATTAGGCCTAATGAGTGAAGATCAAGAGTTAGAAAGCTTCAAGGTATCAGAAGGGGATCTTTTTGAAAGATGCAACGATGATGGAGAAGGTTCTTCATTGATAGAAAATTAGTCCATCTCCAGCTACTTCTGGAGTGCAAGCCAAACTCGAATGAAGCCTGTCAAGGATGACAGGGACAAAGAGGGGGAGAGTGTTGCAGAGAGTCAAAGACTAGAGAAGGAAATAAGTGAAGAAAAGAAGAGAAGAAGAGCAGGACCACATGATTTTGCAAGAAAATTATCATTTTTTCTTTTCATGGAACTCATGGAAGCCTTGTAAATGCAGTAGAGAAGTCCTTGAGATGCATATTCCTTCAAAAAAATACAAAAGTTCTTATATTATAGCAACTTTTTAGGAATTTTTAGAGAAAGTTCGGATCACTTATGTGAAAGGACCAAACTTAGGGCACTTGTATGTAAGTCACTTGGTGACATATTTGTAAAAAGATCTTGCCATAATGCAAAACTAATTTCAGAAAATTCATGTTCCCTTCTTCTTGTCTGTGTATCTCCTTCTTCATGAGATTGTGTGTGTGTGTGTGTGTGTGTGTGTGTGTGTAAAGCATCACATGTATGCTGGAGGAGTAGCCTACCCCTTCCCCACCTTTTTCCATTGTTATCTTATGTGTGTGAGGCGTAGGGAGGTGTTAGGTGCAAGTAGGTCATTCTTGAAACCTTGTCTTTTGGGCATAATGTTGGCTTATTGGGGTTGCCCATAATTTCCTTGAGCATAGCCACCCCTCTAGTGCTCAAAAATACCCTTTTTGTATAAAAGAGATGTGCCCATGTGAAAAATCTCTCAAGCCTCTTTTTAATATTTCTCTAACACAATGGTAGAGAATCTTTGTAAAATACTCCACTTTTTGCACACATCTAGGAAATTCCCATGTAGAAATCCCACAGATGTTGTTATGGGGATTTGTTTGTTATAAAAGATATTTTGGAATCTCCTAGAGATAATGGTAGTTAGAGTTAAAGGGGAAATGTGCATAGCCTATATATAAAGGCTCATTTTTGTAAACAGGGGGGCTTTTGGTTCGACGTGCTCTCATGTAATATCTCTTAGAATGTAAGAATGCTATCTTTTACTCCAAGACTATTTACACTCTTGTATTGTGTCTTTGTCAGTGTGTGAGAGTGAGATGTGTGTGTGTCTCTATGCATGTCTCTCCTTCGTGTGAGTAGAGTAGTTGCATTACTTTTATTTTGCACATGGACTAGGATCCTTGACTCCCTACTCTCCATGTTTTCAAGCATGTGGCATAGCATGGGGCTGATGGCCAATGGCTTGAACATGTTGGAGGTAGGGTTGGATGAGAGGAGAGTCAATCTTGAGCCTTTCTTCTTGCTTCCATGCAAGGTGGTGAGGGTCTTGGGATTACTACTACAACTTCAAGAATTATTTGGTGCCGTTTCCAAGGACATCAGCCTTTCATCACTTGGAGAGCTCAAGAACATGTGGTAAAGTATTTTCCCTTCTCATTTGCATAGGATTTGAGTTCTTGCATGGCACTTTCACCCTTCCATTGGACCATTAGCTCTCCATTTCTTGCTTTTAGTAGTGTAGGTTTTGTTCATTTTGGTTGTTGCACAAAAACCTCCCTTAACCCCCTTCTCTCTCTCACACACATACACATTTCTACATACATATAAGAAGGTATCACTTTCATCCACCGTCACTTCTTGATTTCAGTGATTGCCTTGAGTTGGGGGATGGGTGGTACTTTTCGTTTCCCTCCCTCAATTCAATTTTGATGGAAACCTAAAGAGAATGCTTTGTTCGTGAGGAGAGGATGTTGGAAAAAAAATCACACTTTATTTGCTCTAAACATAATAACTCTCCATTTATTTGAATTTTGAACTTAAAACTTTAAGTTCTTTTGTTAGAGGCCTTTTCTTCTCTCCCACCTTCATATTGTCGTTATGCTAGATGAGTGTGTATGGCACGAACTTAGTGGAGCCTTAATTTCCTAAACACGATTGCTGAAAAACTTTTCTGTCCCTCCCTTCTCTCTCTTCGGGCATCAAATCCATTGGCGAGCCGTGCATGGGTAGATGGGGGGAACTCATTCTCCCTCTCTCTTTCTTTCTGCGGGGTTGGACACGTCTTTCCCACCCTTTCCGTCTCGCCCTCACTTTGGGGTTGAGCTCATTCTCAAGCTCCCCCTGATCACACTATGGCCATGGCGGGTTGGAGCTAGGTTCTCCCAATCTTTCTTGATATGTAGGATGGTGGAGGCTATGGCTATTGTATGCAGCGGTGCTCCTTTCATGTTGAGTCACCATTCAGGCCCTCTTTGTTGTTTCTAAGATTCGGGGTCGAGCCCTCTTTGGCTTCCCCTCCTTCTTCAAGACCTGCTTCCTATGGGGTCAAGCATTCTCTTGCTTCCTTGAGACTTCTGTTCCGATTGTGTGTGGGCGTGGGGGCACATAACTACCCCTCGTTCATCTTCGCTGACAGAGTAAGCTCAAATTATGCTCCAGTTCTTGTCTTGCATGGCTTTACTCCATAGTTTGGTTGAATAGGCACTCCCTCTATGCAATATAGCCTTCGTGATCAATCTGTGGGCGGGTTGTTGTCTGTTCACTTCGATGATTTGTTGGAAGTTTCATGTTTTTTGTTGTATCTATTGTCGCGTACACCCCATAGCCCCAATTTCTTGAACTTTGCTTTGATCCTTAGACCCGGAACCCTTGCACTTTGAATGTTGCTCTGTATCAAGTAAATATTTAGCTATGTGCATCAAAATAAGCTAGTATCACAAACTACTATCGTTCGCATCACTTATTTGAGGTCCTCTCAGATGGGGCTTCTTTGCATCCTATGCCTATCTGTTCTCCTACATCTGCTGGCCGGAAGCTTATGGCTACCTCCGGGCATACATCAACCATGATTTGACTATACATTCAAGTTTGGGATGCCTTCCCAAGGGACCGAGAAGGTTGTGCAGCTGCATTGATGTAACATGCAAATGAGAAGGCAACTCTTACAAGAATAGTAGTGAAGAGGATTGAGAAACAAAACTTTTCTGTTGTACCACGAACTCATTGTTCTAGCTCATTTTACAATAGCATTTCAGGGAAGCAATATTTTACATTAAGGATCGAAAGATGCATGAGGAGCAGTATGTTCAACTTGTTTGCACCTATGACTTGATAAATGCAAGCTCAGAAGGATCCTATGTCTGCAGGCTGCTCATACTCTATTCCCCTGAGGGTTCCAATCTCTCCTTACAGTGTGATGTCTATGCCTACCTGATGGGATTCAATCCACACCCATGCATACATTATCTAGCGAACACTTGACTGTTTGGGTACTCAAACCCTGAGAAGGTGTTGCTCGACTAAGAGAAGTGCTTCTCTAGGATATGGAGGACTTGTGGATGCAAACTAACCTTTTGATACTGAGAAAACCCACCCACTAATTTTGGAGTTACTTGGATTTGTGTTTGGTGAAGACTGAAGGGATAATTTTCAAGCTTTTTTATCATGTTTTGTTTTTTCTGGCATCTTCCCTCTCATTGTCATTCCCAGATGTTCTGATAAAATTGCCATGTGCAATTTCATGTCCATTAAACATGTTTAAATTTAAGTATCACACGTTTGTCAGCTAATTTAAAATAGATTTGTATGACTGTTTGTTGATATGGGTCTTTTTCTTTTTATTAAATTATGTCTGAACCTGCCACCACCAAAGAGAGAAAACGATTAACTATGTTAACACAGGGGGGTGATCAAATGTGGGCCTAGTTACAAGGATATGTACTATCTAGGTGTCAAGATGACTAGTGACAGATAATGACTTGTTGGCTTCTTCATGAGGATCTTGCTATGTGTGTTCTGTTCCATGGCATTGTAGATGGGCAACATGGAAGTATTCACTCACATGATCAAGTATAGCTTTCAACACCTCTACTGGATATAAAGAGCATCACATGCTTATTGGAGGGCGAATCAGGGCCTGTAACAATGCGTTATGCCACAGCTTGAAGGAAAGCTTTACAAAAGATGGCACATCAATTCTGGTTTGTTTTCAATGCTTAGAGAGGTTGTTTTCATATTCATAAAACACTAGTAAGCTTTCGTATATAGCATCTAACTAAAGGTGATTTAAATGACATTACTAGGTGTTTCTAGCAGTTGTAACATGAACACCTTGCAGGTAATGGTTTGCACAGGTCTTATCCCTTGAGAAGTCAGAAGCATCCTCACACTTATTAACATGTGTTTGATATGCAGCTTGGAAATATATGCATCTTAATTTAAGACTTAGATATGTTGCAAGTCTGAACTTCATATGATAGCTCAGACAGGCCCTATGCCCTTGACAGATGTGTCTGGTGCAAAAGATTCTTTTGATGGTTGTGTTTTGGAGTCACTTACAGGTTTTTTGAGAGGAAGGTGTTGTAATAGTATTTTGGTAACTGACACATTGGGCATGATGTTCCAAAATCTGTACCACCACTTTGGGTGTTTCCAATTCTACTATACACATGCATTTGTATTAGCCAAACCCATGTATTATTGAAAATAAACTCTATGTTTCATCACAATATCCTTGTCTCACATATCATAATGTATGTTCTTATGCATAACTATCTAACCATTTTGAAACACATGGTTCTCATAATAGTTTGCGGACTTGTTGATATGAGCATTGTCTAAAAGAAGCTAAGAACATCGGTCCTTCATGAAAAGACCCATATTCATCTAATGATTTACAGTGCAATGTGTCCCACATATTTTGGAAGGTCTAAGTGATTGTGGCATCACCAAGAGTTAAAAGACATGGAGAGGTATAGTTTTTTGCTATTCATGGTGAAATGCTAAACAGTTTTCTATTGTGCCCATATATAAAATTGCTAAAACTTGCCAAGATTCTGAACCTTTATTAATATAGAGTTATGGATCTAACTGGGCTCTGCATTAGTGTATTATTTTTATGCTTCATGTGAAAAAGGAAGGTTGTGTTGCCTCATCTCTGCTCTCCAAGACCTCTGAGAAAGATGGGAGTTTCAACCGCATCAGGAGACTCCGAATGCTGAGGATAGAAGCGTGGAGCCTAGACTTGGAACTCAAGCTAAAGCTTTTCTGTTTGGTGTGTTTGTACTCTTACGAGGATGGTGTCCACCCACCCATCACAACTGAGAGGATGCTACAGATTGTCCCCTTATCTAAATGAAGACATACACGTTGAGGCTCGAGTTGGCTCCTACTTGTTTGTACTCAATTGGCTTGGAACCTATGAAATGGTGTTATTTGCCTTGCATGTCCTATGATTGTTCTTTGTATGTTACAGGTCGAAGGGTCAATCGTAGCTTGCAAACAACTCAATGTTTTATCCTCAGTTCTTTGGCAATTGTTTTCATACAAACTGTACGATAGCGTTGGGTTGCTCTTCATGATGGATTCACAAAATCAGCATAGAGATGCAGGGGTTGCTCCTTTAGAAATAAAAGATGTGTTTTTCTTGCCAAGTTATGGTACACAAGCATGGGATTTTGAGTTTTTGTGATTGTCATATGGGGATAGTCTCTTAAGCTCCATCTAGACTCATAACGGAACTCTATTTTGAATGTTGGATAACTGTTTGAATTTCATGAATGCTTGAGGAATGATAAGAGTTTTGTTTCCTTTACATCACTTTTATACAGTCATTATGTTTGGTGGACATTGTGTTCACTCACTTGTTAAGTGGTCACACCATTTTGGGCCCTCTGTTACAGGGTTCCACCTGTCCTTAACATCAACAGTAGCTACTCAATATCACTAGAAAAGAATAGGAAAGAAATTTTTTTTTTGAAGCCATCTTGTGGTAGGGAATTTGGACCTATTTTGTACTCATTACTTACATTTTAGGTGTTAAGATCTTCAAAGATCAAAGCAGCATGGGAGTGGTAATTTGTGTGATTACCCCACTACTGAGGATTTCACTTAACATTTTCAAGAGTTTAATTTAATGCTTACTGTGTGCTAAATCACTATGCTTCCACTTTCATATACTGCAATGACATTTTTGGTTGTTCATATCACTCTTGAACTCCTATATTCACATAAAAATACATAGGCCAATGCACACTCATCAAAAGCATTAAAAGAGCAATGTTTATCTCATGCTTTTCAATGTTTCTTGTCACACATATGCTTATGTGATAACACATTCAGGGATTGTGGAATGGCAAAAATATAAGCCATATGGAGAGCTACAAGTTCTTGCTTCTCATGGACTCTTAGCCTTTTGAGCTTTAATTTGTGGATTGCAAGAACAAGCAGCTCTTCATGGGGACTTGTCTCTATGAAGAGCAAGTCCTATAGGACTTGATGCTCCCTGAAGTGGAAACTAAAATTAGACTAAATGTTATTGTCTACTTCTTTTCAGAAACAATCTACTTGTTGTGTATGTTTAATTTCAGGTTTGGGAGCTCTCGAGTGAGGCTCTATCAGTCCTACATAGGACTACACAGTGAGGTGTATGTTGAGCTAACTGCCCCCCAAGGGGATTGTGTCGCCCAACTCTAAAGATTGAAGATTTGCAGATTGAAGGACTGAAGACTTGCAGATTGGAAGATTTTAGTGCTACATATTTGAAAATCATTGCAGACCTGAAGACATGAAGACTTGCAGACTGAAGAATTGCAGATCTAAAGACCTGAAGATTTCCAAACTTGAAGACTCCAACTTGGAACAGTTCAACTGTGTATGTTCCTATTTCCTAGCTTTGTCGAGGGCAACAACGTCTTGGGGGGGAAGGGGGGGGGAAGGGGGGAAGAGTGTTTTCTTATTGGGGTTGCCCATAATTTCCTTGAGCATAGGCACCCCTCTAGTGCTCAAAAATACCCTTTTTTTTATAAAAGAGATTTGCCCATGTGAACAATCTCTTAAGCCTCTTTTTAATATTTCTCTATGGTAGAGAAGCTTTGTAAAATAGTCCATTTTTTGCACACATCTAGGAAATTCCCACGTAGAAATCTTACGCACGCTTTTATGGCGATTTGTTTGTTATAAAAGATATTTTGGAATCTCCTAGAGATATGGTAGTTAGAGATATCCCCTTTTTTTACTTTTCTGTAAAGAGGGGGGCTTTTGGTTTGGCGTGCTCTCATGTAATATATCTTATGAATGGAAGAATGCTCTCTTTTACTCCAAGACTATTTACACTCTTGTATTGTGTCTTTGTCAGTGTGTGAGAGTGAGGTGTGTATCTATGCATCTCTCTCCTTTGTGTGAGTAGAGTAGTTGCATTACTTGTATTTTGCACATGGACTAGAATCCTTGACTCCCTACTCTCCATGTTTTCAAGCATGTGGCATAGCACGGGGCTGGCCAATGGCTTGAACATGTTGGAGGTAGGGTTGGATGAGAGGAGAGTCAATCTTGAGCCTTCCTTCTTGCTTCCATGCAAGGTGGTGAGGGTCTTGGGACTACTACTACAACTTCAACACATAACTTGAACCATTAAGTTGGAGCATTGGTAATAGATGCATCTCGTCGAGAGCTTCAAAATGAACTCGTTATTGACCATATTTGGATATCGTAGCAAGGAGAAATCGTCGATTTTGTACCTATTGTTGCAGCAAGTATCACAACACACACCTGCATGTAGGTCTCATGTGAGGTGGAAACCCACTTGTGCGTGCATTGATTGACATATTGCCACATCAACCATCACTAAAGCATATCTTTCCATGCACTTGACAGGGTCATACTCTCGGTTTCATAATTTAATGTATATCAAACCACCACTATGTGCACATGTTGGACATGTGAGAGCTAGTTGGTCTTACTTGTCACTTGTGCATGGACCTTGCAAGTCTGACACTCAATTGTATTCCACATAATCGGTTGTATTCTTTCACCTCCATCTTTAGGCGAGAGTACATCAATAATCAAGGCCTAATATTCTTATTCCTCTTCTTGTTTTACACATTAAAAACACATTGATAAACATATGCATCTTCTTTATTGTGGGTCTCTCTCTCTCTCTCTCTCTCTCTCTCTCTCTCTCTCTCTCTCTCTCTCTCTCTCTCTCTCTCTCTCTCTCTCTCTCTCTCTCTCTCTCTCTCTCTCTCTCTCTCTCTCTCTCTCTCTCTCTCTCTCTCTCTCTCTCTCTCTCTCTCTCTCTCTCTCTCTCTCTCTCTCTCTCTCTCTCTCTCTCTCTCTCTCTCTCTCTTAATAGGGGCATGGAGGGAGACATGTCTAGACTATGAGCACTCAACCTTCACGTGATCTCTAGGGAGATATATATCGCCAGAGACCCACGAGAGCCCAAAGATAGGCCTTCCTCGCATAGCAAGTTTTTATAGGGAATATGCATTAAGAGTCAAGATAAGACAAGGTACAACACAAGGGTCAAGGGGCATCACCATCATATTTAGACAAGAGATACATAGCATTATCCATATCATTGACCAAGATAGGGAGGCACGATACATGTGGATCCACATGGAGGTAGCACCGGAGAGTTGGATACACATTGCCATCTGCTACTTCCCACCACACAGATCTCGATATGCTAGATATGGTCGCGAGGAGCCGACTTGAGACATAGATTCACCCTACACAATACTTTCAAAAAAGGTACTACATTACAAAACCCAAGGTGAGATCTTCTTTATGAGGGACTTCAATGGCCACAGCCAATCATGCGAGTGCGAGTCCTATGACATGGAGCATCCACGGATCATGAGGGGAAGAGTTCCAGATGAGACACGGACCATTAGAGTGTCAATGGATACGGGTCAAGACACCATTGGGTATGGCATATATCTCCTTGAGCTAGAAAATCGACACCATCTCGTTATCTATAACGGAATGCACCATTGGCCAAGTTACAGTGGACTTGCTTCCCTTGCAGGGGGGACGAGGGCACAATCAACTACATATTGGGTACCATCTCTGCTTCGCTTATTACCTCACTTAGTATTTGATGATGTTGACCATACGTTTATTGTGTTCACACTTTTATCTCCTATTCCACTAGACCCTCCACTCATTTAGCCAAACACGAACACGCACTTCACACACGAGATCTAACATGTTTATGCACATCACTTACTCTCTTGCCTACTTTCCCTTGACCCAATCTCACCCTTGGACACACCTCACATATCACCACCATCTTACATGACTGAGCTCTACATAGCTTTCCACAAAGAACACACAAAATACCCACCATACATAATATCCATGTCCCAAAACCATTGGTACGATGCATATTGCTGAGAGCTAAGGAGGCAATGACAAATCTTGGATTATAAAGAAGATATTACACAGATATGCATAACACCACATGTAGAGCCTTAGCCATCGTGAAAGGCAAGAATGGGAGAAGAGAGAGTACTAGGATATCTATCACTTGCTCATCAACCGTGGCAATGCAGTGGCATGGCGACAGCTTAAAGAGAGAAGAAAAAAGAGACCCATTCGAGAGCCGAGCACTTAACATAGCTATGCACAGAGTCTATACCAGATCTCGGACCAATGGCCCATTCCCAGGCCATAGAGCTCACGCCTCACCACCTTCGACTTCTTCACGTTGACTATGGTGAGTTGCATCATTGCCCATTTACAACATGGCAAGGCCCACGACCATTTCGGTTTGTAGGCAAAGCATCTCATATATGGGAGCACAACTCAATCACCACTCATTTCCCACCTTTTCAATCGTGCATTGGTTGAAGGGTTTCCAGATTCATGGTCCAAGCACACCATTGTGCCCATCAAGTGATACTATAGATCCAACCACTTATAGGATCCACAATGACCAAGTTATAAGGGATAGTGCTAGAGACAGAGTTGAGAACCTTCGCTTAGGGGATGAGTTTCACAGCTTCATGACAGGCATGATTGCGATGAGAGTTCTCTATCATAGACCACATCTTCACTCTTAAGATTCCTGATCGATCAGGCACATGTGAAGAAGAGGAGATTATACTGCTGCTTCGTGGACTTCCGCAAGGCCTTCAACACAGTTCCTAAGGAGGGGCTATTCAAACGCCTACTCGATCTGAGAGTTCCGGAGGAGATGATTTGGGCGATATATGCACTATATGAGCAGGTATTGAGCAGAGTTAATTGTCCGAGCAGGCTCTCAGACTCTCCTGTTAGCACCATCAAGGTAAAGCAAGGCTGCCCTCTCTCACCCACATTATTTGGTCTCTCTACATTGATGAGATAGTGGACTTCATATGCTAGTAAGGTGGAGACAGTGTCGAGAGATAGGGGACCAATGTCCATATTCTTTTATATGTTGATGATATTGTCCTGGTTTCAGAATCTGCAATATTGTCCTGGTTTCTGCAGATGGTCTATAGCCTCACCTACATGACCTAGACGACTCCTACACCCATAGGTTTATCTCCAAGGTTCTGAATACATCAGCACAGGTGAGGAGACATAATTTTTTCAGCGGCAGGCGGATCCATAGAGGTGGTCGGTTCATATGTATATCTCAGAATGACTTTTACAGCAGCCTCTTGGGTGTTTTCCATGTCTCAAGTGGCCCGTGACTTCAGCACCTGTGGGTATGCGATACTGGCTTTGATGGAGAAACAGTGTCACTAGAGACATCTTCAGGAGCCCTGCACCAAGGGGGTGGCTATTTGACACTTCGGTTACCCCAGACCTCACATATCGAGCAACCATTTGGGGGCCGAGGCTCATTGCCTCTGCATAGATAACCGTGGAGAGACCACACATACTTATGATTGCCAGACTTATTTGTAGCAAGTCCTCAATACCCCATGACATCATCAAGGCAGAGCTTGCTACACCACCGATGCTTATCGAGGCACTCTTCCAGACACTATGCCTATTACACAAGGTCTGGAGCATGGACAGAGAGCGCATTGCTTACAAGGCCTTCTAGGCATCATGAGACATGGCTCTAGCAAGGGACACATCCTCATGGTATGCGGAGACATGGGATTGGCTGGCCCCCATCGGCTTGACATACACATGCTACCACCAATACAACATGATACTCAGGCCCCCACCTACTTGCTCTCCTAGCAAGAGAGGAATAGAATCATCTGCAAGGAGATTTGGCACACGTACATACAGAGGACATGGACCAGACTGAGGGATACATTGCCATTGAAAATGCTCTACTATTGCAAGCATTTTCTACAGATCCCAGACCATGTTTTTATTGAGACTCCATAATACATGCAGGCATACCTATCACATCTACGTGCCATCAATGGGAAGCTTCTGTCAAGGGAGTACTAGATTGTGCCCTCTGAATAGACTCCTCAAGATTTTGGTTCTGATTACAACATCACCCACACAGGGAAAATAATACAACAATATCGAACTATTACAAGAAGTCCCACAACTGAGGACTAATATGTATGGATAATTGGACAAGAGATGATCGAAGAAATCCCACACCTCAGGACCGTAGGTATGAAACCCCATATCTGAATTACAAAAACTCCCTTGAGGGAGATGAACTAGATATAAGAAATAATTTGAGAAGATCTCGTACTACGAGATGACAACAAAACAAGATAGGATGTTTAGGATACTAGACTAATCAAAACTAGAACAAGGAACAGGACAAGAACTCAAACAAGAACTTCAAAAGTACTTACTTGGTAATCACCACTCCTTGAGCTCCCAAGATTGGCATTGGCAAAACTGAGGATATGAGTGGCCAAGCCTTCCTTAATTGACGATATCATTGATGATGTCATCAACTTCCGATTTTAGGCCACTTCGAAGCTGATTATGTAGTCTTCTTGATACATAGATCTAGGAAATATTATCTTGATATAAGGCATAACTTGAAATTGATCGATCACCTTGTTGTAGCAACCATTTTAGCTCATGTACTTGTCCTATCAAATCCTTTATGGTAGATTGAATCCCTTGGCATATGGAATCCATGGTGCTTGGTCCTAAATGAAAGGTACTCTTGCCAAAATGTCAGGGGAACACTAGATTATACCCTCTGACTGACCAGACAAGATCTCAAAATTATATTTTTGATTACAAGATCACCCAGACAAGAGAAGTAATACAAGAATATTGAAATATTACAAGAAGTCCCACAACTCGGGACTGATAGGTATGGATAACGGGACTAGAGATGATCCAAGAGATCCCACAACTCGCAATTGTAGGTATGAAACCCATTATCTTAATTACAAAAACTCCTAAAATAACTTGAGAAGATCTCATATTATGAGATTACAACACAAGATAGGATGTCTAGGATACTAGACTAATCAAGACAAGAACAAGGAACAAGGAACAAGAAAAGAACTAGAACTGGAACTTCGAAAGTACTTATTTGGTGATCACGCCTCCTTTAGCTCCCAAGACTCGCATCCACAAGCTTTGCATTGGCAAGATTGAGGATAAGAGTGGCCAAGCCTTCCTTATATATGTGTTCAAAGGTGGTTTCTCAAGGGCGGTTACGAATTGATGATGTCATCGCAGAGCCAGAGCCACGCTCCCCCTACGCATCCCACACTGTACTATTCCTACTATCTTCCCTCCTTACCAAGCACCCTCCCATTCCACCTTCTTTTATGTGTTTCAATAGTCGATCTTAGCGATCACTTTTCTTTTCATTTCTACATAGAGATGACCAAAGTTGTACATGGGTTTGTCTCATAGGCCAAATTTGGCCTTTCGAAGACATTAACATGTCTTTCTTTCTTTCTCTCTCTACTTTCCTTCATGTTTGCCCTCACTCCTTTAACTCTATTTGCATGAATTCACAATAATCAGAGTTTTATAATAGTTGTTTAGAATTGGATCACCTCGCATTAAGGGATTTGAACAAATAATGAAGGTCCAAAATGGCCTATAAAATAAATCTCTTATTTTTTATGGATGTGAACACAGAGATTTCCTTTTTTAGTTTTCTGCGTCGTGTAAGCCCAAGAGGCTTACCCGCTCAGAAGGCAAAATCTATCCACTGCTTCGTCTTCCGAAGAAGACTTATATGTGACCTTCTAGCACAAGAAGAATGATCAACTAATCTTGGAGAATGCACGCGGTGAGATACCCAATGCCCCGGACACAACACCGGAGTATGAAGGACTTTGAGCAAACTCAGCACCTCCTAAACTGCATACCCAATGTGTTTCCAAAAAGAGAATGCAATACCTCACAATAAGCATCGGCTCGTAGCAGGTGAACACAAAAGATGTCTTACACAATTTTAACAGTTGGAAATGTGTTGCTTACTAGAAAATCTGGCATCTCTTTTTCTTTTTAGATGCACCCACACCCTTTCACTTGGCAACAAATTTCAATCGATGATGTAGTAGTCTAGATATAGCCTTCTAAGTATTATTAAAATGCTCACTATATGTTATGATGAGATGATAGCGCGGATATATGAAACAATAACTAAAGTCCATGAAATTAATCATTTGTATGCCTACACTATACTATTTCATATATTTCTAGCATTTAGAAAGCCTCATGAGGAAGTATGGGACTTCAACCTTGCTATCAACTTCATACCCATCAAGTAAACCAATGATGGCAGTTCAACGGTTAGATAGATACATGGTATCCTCGACTATCGCATCCACTCACAGTTACTAATGACTCAACTACCAAGATATCAAGATATAACATATACATCAACCTTTTAACAGGTGATCGCTTGATAAAGTGATCACCAGTTAAAAGGTTGAACCGTTGATGTATATGTTTATCAATCGCTTTGCATGCATACATCAGTAATATGCTTCTTTCCCATGCACTAGATCACGTAAGGCTGGCAAAAGAATCACAAAAAAAACGAAGGAACTGAATACTGTGGCAAAGGATGAGTTGTTCACTCATATCAAAGACATGAGACAATTTATAAAAGATAAAACACTTTCCAGAAAAGGGACCACACAAGATATACATTCATGATGACAGAATATAAAATATAAAGAAATGTTAAAATGACCTATGAGACAGGATTCATATCATGGTGGATCTGATACAGTACCTCCGTAAAATAACAAAAACAAAATTTAAAAAAAAAAATGAAACCAAAAAATCTAAGTGATTCAGAGAGCTCATAGACTGCCCTTAATTCACATCAATACCCTCCACTGTAACTCCTGAGGACAAATCGAGAAAGGGAAGGGGAGGGAGGAAAAAGGGGGGAAGGGGATGAGGGAGGGAGGGAGGTCAGAGGAGAAAGAGGGAAAGGAGGGGGGCAGAGGAGGAAAAAAAAGGGAAAAAGGGGGCCCCCGGGGGGGCAGGGGGGAGGGGGGCAGGAGGGAGAAGGGGGGGAGACGCGGGGGGGAAAGAGAGAGAGAGAGAGAGAGAGAGAGAGAGAGAGAGAGAGAGAGAGAGAGAGACCATGAAAGAATCGCATTGAATGAAGATTAGGGAGCAGAAATATACAAGGATAAGAGCTACTGAGCTTACAAGATCACCAGCAATCAGGTGGCTGGGCCTATATATTTACAACAGATTGGACCTCCCATGAAAGGAACCATGATTCATGCCTGTACTGGACATAAAAGGATTTATTATACATAACCTCTCCTCTACTATGGTACCCTGGGATATTTCATCCTACAACCAAAAAATTTTGCAGCCTAGTACATGTTCAGACACTTGGCTCCGGCGCTAATACCTCGGGTACCAAAACATGCCTTTGATTCCAAAAGGATCTGCTTCAAATCCAAGGTTCATGTAAAAGTCCACTACTGCAGCATCACGAACAATCATTATAGATTCTAGAGGGATCATATTCATGACAAAAAAGTGGTGAGAGCCTATGGCCAAACCTTTAGAATCTGCGAAAAGTGTGATATTCCCAATATCTCGTCTCAAGAGTGCTCGCACCATCTGTTCTATAAGTGCCTTTCCAAGGCCTTGTCCCTGTTGGAGCCCAGACCACAAATCACCGTCAAAATAAGACAAAATATTTCCACATGTTTAAACGTCTCTAGGAAAAGCCTGAATTCACTAATAGAACAAGTAATGGAATATAAAATTAAAAAACAGTTTCACAAGACAAGTATTATCGTCTCCATTTTCAGCATTGCCTACATAGATCCACCTAAACTAATGTGTCAAGACATCCACATGGATTTTTCTCTAAATATAAAAATAAACATAAGCACAGAGAGAGAGAGAGAGTGTGTATACATTTGTGTGTGTGTCCACGTGCATGGCTGCATGCATGCATGCACATGGACATGTGCATCAGCGTGAACATGGTGGTGGGTGTATGGATGTGCACATGCACAGGGTCAAGGTATTTATATCTTGGATGCATGCATGCATACATGAGCAAGTGAATACAGGCATGTACCGGAGTGGGGATTGGTATGGACATGATTATGAGGTGGATCTGTGCATGTGTGTGATTGAAAGAGAAAAAGAGACAGTTGGGATGAATGAAAGAAAGACATCTTACAATTTTCCACCTATGAGAAACCGAATTGGTCCATGAGGAAAATCACAATACCATGTTGGAATGTACATAAAGATCATGAAAGGAAAAGAGACAGGTGCATAAAGAAACTAAATGCGTACATGACAGTGTCATGGATCTCTAGTAAACAAGGTGGTACGGTACATGAGGTTTGTAATGTTCATTCGAGAGAAGAACCCTACACTTCAGGTAAGGTTAGTTAGGTTCGACCACTAAAAATAACACACAATCTATCAGCTCACTGTCCAAGCCTGTGTCTTAAAAACCTCACATGATGGCAATCTCACAAAAATGGGCTCAAAGGCAGGTGCAGGTGTTCGGAGGTGCACAGATGCCAAGTTGCTCATAAACTCACAAATGCAGCAAGTACAAGACTTAAAAATGCAGCAGAATAAGTATTCTCATCATGCAACAACGGTTTGTATCTTTGCATGAATTTTGAATGAAATCATCTACAGGTAGAGAGCCTTACAGACACGAATACTTTTAAAAGAACCAAACAGAAAGTACCTTAAAAACTTCTTCACAAAGTGAATACACCCTGAGGTCTAACACCAAATGCAAACCCAAGATAATGGCAAAGCAACATATCCCTTTTCTGCACAATGACAAGGACAGAATGCATCTGGTGTTTCTTCTATATGCATGTGTGATCATACATCATGCTCTGAGATAGGCGAGCTGCGTACTGCATAGCCTAACCCTCTGGATCACAGCCACATGTTGTCTAGCACCTCTGAAATAATGGAGCTAGCTAGACCTGCATGTTGTCTGTTTCGCCACCTCCTTGAGATCAAATCCATGTCCTTTGGGAGTTCATTGTTTCATCGCAGGGACCTTTGAAGAAATGTGTGAGTGGTTTCCACTTCACTCTCCTGTGAATGAGCTCTGCATAGTATATCATCGATGTGTCTGAAGCTCAAACAGATATTTGCCCGATCTCAAGATGTCAGTTAATTAGACCAACATAGGAATGAATACTCTTTGACTGTCTCTAACCTCTACACGTGTAGAACATCTACATGTGAAGTGCTCTTCGTGTTGGAAAATAATGTCAGAATGCTCAAATCTGCCAAAAATTCCAGCAACCCTAATTTTGAGACTTAGTCAAAATTTGGTCAAAGATGGTCAAAAATTGTTATTGGACCATTGGAGAGTACTCATTGAGAGCTTTCTAATGACATATAACACTTCACAATCTGGCATCAATATGACCTCCAAAACTGAAACCCTATTTCTTCTTTTCAGGTTGCTTTTCGTTAGAGTTTTTGCAGCTTTTCGTGCTTTTCATGCTGATTTTCGTGGGTAATCCAAAACCTATACAAAAAGGGGCACGATGCCACAATGCATAATGCCATGGCACAATGTGAATGCATGATGCACTAAACAAATTTCATAGTTGAAGGCATGAATCCATGATGCATGGCATGCTTCCATGGCACAATAAAATGTGCATGATGCATGAATCATGATGCATGTCACAATGCATAACATATGATGCATGATGCATGAATCATGATGCATGTCACAATGCATATCATATGATGCATGATGCGTAACATAATGCATGTCAATAATTAAAGATAGATAAAGAAAGAAGATTGATTAGATATAGATAAATTCTTAGTATTCTTGCATTCTGCAGTGAAAAAAATATTGGTTAGGTAGGTAAATTCTTTTGTAGATGTGTCGATAGAGAAATAAGTAGATACCAGAAACATAGATAAGCGCTAGGTAGATAGATAAGTATTGGATAGATGGATATCTGTTAGGTAAATAGATACACAAATCTGGATTCTGAAATCGGTAGATGGATGGATGGAATCTGGGTACATAGATTGCTGAATAGGTATCATGTAGGTACATAGATACCCAATAAAAAGGGAGGTACATACATGGATGGAATCATGGATGAAATCTGGGTACATGGATTGCTGAATAGGCATCATGTAGGCACATAGATACTCGATGGATTGCTGAATAGGTATAAGGAAACTGGCCCGTTGACATAAAAGGGCAGTAATCCGTTTAATCTTCAATGCTTTCACCAAATACTCGTCGCCTACTTTACCTGCACTTGTGGACACAGACATAGAAATAAAATGAAGGAAGCTAGAATGATCTTGCAACCGACACCAACACCTTATTGGCCCCAAAGGTTGGCGCCCCTTACGGTTTTCTTATATATTATAAAATTGAATCTAAAGCTTACAAGTTGTCAAAGAATTTCAGCACTTTGAAATCTCTGCCTTATTTTGCTCCTAGACACTTGAACAAGGTTCTGCAAGCTTTCCTGCAACTACTAGGGCATCAATTTGTCTATTTGGAGACCATACCCTAAACTTGCTGAAAAATATAGTAGGCTGTAAATCTGTGTCCAGCACTTCGTTTTGTGTGCCATTTGTTTCTAAGCATAGCTTATGGTCTTCTGCACATTTTGGGCTACCTGCTCCAAATTTTCAGCGAGATTTCTTGCGAGAAATCTAAGAAAAACCAGAATTTCCAAAGCACGTGCCTGATTTGGATTAGCAATTAGCTACTCCGGTACCTGTTCAAGAGGCTCTTGCCTAAGCAATGGAGCATAAACCCACAATTCTGTACATTCAGCTGAAGCGCCCTTGAGCGGGGCATCACGTTTATGTAATTAGAGAGAGGAAGGGGGTCAGTGAGTGGGAAGCATAATTGTACATAGATCAGGGGAGAAGATAAGCTTTCCATTAAAGCTTGAAACCTGAAAATCGACTTCGAATGAGCATGAATGAAGGCATTCCCTATATATCCACCCCCAATTTGGCTCTGTCGGGCAGATTTCTTGCATTTGCGACACTTGAAAACTTTTTAAGCCATTTCCTCCCAAAAATGCTCTGGTCTAAAAATGTCTCAATCTATCGAGAATTTGACATGCCTTCTTTGGAGAAATTCGATCCGCTTTGTATTTCACCAACAATGACGTGAACACTTTCTGGCGGCCAAAAATAGTAACTCCCTAAAATTTAGGAGATGCGAACATTGTGTTCCCACTAGTGCACATACCCACTTTGGACACTAGCAATACAATCCAAAAATGCAATGTACTCCATGAAATCATTACTCTTCATCAAGTGACTCCATCCAATGGTGCGCACTTGCTCTAGTAGCCGAGATGAACATCCCAACACCACTAACTCAGCCAAACTTAGTTCTTAACCAATCTGACATTTGATTAACTCTAGGTCTATCAAACCAAAGCTCATATCAACCATCAATCCACTATCCCAACGGTTGATCTTAACTTTCTATGCAATTGTCCCTACCATTCCAAGTGTTGTTGAGGGGAAACAACCATAGCAAAAAGGAAAAAAACAAAAAACAAAAAGAAAATATGTATATTCAAACAAAAGCAAAAATATCACCTCTTGGTGACATACCACCCTCTTGAAATTGAGCAAGCGACCTCGATTGCATAACACTCATGCCACAGATGACATAGGGTGATAGCAAAGTTTCTGAAGCTATTTGTGTTATCGCATGAAACATGGCTGATAGTATGAAAACACTAATACTATTGGTGCCAATGGACATTGAGCTTTATATACATATTTTCGGAAAGTGACTATCGAGTGTGTAACATGAATGCCATGCTACCACTGTCACACATGCATAATATAACAGAAGTGTCACAACTTTGAGCAATAGATCTGAGAAGCAAACAAAATAGCATAGACATGAACTACTTTATTTTTGTGAAAGAAGTTCACAATTCGATAACCAAGTCATTTTCAATGCAATGTAAGCTCTAGCTAGAAAGCATCAAGACAAAGTTGCAACAATTGAGGTGAAACGTCTAGTTCAACCTCTTCCATCCACTTCGCATCCATTGGTGAATAGTTCTTGAACTTCACCAAATTGCAGCTAGCAACCTTTCCTCTGAATTTCCGATCTTTATGTGCCAAATTCCAATATTTGTTCAAGAACTAGGATTTCATCCAATTCCTCTACCTCATGTTGTCCCTCTTGTCCCATATCCTCTGGCACATCACCAGTAGGATTACATGGAATCCATTATGAATGTTCCAACTTTCATGCAATTTCAGCCTATATGCTACATCATTGATCTTTTCCAAGACTTGAAAAGGACCATAGTAGCGCATGCTTAGCTTAGGAAACAAGTGTTCCTTGTCATGGAGAAAGGAGATCTTCTCAACCTCATATTCCATCTGACTTTTGAATCTCATGATTGGTTCAGAATTTGGGGAAATCAAAGCTTCCATTGCATCCCGAACGGGCCAAAACCCTAAGATCGATTGTTTTATTGCTTGATTCTGACATCCAGAGATCATGTTTTGAATTGATGACATCATCGATGACATCATCAATTCGTATCAGCCCTTGAACCGCACTTGGAAAACCTATATAAGGAGGGGTTGGCCACATTCATCCTCAGTCTTGCCGATACCATTCTTGGGAGCTCAAGGAGTCGTGACCACCAAGTAAGTACTTTCCAAGTTCCAGTTCCAGTTCCAATTCTTGTCTTGTTCCTTGTTCTAATCGTGTCTAGTCTAGTTCTTGGATATCTAACCTTGTCCTCTTGTAATCTCGTCGTACAAGTCTTGTCTAGTTATTTCTTGTATCTAAATCATCTCCCTGAAGGGGGTTATTGTATCTTAGAGATCTTGCTTCCAACCTATCAATCGCGGGTTGTGGGACGTCTTGTATCATCTCTAGTCCAGTTATTCATACCTATCAATCCCGGGTTGTGGGATACCTTGTATCAGTTACGTATTCTTGTATCATTTTCCCTATGTGGGTGTTCTTGTAATCAGAAGTGTATTTTCAAAATCTTGTCTACTGTAGTCAGATAGCACAATCTAGTGCTCCCTTAACATTTTGACAAGACTAGCTTCTATCCAAGACCCTGGACATATTGTGGAAACCCTGGACATATTGTGGAAACCGTGGACATATTGCAATCAATTGTCCCAACAAGAGAACAAACTCCAGAGTCGCAGCCACCATTGTATAGCCGGGAAACGAGGAAGTCCAACTGTAAAAGAGACCGTACAGCCGGACCATGATATAAGAAAGGGTCTCATAATTCCAGCTACACCCATAGAAACATGTCTTGCACCTGTCAAGTTAATCATGCCCAAGAAGACCCTTTCCCTTACAGCCCTAGTAGATTCAGAAGCCTCCTCATGTTTCATCGATGAAGGATTGGTTAAGAGACATGGAATTCCTATACTTCGAAAGAACAAACCAATAGTAGCTGAAGTAGTAGATGGACGACCTCTAGCATCTAGGAATATAACCATAGAAACCACACCATTAAGAGTACACCGTGATGACCACTGACCATGAATCCCACATATGTTTCAATATAATATCGAGCCCAGTACATCTAGTTATCATTGGCATGCCCTAGTTAAAGAAACATAATCCAGACATTAATTGGGAAAAGAAGAAAATCACCCGTCGAGATATCCAGAAGAACTCGACATATGCCGGAGCCAAAGCCTTCATACATGCAATAAGAAAGGAACCGACATATATGATCTATGCCATACCACATCAAGAATCCAAGAAAGATGATCCAGTGCAGCTACCCACTCAGTACAAAGGCTTTGAAGATGTTTTTGAAAAGAAGTATGGAGATATCCTCCTAGAGCATAGATCTTATGATTGTGCCATAGAACTTTAAGAGGGAGCACAACCACCCTTTGGACCAATCTATAGACTATCCTCAGAGGAACTTACAGAACTACACAAGAACATTAATGAGGATCTAGCAAAGGGGTTTATCAAGCACTCAAAGTCTCCGGCAAGAACTCCTATTTTATTTGTAAAGAAGAAGGATGGGAGTCTCTGGATGTGTGTAGACTATCGTGGATTGAGTAAAGTCACTATAAAGAACAGATACCCTCTACCACTCATATTAGAGCTCTTGGAACGCCTTGGAAAAGCAAAGTTCTTCACACAAGAACATTGATGAGAATCTAGCAAAGGGGTTTATCAAACACTCAAAGTCTTCGGCAAGAACTCCTATTTTATTTGTAAAGAAGAAGGATGGGACTCTCTGGATGTGTCTAGACTATCGTGGATTGAATAAAGTCGCTATAAAGAACAGATACCCTCTACCACTCATATCAGAGCTCTTGGAACGCCTTGGAAAAGCAAAGTTCTTCACAAAGATTGACCTTCGAGGAGCTTACAACCTTATCAAGATCAGAGAAAGAGACAAATGGAAGACAGCATTTCGAACAAGGTATGGCCATTTTGAATATGTAGTTATGTCATTCGGTCTCACAAATGCTCCAGCTATCTTCCAACATATGATGAACGATATCTTTCGAGAGTATTTGGATGATTTTGTTGTAATATACCTTGACCATATCTTGATATTCTCCAAAAATCTAGAGGATCGTTAATATCATGTAAAGATAGTCCCAGAGAAACTAAGAGAAAAAGGATTATATGCGAAATCGGAGAAGTGCTCTTTCCATCGGACAGAAGTGGAATTTTTAGGGTTCATTGTATCATATAAAGGAATTTTTATGGACCCTAAGAAGATAGAGACAATCCTTGATTGGAAACCACCTTCGAGTGTTCGAGATGTATAATGTTTTCTAGAGTTTGCCAATTTTTTACAAGATATTCATAAGAAATTACTCCAAAATAGTGACACCCCTTATCAAGCTTTACAAGAAACACAAAATTCTCATGGAATGAAGATGCATAGAAAGCCTTTCAGATCCTGAAATCATCATTCACTAGTGCTCCAATTCTAGTTCATCTTGACTCTACCAAGTCTTTTTTCTTAGAGACAGAAGCATCAAACTTCGCCTTGGGAGCGATCCTATCCCAACATGGGGATGATGGGCACCTACATCCCGTTCATAGTGGTTAGCAACGGGATGCAACGTCGTGGGCAACGGGTTGCTAATGCGTTAGCAACCGATTGGAGTTGCGGACCCGAAGTTGCGATAAAGTTGCGTACGCTTCAATTTTTATTTTATATATTTTTCTAAATTCTAGATAACCTAGGTATAGATATCTTCTTATATATGCTTAAGTATCATAAAAAAAGCATGAAAACAAGACATGTTTACATTCATACAATGTATATATCAAATATATAGGTCGTCAATTTGTCTTTTCATGTGCATACATACATATATACATAGTATAGACATACATACATGCATAGATTACATTATATTACATACATAGTAGTAAATATATACTACATGCATATGTAATACATGCATTTTTATGTACATATCTACATAGTATATACAGATTATATATATACATAGCACATAGATGCATGCATACATACATACATACATGCATGCATACATATTAATAATTATGTACATAGTAAGCACTAGGTCATACAAAAAACATACAAACATATATATTAGATACATACATAAGTAAATACACATGATTTTTAATAAACATAGAGTCATAGACTATAGGAATTACATCATACATACATGCATATATAGATACATACATACATAACTAAGTGAAAAAACAAATTTTGGGGGGAACATATAAAAATAGGAATATGCATACATACATTATATATATAGCTCATACATACATACATAGTATATACCTACATAAGTAGATACATCTATATGCATATGCATGATGTTATATGGTAGTATGGTACATGATGTTGGAATGATCATATGGTAAGTGGGAGCCGGGACAATGTATACTCTCTTTGTCTCCCTCCTTTTCTTTGTGCTTGTTGAGGCATTGGCCTTTTTTGTATGATTCGTACGGTACGAGAGGTACATACGAATCTACTCGTACTGGTACGAGTACCAACTATGATACAACGTTCATAAAAATTTAGAGTACTTTATGACTACCCACATCCTCAATAGAAGGCAATCTCGATGGAGTAACTTTCTATCCAGGTTTGATTTTGTCATCACGTATCGTCCAGGACATCAACAATGTCAATCAAATGCCTTGACGAGAAAATCGTATCTTGCACCGAAGAAAGTCGAAGAGGCTTTTGATCAACAAGAGAGTGTCTTACTCAAGCCTGAATATCTCCAACTAGCAGCAATCTCTTCAAACCATCAAGAAGATTCAGCCTTGATCCATTTGGTTCGTGAGACTTTACCACATGATGGATTGTTTTGTAACGTCAAGCAGAAAATTCAAGAAGGGAAACTTCATGAAGTAAACAAGTTCCAAGAAAATAATGGGTTACTATTCTATAAGAATCTATTATACATCCCTCCAAGAAAGCCCAGGATCCAAGTACTTCAGCAACGTCATGACAACTTTGCAGCAGGACATTTTGGAGTGAATAAAACAATAGAACTCATATCTAAAAATTTTTGGTGGCCTCAAATGTGGAAGGAAGTCAAAGAATATATCCGAACCTGTGACACTTGCAATAGATCTAAAGTACCGCAACATAAACCTCATGGCCTCCTGCAACCCTTATCTATTCTAGAAAGGGCATGGTCTTCATTATCTATGGACTTCATCAAAGATCCACCGAGGTCAAATAAATATGATGCCATTATTGTTATAGTGGATAGATTTACAAAGATGGCCCACTTCATTCCAACTACCATGACAATCGCAGGTGCACCCACTGCGAGAATTTTCCTAAAATACATATTTAGGCTTCACGGATTGCCTGATGACATTGTCAGTGATCGAGGTCCAGAGTTCATATCCAGCTTCCAGAACAATCTATGCAAGCTCCTTGGTATCTACAGCCAATCATCCACAGACTGATGGACAAACAAAACGGGTGAATCAAGTCCTAGAACAGTATCTCTGTTGCACCATAAACTAACATCAAAATGATTGGTTCGAGCTTTTACCCTTTGCAAAGTTTGCCTATAATAATAGTGTTCATACATCTACCATGTAGACTCCCTTCTTTGCAAATTATGGACAACACCCAAGGATGGATATACAACTCTCCAATCATGTCAAGAGCCCAGCTTCCAGAGATAAGGCAGTACCTCATGGACATTCACAAAGAACTCAAGGAAGAGATCCATAAAGCTAAAGAGCAGTATAAGTATTATGCAAATCAGCATCGTGTTCAAATCCATCCTATCAAATCGGGGATAAAGTGTGGTTACTCAAAAATAATTTGCAAACTTCAAGGCCTTGTGCAAAACTAGACCATCAAAGATTCGGTCCATTTACTATCTTGTCCAAGTTTAATACAGTCATCTTCAAGCTCCAATTACCAAGTACTATGAGAATACATCCAGTTTTCCATGTGTCCATGTTGGAACCATATCAGATTTCACCATTGAGGGGGGAGAGACCCAATCCTTCACCATCTATCGAGATTGATGATCATGAAGAATTTGAAGTTGAACATGTCCTAGATTCAAGAATATCCCGAGGAAGATTGGAGTACCTTGTTCATTGGAAAGGGTATGACATTAGTGATCGTACTTGGGAACCTGTAGAGAACCTTCAGAGAGCACCAATCAAGGTTCGAGAATTTCATAAGAAAAATCCAATGAAGCCGAGACCAAAGATCATGACTGTCCCTCGTGGAACTCGTCGCTTGAGGGGGAGGTGACGTCATGGACAAAGGAGATCTTCAGAACCTCATATTCCATGTGACTTTTGTATCTCATGATTGGTTCAGAACTTGGGGAAACCAATGCTTCCATTGCATCCGGAACGTGTCAAAACCCTAAGATCAACTGTCTTCTTGCTTGATTCTCACATCCAGAGATCATGTTTCGAATTGATGACATTATCAATTCGTAACTGCCCTTGGGAAACCTATATAAGGAGGGGTTGGCCACATTCATTCTCAGTCTTGCCAATACCAATCTTGGGAGCTCAAGGAGTCGTGACCATCAAGTAAGTACTTTCCAAGTTCCAGTTCCAGGTCTTGTCTTGTTCCTTGTTCTAATCCTATCTAGTCTAGTTCTTGGACATCTATCCTTGTCCTCTTGTAATCTCGTAGTACGAGATCTTGTCTAGCTATTTCTTGTATCTAAATCATTTCCCTAAAGGGAGTTCTTGTATCCTAGAGATCTTGCTTCCAACCTATCAGTCCCGAGTTGTGGGACGTCTTGTATCATCTCTGGTCCAATTATTCATACCTATCAGTCCCGGGTTGTGGGACACCTTGTATCAGTTATGTATTCTTGTATCATTTTCCCTACATGGGTGTTCTTATAATCAGAAGTGTATTTTCGAAATCTTGTTTACTGTAGTCAGAGAGTACAATCTAGTGCTCCCCTGACATTCCTTGACTTTCATCTTTCTCAACTTGGCTTTTACATAGCGTAAGAGGACCCAATCGTCTTCCTTGAACATGAGCTCTCGACGATGTCTGTCAAATGCTCTTTCTTGTTTTGTTTGGGACTTTTCCAAGGCATATTTAATCTTCTTATATGCTTCATCCATATTCTAGACATAACAATCTGCTTCAAAAATCTTGTCCTTTGTGTGCAAGATAGGAGGAATTTTCTTTCCATCTTCGATTATCTCAAAGGGTGCTTTGCCTTTTGATGAATGCATTATGATATTGTAAGCATACTCAACCAATGGCAAATACTGCTCCTAACTTGCCTTATACTTTGACACATAGCGTTTAAGCATATCCAAGTTGGCCTCCTCGGATTGTCCATCAGTTTGTGGATGAAAAGACGATGAAAACTTGCGTGTAGTGCCCATATTTTCAAACACTGCTTTCCAAAACAAACTCATCATCCTTGGGTCCATATCACTAATAATAGACCATGGCATCCCATGGTATTTAAAGATATTCTGCATAAATATCTTGATCATATGTACAGGCTTTATCTTGTTCCTAATAGGGATGAAATATGCCTCCTTTCCGAATCTTCAAATGATTGTCCAGATTCCATCATTTCTAGTAGAGGTCCTTGAAAGATAAAAACTGAAACCCATGGCAATACTCTCCCATGGCCTATCTGGAATCGGTAATGGTTGCAATAACCTTGATGCCTTTTGCAGGTCATACTTGACTTTTTGGCAAACAATGCATGCTCGCAGAAAAGCATCTACATCCCTCCTCAAGGTGGGTCAAGAAAAGAATGTCTCCAGAGCCTTGATGGTAGAGTCAATGCCACGAAGTCCTGTATACAATGGAGCATGACACTCAACTAGACCTTGTGCCTCAATGGTTTAGTGACACATAATCTTCCATGCATCATGATATAGCCATCTCTGAGAAGGTAATGCTCATGATGTTGTTGATCCATCAGTTGCTCATACACCCTAGTGAAATCTTCATCATCAGCATATTGTGCTTTCATATCATCAAGTTCATGATGATACGGAATTGATACAACTGAAATATGTAGCTTCTTCGATCGCACATCAAACACAACATTCTTTTTGCCTTCCACATGTAAAATTTGAAGGTGGAACATGGACAAAAAGTTTGCCCATCGCATGTGCTTTTTTGACAACTTAGCTTGTGTCAAGAAGTATCGAAGGGTTTGATGATCTATTTGGACAACAAAATCAGCCCCTAGTAGATAATGCTTCCAGCTGCTAAGTGCATGAGTAACAGCTAGCAATTCTTTTTCATAGATTGGCATGGTCCTCTTTGGTCCTTGCAATATTCTACTCTCAAAAGCTATGATATGGCCATCTTGCATCATTACAGCTCCAATGCTGCTTCCACACGCATCGCATTGAACCAGAAATGACTTTTCTAAGATGCGGTAAGATGAGTATCATATCAAAAGACAATTTTTCTTTCAAAAGATCGAAAGCTGAAATTTCTTTATGGGTCCACCTAAATGCAACATCCTCTATGTCCTCACCCAACCAGACCAAGGCTCACTCTTTGAGGAAAAAGTAATATCCCGACAATGGAACCAATGAAACGGCCTATTGACTTATAAGCGCAGTAATCCATTTAATCTTCAACGCTTTCACCAAATATTTGTCGCCTCTTTTACCTGCACTTGTGGACATAGACATTGAAATAAATTACAAGAAGCTAGAATGCTCCTTCTGACACCGACACCTTATTGGCCCCAAAGGTTGGCACCCCTTGCATGGGTTTTTTTTATATTATCAAATTGAGTACAAGCTAGCTAAAGCTTGCAAGTTCTCAAAGAATCAAAGTACTCTGAAATCTTTGCCTTATTTTGCTCCTAAACACTTGTACAAGGTTCTCCAAGCTTTCCTGAAACTACTAGCGCATCAATTTGCCAATTTGGAGACCAAACCCTAAACCTGCAAAAAAACAGCAGGCTGTAAATCTCTGCCTAGCACTCCGTTTTGCGTGCCATTTGTTCCTAAGCATAGCTTATGGTCTCCTACACCTTTTGGGCATTCAATTGAAGAGCCCTTGAGCAAGGCATCATGTTTACGTAATTAGAGAGAGAAAGGGTGTAAGTGAGCACGAAACATCACTATACATAGATCAAGGGAGAAGATAAGGCATTTCACCAATGATACGAACACTTTCTAGCGACCAAAAATAGCAACTCCCTAATATTTAGGAGATGTGACCGTTGTGTTCCCACTAGTGCAGAGACAAACTTTGAACATTGGCAATACATCCAAAAATGCAATGTACTCCATAAAATCATGACTCTTCATCAAGTGACTCCATCCGATGGTGTGCACTTGCTCTGGTGGCCAAGATGAACAACCTAACACCACTAACTCCTTCAAACTCAGTGCTTAACCAATCTAACATTTGCCAAACTCTAGGTCTATCAAGATTCAAACCAAAGCTCATGTCAACCATCAATCCATTGTCCCAATGGTTGACCTAAACTTACTATGCAATTGTCCCTTCCATTCCAAGAGCCATTGGGGTAAAACGACCATAGAAAAGAGAAATAAAAACCAAAAAGAACACATGTATATTAAATATATACAAGCAGGGCAAACAAAAGAAAAAATATCACCTCTTGGTGACATATCATGCAAGTACATAGATACTCGATAGAAAGAGAGGAAGGAAGAATTTAGAAAGAAAGTAAGAATGGGAGAAAGGAAGCAAGGATGGAAGGATCCAAGAAGGAAGAAAGAAGTCACCTGCAAGCGACAGCGCTGACTTGAACAATGAAGACTTTCACACCATGTGTCCTCAATCCTCTAAGTTCTTTGCACTGTAAAGACTCAAAGCTCAACCTCAAGCTTTGCTTACAGAAGCACCTTCAAACTCGGCGAGTTGAGTTCGTTGTTCAAAGGTGAGCACGACTTCCAAAAAACTAACATGTATCGTCGTTTCCCTAAGATATTCCGCCAGAAAGAATGTACACATATAGTTCATATTTGGTACGTAAAAACTATTGGTCAAGATACACTAGTAATAGTGCATATAAGAGAACATGCATGCATAAACAAGAGAACAATATAAACATAAACAAAGCATGGCCAAAAATTACTATGCTCCAATGAATGATAAATATGTATAGGATAATGATATGTACCAGATACAAACTAAAGAAACATACAACTTATAAGTACCACAACAGGCAAGTTGAGGGATACAGGATCGAAAACTGATGGCGCAAGCTAGTCATCAGCCACATTTTACAAGAAATGCAAGGAAAAGAAAGATCGTAGCGTGTGGCTGAATACGTTGTGAGATGTTTAATGCATTAGCTCAATTTTTTTATTTTCTAAGTCGGGGATGGGGGCCCCATGAGGCTTACCTGCTCAAAAGGCGGACTCTATCCGCCTTTCGCTTCCATCTTCCGAAGAAGACTTATATGTGACCTTCAAGCACAAGACTAGTGGTTAATTGATCCCGGAGAATCAGTGCGGTGAGATACCTAATGCCTCGGACACGACAATGCCCCGGACAAGATACTAGAGTATGAAGGACTTTGAGCAAGCTCAACACCTCCTAAACTACCTACTCGACGTGTTCCTGAAAAGAGAACACCATACCCCACAAAGGAGCCTCGGCTCGTAGGAGGAGTCCGCACCCAGTTCAAAGTCTCCTGTCTCTTCATTAGTACGAAGTGAAGCTATACCTATAACCATTAGGCAACAAAGCTCTAACATACATCCACAACAAACATCATTTCCCTTAAATCGAACAATGGGAGAAGTAAACCAAAAGGG
>CM035432.1:108161847-108334347 GCA_020310875.1 Ceratopteris richardii
ACACCAATCTAGTTGTGACAATCTCACCAAGAAGTTTGTCACGATACTATATCTACTAAGCTGCTGTTTCCTCCCATGCCATCTTGAACCCTAAGATAATTATTACATGCCACCTTGAGTATTTGATACGCCTACTAAGGTCCAACAAATTTACACAGATGCTGTTTTTTCATCAAACAGTATTTCACAAGTACAGTTAGACAAGGAAATAACTATATTAAAAAAACATCAAAGAAGAAACAGATAACTTCGAAACGCTCATCCTTCACATTCTTGATCTTTCCAGCTGTTGTGTCAGCATTCAGATAGAGGAAAAAAAGCAGAGAGCACATGATGAACAGAATCATAAAAGCCATGTATGAAACTTAGATTAATGCAGGAACATTATATCAATATGCAATAACATTTTCTTCATTAGCAAGTCCCAGCAGATCATGCTTTGTGATATCCCCAAAAAGAAAAACAAAAAAGTAGAAGCATGAACTTGTCAATGGCACTATGGTTAACGAATATCAAACAGTAGTATACTTTTTCAGAAAGTCATTGATTCAACAGATTAATGCAGGAGTGCAACAGCCTAGATGCCAATCAAGCAAAGGTGCATGGGCTCAGTAACACTTCATATTTGACTTCTAGATGACATATCTACATCAAGTTTTTCAAACAGAAGAAGACTTCCCATTGATAAATCTGTCATGCATTGTAAGCAATACCTCCAGAGGGAACCTCTTTGTGAAGATGTAAAGAAGCCACCATGAAACTATTTCTCAAAGCCATCTCTACTTTCTCTGGAGGCCTTCTGGGCCAGCCCACCTGCCCTCGAATGAAAACATAATCAATCACAACCATCAAACAGAATGTGAGGCCAGCAAGCTTATGAGTGATTGATTATTAGTACTACATTACAAAAAACTATAGGCTTTAAAAGAATATGACTGTGGTAAAACATCCAACAATTAAGGAAAACAAATCAACATATCTTTTGTAAACATTCATTTAGAATTATCCAACTCCCAATTATTCTCTGTGGTCACCACATCCTAGCATTGAAACAGCAAAATTCAAAGAACCTAGAACAGTCATCCCATTTCTATCTTTCCAAATACACTTGAATTCACATTATCTGTAAAGAGAGACCTTCAAAAAGGTTACACTGAATGTGTACGTAGAATCAGAGTTGTATCCTGTAAAAAAATGACCTTTGAAAAAGAATACTCTTAATACGTACACAGAATCAGTAGACATCTTTTAAGTGCTTAATATGATACTGTGGATTTCACGCAAAATGTGAACGGAAAATGAAAGTTGAAATGTAACAGAGTCCAATCAAATGTTACCTTGATATAAAGAGCCTCCAGCTCATAAATATCAATTGCTTCACCCAAACCAAAGATTATCTTTTCAACTGTGCCATCTGGCTGACTTGTCTCAATTAGAACAATGGGTTTCTCATCCTCAACAGCTGAAGAGCTAGGTTCATTCACTTCTTGGGCAGGTTCAGAAAGTACAGTGGAGGAATCCCTCACAAAGCTGAAAAAAGATCACATTCCTTTTGTTCAATAGTTGTACTACACACGGATATATGTACATTGACTGTATTTATATCCACCATTTAGACAAAAACGAGGAAAAAAAAAAAGAAGAGCTACCCAGACTTTAAAGTATCCCAAAACTTAGCACTTAACGAAGACCTTCTCTTCCGGCTATCTGTCATCAAGATGATGAGCACTTTTTAGAAAAAAGAAAATAAGACAAAACAATAACTATCATAGAAGAGAGAAAACAATAAGACATAGTTTCGATAATTCATTACCAAAAACACACACTAGATATGTCAGAAGCAAAATATAGATCAAGAGCAATTCTCTTACAATGATGAAACTCAAAATTAACATCTGTCACTTAAAGACCCAGAAAAAGAGAGGTTTGAACCAGTTGCTGCCATATTAAGAACCAAAAGATCAATTAGTCTCAACACTTACACGGATCTTTCAGTATGTCACAAGCACTTTCACTAGGAGAAAAAGAAGGGCTCAATCTTGCTCTTCGTCCTGATTAAGTTGTCTGACATCTGCTCATCTAGGATGAGGAAGATAAATCTTGCCCTCCATGTGTGTTCATAAATAAGAGCAAAGACTGAATTGTATCATCTCATCTATCTCGAGAATATTTGAAGGACAAATACCAAGTCATCTGTGTTCAAAGAAATTTCTGAACGCAACCTTTCTACCTATCTCTAAAGAAATTATAAGAAGAAACCTTCTAATCGACTCTTATATTCATTTCCCTTTTGAAGAATGCGAGAGAAAGAATTTTTATTTTTATTTTTTTTTAAGAAAGAAAAATGCCTGAGATAACCATAAACCACATTGCATTCATCTCAGTCATATCTTGGATGTGTGACATCCATTACTGACATTAGAGAGCCGAGTCCAACAATGTCCTATTATGAGTCAGCGAGCTCTCAAAACACATATCTACAAAATCAATCAAGGCAAAGCCGGGATGGAAGCACATCACAAAAAGAGACTTCATGTTCAAGGTTCCAATTCCCCAAGCACCATGTACACATTCACTATGCATAAATAATAGAGCCCCTATCTGATTGTCCTTCGTCATTGGTAGAAAATATGACAAAAACAGGCCAGAGAGCTTGTAGAATCTAAGAACTTTGTAGAAGACAGATGACTGAAAGCCAAGATGTGAGACAAACAGGATGGACCGAAATAAAGCAAAGAAGAAGATGAAACCTGTGAACATTCGCTATACACAAACAATGAATTCCTTTTCTACATGTTCTTCATAATGGTAGATACTATGATAAAAACAGGCTACCCAATGCTGTAAAATCAGTGAACTTTATTAAAGACCAATGACCTGCAACAGAGATGTAAGAGAATTCAAGATGGACCAAAATACCATGAAGAAGATGAAGAAAAAAGTGGACCACAAAATACATGCAGGTGTACTCTACAGCAATGCTGTGCAACAACAGGTAACTTGAGGGTTTAAAAAGGGTTGTGCGTAAATTTCAGCTTCCTGAATCCTAAGATGGGAATCTAACCCTTAATTTGGGGGGGGGGGGGCTATTTTAAAAGGAAAAAGTTTACAGATTCACTTAGACTAAGTATTTGGAATTATATATAAGTTGTAAGATTACAAAAATATGGATGAAGTCTGAAACCCTAGTTTGTGAAAAACCCTAAAATTTACAGATAGAATGTGGATTGTAAAGTTGATTTTCCATTACTCTAACATGCTCTTTGCAAAGTTGTGCAAAAGTACACTTATTCCCAAAAACTTTGGACTACCAAGTTGAGCATGAATTTGAACTCCTCAACTTGTTTTTGCTAGCATTATTCTAATTATATCTTCAACATCATCCACATTGGGATTAAAAATGGAAAGTACTACTGATGAAAGGACACCAGAAAAAACCTCATGTGGGTGTTCCATTTATAGACAAGTAGGATGGGAAAGTATCAATAGCTTGATAGTAGTCCAATAGACAGAAGATTCAGCAAATAAATACTGGATTAATCCAATAAACAAAACGATCTTTATCAAGAAAGTGACACACCCAGCTTTGACACCAATAGACAAGACACAAATCATGTGAATTGATGTTAATTACCACAATGTACTAATGAGCAACCGATGCACTATTATATAAGCATGGGTTAGAAATCCAAAAGCTATAAAAGGTTTCTATCTAATAAAAAATATTTCGCTAAAGCTAGTTTTTGGCTAAGGACTTTGAATAGAGTACATTCAAAGCATGTCATATCGATACAAAGCTCTTCTAAAGCCTTGTAAGCTCATGTAATGGGTTGAAAATATTTTTTTTTCGACATGGTAAAATTCTAATTCAACAAAAACCATAATTTCAGATATATATATAAATTAACAAAGCATTTATTCCTCAATTCCTCCCCTTAAATTTATTCGTTCAAAGCCTTTATGTTGAGCTTATTTCTGTGTTGCTCAAATCTCTCTCTTAATAGAGCTTTTATGAAAATATTTGCAGCATTATCTTCCATAAAGATGTACTACAGTTCCACTTTTTGAAGGAATATATCCTCCAATTTTTCTACCTATGTAAATAAGGGATTTTATTAAATTTATAATTCTAACAAACCAAAAATCCATTTCAAATCCATCACATAAGCTTATAGGGTTTCAAAAGAGCCTTCTACTGATGTATGACATTGGATATCCTCTACCTAAAGGCTTACAAGTAAGTTGGATAAAATCACATGATCCGCCAGAAATATGTTTTAGCAAAAAATTTTAGATAAAAGAAGCTTTTTCCAACTTTCGAGATTTTTTATCCACGCATATACAATAGAGGCTTGGGTTGCTCATCGTTGTAACATAGTGTCTTGAATGCAAGTTAAAAGAGGAGAAAAAGCTTCAAATTCGTTGACTTAGGAGATTCTTATAGCATATTTTTATAGTTTACATCAAATTACATAATTGGTGTCTTATCTCTTGGAGTGATAGTTGGACTTGTCGCCTTCATGAAGATCGTTTTGTAAGAAAGCAATATCAATATCTAACTCATGAATTATCTGACCAAAATAGGCAGCCATATCACAACACATTTGACAATAATCATGCAAGATGTAGTAGCAAAAGTTTCTTCAAAGTCAATATCCAATTCACGAGTTTCACAAACACGCATGGTTCAGTAGTCAAAGCAACTTCGTCGCTTTCGTGTACCCATCGGACGTTGCCCTTTCGGGGTTCCTTAGGGACCGATTCACTTCGATTCACCCGCAGAAAGGCTTAGCTTCTAACAAGTTTCGCTTAGCTCCGATTCACCCGCAGTTAAGCTTAGCTTCGCCCCATAAGTCCTTCGTAAGGTGTGGGCAGTTCCTTTCTTTCACGCATAGCCTTTGACTCCTAGTCTAGCTTTATACATGTCATTTAGAAGGTCTTTTCTTCTTTGTACTTTATAAGCCCATAATCCATTTAGTATCAATAGCTTTCCTTTTTGGAGGTAAATTTTAAGCTTCATTATCACCAATGGATTCAAGCTGATTCTTAATGATAGCTACCCCATCTCTCACTTTCCAAAGATTCATTTGTATTGTTTGGTTCACTTTGATCTACAAGAGTACTTAAAATGAATTCATCAACCAAATCATATGTAGCTAAACCTAAAGATAAGCTTACCACTTTCTTCCTTTTGCTATTGCAGCATGTCTCCAAATTCTACACACAAGAGGTCCTTGGATAAAAAAATAAACCTATCTTCAAGAATTCTAAAGGCTATTGATGTTAAGAAGGTTCTTTATTTCCTTGGATACCTCTAAAATATGATCTTGGTGATTGTGGTGAAGGGACACTAGAAAGAACATTAAGAGAGAGACAAGATTGTCGAGGTGGTGTGACTCAAGGTACTAGGGTTTAACTTTGGTTGAAGTTGAGGTTGTAACTTTGCATATACCACAATGGCAAACCCCGAATTCACCCTCCAATGAAAGTGCAACTATAAGCTAATGGTAGTCAACCACAAGACTATATAGCAAATCAGCTCCAATATGCATAGTATCAACTCAATGCTACAACATCCCCACTAACGTAATTCATGACAAATCTTGATTTGGACTTCGGATCATAAAGTTTATGGCCTTTTCTCTTTTTGACAAATCTTGATTTGGACTTCGGATCATAAAGTTTATGGCCTTTACTTTCATAACATAAGGTAATGTGTTTTAAATCGTTTATCATCAAGCTTGTCTTTAAATTTAGGTGGAACATGAATGTAAGCAACACATTCAAATACTCGCAAATGATTGAGCTTCATAAGGTGCCATAAGGTGTTTTTACTCTTAAGAACTTTAGATAGATCTCTATTTCTAATATGATTGGCACACATTAATGCATCAAAAACCAAAAATGCTAAAGCCTTCTACTTATCAACATAATAGGTGTCCTTTCCATCATAGTTCTATTCTTCATTTCTTCTACACCATTTATTTGAAGAGTCATCCTCATAGTCAATTGAGTGTTTATATCTTTTTATACAATCAAGTTTCAAAACTGTGTCAAACCAAAAGCTTCAAATTTAGCTTCCGAACAGAAAATCCATACAAACCCTCTAATAATCATCAATGAATTTAACAAAACATATATATTCAAATCTGGATCTAGCTCTCATAAGTGTGCACGCATCTTCATGTATAAGCTCAAGCTTCTTCAAAGTTCAAGCTTCTTAAAAGCTCTAGCAATGTTACCTTTCTTGAAAACGAATTTGCTATGCATCTTACCTAGGATGAACTAATAGGTACTTCTACTACCATATTATGCTTCTTCAAAGAAAGTAAATCACTATATTAAAGATGATCATACCTTGCACGCCATTTCCATATTTTCCTGGGTGTGTTTTTGGTCATTAAAATTGAGGGCTTCTGATTTTTTATATCCCAAAAAAAAAGAAAGTTCATTCATTGTACTTGAATAGGACATTTTTTTCCATCTTTTTTGTCCCTTGACCCTAGCTAGACACTTGATGCTATCCAGAATAACCTTTAGGCCATGTTTCAGCAAAGTTGAAATAGAAATATCAAACACATAAAGAACATCAAAAAGTGTTTACATACCACTTTTGGTAGAGATACATATTGTTTCGACACTTTTCACAAATACTATCTCACTTACTTTGATGGAAATAATTTGACTTGAATCCTTGATAAGTGTAATGTGCTTTGAAGCACCACTATCATACAACCAAACATTAAACGAAAAAGATGCACACAAGGCTTCTTGATTATCTTCAGACTCGATCAATATCCTCTCTTACTATGTTTGCATCATCATTATCATCATCTTCTTCAATCCTCATTATGTGACTCAAACAATTTTTCAATTCTATCCCAAGCTACCTTTAATGTCTTGAAAGGACAGATACAAGGAACTACAAACCTTTTGATCATTGTGATGTATCACCTCTTTCGTTCTACAATGGGTTGACCAACTTGAACTTGTTGACCTTCTCTTCTTGGAGTTGCAAGTTATTTTGAAGTGGAAAAAGAAGTGGAGATCTCTAGAAACACCACGTCGAGGTAGCCACTTAAACATAGTCCCACAAATCTTTTTCAACCAATAAAATTTGGACCATATAACTCCAATGTGGTAATTCGATGGCCCATCTAATTTATCGTCGCTAGAGAAAACACCCAAAATACATGGATAGGCAAACCTAGCAAGGCTCCACTTGGTAATTAATGCAACCAAAGGCTAAAGAGAAAAGAAACGGGAATATTTAACATATAAAAATTGAAAGGCTAAAGATGAGGAAAAATTAAGTTTTCTCCATCCAAGAATACTTGTTTAACTGAATTCGACTTACTATTATGTAAGTTCGACTCTATTGCTCAATGTTAATCAGAGTTGACGAGACTTTTGTATGATTGATTGAGAGTTGCCTAACCAACAAAGGGGTAAATAAAGTAAGCAAACGTTGTTTTCACTAAGACTTGACAAGAAACCACTAACTTTAATAGGATTTTGTAGAGCCCAAAAAATAGAAGTACCACACAAAATATAAGAAAATTTGGGAAAGTGCAAAAAAGAAGGAAACTTGAATCCTACTTTAAAGGATTTCGATGTACAAAATGTGTTTTTCGACAACTCTATAGAGATGAAATTGTAATAAAATGCAAGACATAACTTTGTGTTAACTCTTTGATCGTTCTCATGCCAAAATATTATATATACAAGAATGAATCCGTGCTAACCCCAAATTCACCCTCACAAAAAAGTGTAAATATAAGCTCATGGTAGATAACCATAAGACTATATTTCATATCAGCTCCATTACGCATAGTATGGACCGAAAACCATGACATCCCCACTAACATCGTAAGTGCCCAATAGTGTGTGTATAGAAATAAGAATGAACATGCTCAGACCCCCCACAACACACACACCACAAGCATGAACTCACAAGAAGATCATGGAACTGAGTTTCTATAGCTTCCAAAAGTGATGAGCAGAAAAAAATTCAGTAAATAGTACTAATTTACTCAATAAACAAAAGGATCTTTACCAAGTTTACAACACACAAAACTTTTACTCCAATAGATAAGACGTCAATTACATAAATTGATGTAGATTACCACAATGATGATTACAAGAGTAAATTGTATGTTCTCCAATATCAACAACTTACAAGACATGTATATACAACGATGAATAATAACCAACCCAAGTCTCTATTATATAGGCATGAATAAAAAATCCAAAAACTGTAGAAAAAAATTCATTAAAGATAATACTTGATTAAGGAACACTTCAATTTTGACCAACCTAATTTAAGACCTTCAAAAAGGGTATACACAAAGAATGCAAAGGAAATCATCCTCAACCTTAAATTCCATGCGACTTTCTATATCTCATGATTAGTTCAAAATTTGGAGAAACTAATGCTTCCATCGCGTTCGAAATATACCAAAACCTTAAGATCAATTGTCTGATTGCTTCCATCGCGTTCGAAACATACCAAAACCTTAAAATCGATTGTCTTATATCTAGAGGTCCTATTTCAAATTGCAACATCATCGGTTCGTAACTACCCTTGAGCATTGCCCTTGAATACCTATATATGGAGGGCTTGGCCACATACATCCTGAATCCTTCCAATGCCAAAACCCTAAGATCTTGCTTGATTCTGATATCCAGAGGTCTTGTTTCAAATTGCGACATCATCAATTCGTAACTGTCCTTGAGCACTGCCCTTGAATACCTATATAAGGAGGGCATGGCCACATACACCTCTGTCCAGGAGCTCAAGGAGTCGCGATCTCCAAGTACTTTCCAAGTCCCAATTCCAGTTCTACTCTTGTTCTTTATTCTAGTCTTGACTAGTCTAGTATCCTGGACACCCTATCTTGTCCTGTTGTAATCTCGTGGTACGAGATCCTGTCCAGTTATTTCTTGTATTTAGTTCATGTCCCTCAAGAGAGTTCTTGTAAGTTGTAACCTAGATATATTGCTTCATACCTATGGTCCCGCGTTGTGGGATCTTGTTGGAGACAATGTCAAAATTGTCCAAAATTTTGAACCTCCAACCATAATAAGTAGTCTTTAGTAGACTCTCCAAAAGGAAAGCCGTTGGCAGAGTTGGCTTATAACAAACCCCTCACTGTCAAGCTAGGCGCCTAGAACCAAATCCCTATGGAAGCTCGAATGCGAAAACGGTGGAAATGTTTTTGAAAAGCAAATTTGGCGCGATAGCAACGGTTCAGATTTTCACGATAAATTTAGCGAAGAAAATAGAATTGCTAAAAACACATGCTTTTTGCTTTTATGGGTTAATCACTTGAAGCATCAAAATACTATATAATGATGAGCTTGCCTCACTTCTTGAGCATCACTCAAGGACTTGCATCCTAGCGTTGGTGGTCAAGAACAATAAAAGGAGAGTTCCTACTCTTGGAGGTGTGCGCTACACTTGGTGAAAATCTAGAGGAGTTCACGTCAGCCAACCATCGACATCACTTCTTGAGTTATTGTGAGTAACGAGTCTATTTCTGTCCTACTTGTTCATTCACTAGTTTCTTATTTAAGTTAATTAGAATTCAGGTTTGCTGTAAAAAAGTTCTAAATTGTTCATATTCTCCATATTCACACACACGCACCCCCCTTCATACCTCTTAGGCACTTTGCACACAATTTCTAGTATCTATTTCCTATTTCTATCTAGATTCAGATATTGTGAGTTTGTACCATAATCGAACATTGTAATTTGACAATGGAATATAAGATAGTGTAGGTGAGCATCCTAGCTTATCGTACACTTTGAAAGCTCTTGTCTATTCTCTCTCTATCTCTCACTCATCATCTCTTTTTGAGTATTAAGGTGTGTATGCTAAGGTTCATGTGTTGGAAGATCTTACAAACCTGTGATTTATTGTTATTGAGGCCCACCCCACTTCCAACATTTGGTATCTCAGCATAATTGACATACACCCTTAACAAGATGAGTGACTATAGACATGAGAATAAAGACAAGCTTGAGGGAATGTCTAATTATCCAATGTGGAGTTGAGAATGAACCAACTAGTGTACAAGATGCACTACATAGTCCTGTATGGAAGAAAGCTATGCAAGAAGAGATTGATTCTATTCATAAGAATCAAACATAAAAAGCTTTGTGAGTTACCAAAAGGTTTTGAAAATTCTGGTTATGTTAAAGCTGAAAAAAATCTTTTGATTATTATTATCATATATGCTGATGATATGATCATGACAGGTCCCAAGGATTCAGAGCAAATAGAGATGCTGACAGAGTAATTAATCAAGAAATGAGGAAGGTCCCAAACAAAATAAGAGATCTAGAAGATCATCTCAAAATTCTCCAAGAAGACTGAGATGAATGGAAAGTTGAGACATATCGGCTTCAAGAAGAAATTATTCATTTGAAAATTTCCAAGGAAGAGGGAGAGATTACAAAACTAGATGACCTAAAAGAGGAAATCAAGAATGATTGGAAGACGGATATGCAAGAACACATTAGATCAAAAATGGAGGCAACACAAAATAGTTGGGTGGAACTAAAGTAAAAACATTAAAAAAGAAGTCAACGAAGCAATAAAAAGTGAATACATCCATGTACAAGACACACTTGAAGAGGAGAGACTAAGATAGGTTTGACGTTTGCATGTGAGAATCACAGGCCTACCTAAAGGCACATCAGCGGAAATGGATTTTACGGGCACGACAAGAGGGACAGAAGGCTTTTTATCGCGGCGGTAAAGTCTTCATAGACTGACTCCCTATCAAATAGGGCTATGCGGCCTATGAGGCAACACCACACTAGAAGCCACCACTTAGGGGAGCAATGTGGAACAGCAACGAAGCACTTTGGACACGGCCAACCAGACTAGAGGAGATCTTAGATACTCATGACTTTGCTTGCATCATAGAGACCCACAAGAGCCCAGAAAGGGGCCTCCCTCGCATTGCAAGTTTTCACCGGGAATCTGCATTCAAGGTCACGACGAGACAAAGTATGGCACGGGGGTCGGAGGAGGGGGGGTCACCATCATATTTAGAAGGGAGATACAAAGCTGGATCCATAACATAGGTAGAGACGAGGAGGCACAATACATGTGGGTCCGCATGGAGATAGCGCCGGAGAGCTTGGTTTACATTGTCATATGCTACTTCCCACTAGGCGGATCCCGATACGCAAGACATGACCATGGAGGACCGACTCTAGACAGAGATTCATCATACACCGTACGTTTCAGATGAGATACTACATTACAGCACCCTAGGTGAAGTCTTCCTCATGGGGGACTTCAATGGCCGCACTCAGCCACGTAACTCTGGGTCATGACATGAAGCATCCACAGATTATAAGGGGAAGAGACCTAGTCAAGATGAGAACCATTAGAGTATCAATGAATATGGGTCGGGACACCACCACGTATTGCAAACATCTACTTGAGCTAGGCAGCGGACACGTTCTCGTTACATATAGAGGGATGCACTACTAGCCAGGCTCGGGTGGACTTACTTGCTTCCCTCACTATGGGGGGAGGGGTGGGGGTGGAAAGGATTGAGACTCCGTGCTACATGCAGACATACCTGCCACACCACCTTCGAGTCATCATTGGGAAGCTTTGAGTTTTATCACGTCAGCTCGAGATCGAGAGGGGCCGAGCTAGAGGAGTACCTCAAGAGGAGAGATGGTGCCCAATATGAAATACATAGATTGAGAGTGAGAAGCATTTGGTTACTAGATGGCCGGCATACTCAGCCCTACGAGCAGAGTTCTACATAGAGGAGTCACTCGAGCTGTGCATGACCATTGGAGACCAACGGAGAATGGGACTCTTCCTCACGACGGCATATGAGAGATGAGAGCACATCAGCATCAAACACAGATGAGCAGCCAGCAGACTATTACTCAGTTCTTTCAACGAGTTGGGCCACATCATGCGGATCCACCTCCCAAAAGCATAGGGCTCACACTCCTGCAAGAAGCAGCACAGAGAATGCGTCGCAGACCACATATGATTGGGTATCGACAACCATGACTTCACAAGGAGGATATCTCACACATCAGGATAGCACACGATCACAAGATGGAGTAGAGGCGCACCACCACCACTCACAGCCTTCTTTCAGGAGGTACTCGCCGTTGATGTACCACATACTCCACCCACCTCCACCCATCATCAACAATTAGGGTATACACATTTACTCCCCCATGGGTCCCCCTTGTATTAGGTGGTCATTATCTGTAGAAGCCACGCTCCCCCTCATGCACCACTACATTATCCCCACTACCCCCTCATTACCAAGTACACCATCCGTTTGTTGTTTTTCAGCCTACACAATTTGGTGTAGCAAGTATTTTATCTTTTCATTTCTACATAGAGATCACCATAGTTCTACATGGTTTTGTCTTATAGGCCAAGTTTGGCATTTGGAAGACATTAATATAACTTTGAAGTTTGTTTTTTTCTTTCTCTCTCTCAAAATCATTCCATTTCATCTCTCTCTCTCTCTCTCTCTCTCTCTCTCTCTCTCTCTCTCTCTCTCTCTCTCTCTCTCTCTCTCTCTCTCTCTCTCTCTCTCTCTCTCTCTCTCTCTCTCTCTCTCTCTCTCTCTCTCTCTCTCTCTCTCTCTCTCTCTCTCTCTCTCTCTCTCTCTCTCTCTCTCTCTCGCTCTCTCTCTCTCTCTCTCCCCCCCCCCCCCCCAAAACACACCACTAGATGGCTCTTTAACATTCTAGTCACTAAAGCCTCAATGTATTCATTAACAATATTGACCCCGAGATACCACTCAACTCATGAACATAAACTGAGAGGCCATAAATTCCACATAATCCATTGTTGTTTATTCTCAAACCATTGGTTCCACACGATCACATGTCCTTCATAGCGGGCTACAAAGGTATCCGTTGAAAATCCTTCAATGGAGCTTTTCTCACATCCAAACAATTAGCCAAATCGTGAGAGCACATTTCTTGGTATCCGCAAGTCACACAATGTTTTATAGAATAAGGATTGGATATGCAGAAATCACCACCCTTCAATTACGATGCAAGTTCCATTCCCTCTCATTCATCTCTTCCAAAGCTATGGGAACATGAGTACTAAAGTGAAATTATGGGAGTTCTATACTATGAGACATGGCTCACACCTTTAGAGCCTCACCCTCATGAGATGTAATGTGACCATAATCGATTCCTAAACCTACTATAGGATGGCTTCATAGAAAGGCCACAATACATGGACATATGCTAGCCACACAGCTTGTGCATGCCAATTGACAAACTCGCAATATTCTCCTACAAAATAGAGATCAAGGGATGGAAAGAGTTACAACACTACCCAAGATAGAGAGGGTACGTAAGGAATGTACATAGTACGTGGAGAGGAAAGAGCATTTTGTCTTCCAATGAAGAGCATATGAGATTATCAAAGAGACATACGGAAACCTGTTCATAGGACAACCCATTCCCTCAAAGCTCATGGAGTGCCCGGACCAATGCCACCTCAATTATTTTATAGCCCATACATAACTGAAAGTGGAGGGAAGTTCGTCCCTCATCACAAACTCCTCGAGAGGTTTGTAGTGCCACATGCACCCATAAAACAGAGAAGGGTCACCCTTCCATGGACAAAGGATATGATCTAGAAGTCAAACCTGAATACTTGAGATTAGAGCTCTTGGACTTCAGTCAAGACAAATCAAAAAGACCTAGACTCAACATCAGAAGCCTACCTAAGAGCAGAGGTCCCAAATGCCAGGTACTTCAGTGTCTTTATACGGAAAGCTCTCGCCATACAAGATCTCACCATGTAACATACACTAATTCCCCAGATCTGTACAGGATTGAGCTAACTAACTTCGTGCATTCTCATGTTGCATCATCTCCAGCGTATACATACACCTAGAGATAAACCTCCATCCCACATATATGGATAACCCAAGAGATCGAGCTCCATGCCCATATGCCACCCTGCCATGGCTTCCATACACCTGCATAAAGTTTTGATTCTATTCTATTTTGTACCTCTGCTTTTCCTTGATGAATGGAAGACACTCAGATGACTGGACGTTAATACACATCTCTCTCTCTCTCTCTCTCTCTCTCTCTCTCTCTCTCTCTCTCTCTCTCTCTCTCTCTCTCTCTCTCTCTCTCTCTCTCTCTCTCTCTCTCTCTCTCTCTCTCTCTCTCTCTCTCTCTCTCTCTCTCTCTCTCTCTCTCTCTCTCTCTCTCTCTCTCTCTCTCTCTCTCTCTCTCTCTCTCTCTCTCTCTCTCTCTCTCTCTCTCTCTCTCTCTCTCTATCTATCTACCCCCCTCCCTCCCTCCCTCCCTCCCTCCCCCCCCCCCCGCCCGCCCCCCCCCCCCCCTCTCCCCCCTCTCCCTCCCTCCCTCTCTCTCTCTCTCTCTCTCTCTCTCTCTCTCTCTCTCTCTCTCTCTCTCTCTCTCTCTCTCTCTCTCTCTCTCTCTCTCTCTCTCTCTCTCTCTCTCTCTCTCTCTCTCTCTCTCTCTCTCTCTCTCTCTCTCTCTCTCTCTCTCTGTGTGTGTGTGTGTGTGTGAGCGTGCTTCTATCTTTCAAAACGGCAATTCCATAGAGTCACACAATCTTCATACCTGAATTCAAGCAATGACTATAGTTCGAAGGACAATTCGGAGAATTAATTGTAGCAAATGCAGGATGCGATTGCGTGTGGGCAAGCCTGCAGGAAGCAAAAGAGCCCCATTAGAACAGATTAAATGTAGTAGAAAAGACAATAACAGCGTACTTGCAGTGAAAGGAAAGCCCCGAAAGGGCTGAATAGCTGAGCATAGTGCAGCGGGCGATGCTAACGTCCCCTCATCTTCCTCGACTTACTGATAATTATCTTTCGTTCCTTTATCTAGCACGGTATATTGTCATGGCCTCGACTTACCGATATTTATCTTTATTGTCATGCTCTTGCTATGATGATTGTTGGGTTTCTTTTTATATCTAGATGAGGGGAGAAAGGGGGGGGGGAGGGGTAAGATAAACACCATGGAAAGTCTATACATGGCATATAATTGGTGCATAATAGAGAAAGGGATGCAAAATATAGGAAAGATATTTAATAATTGGTTGGATAAAGATATGACCAATATTTAAATCAAGTACAAAAAAAAAAATGGATGGAGATATGATACTAATCTTTTTATGGAGTAGAAATGTTGTATGAGTACAAAATATAAGATGGTCTATTTAGATATGGGACGAGGAAGATGTGTACTAAATATTTCTCTATTATGTATATCATGAGGTCTTTCCAACATAGATGAGTTATTCACACTTGTTCCATGGCAATTGGACCTCAATTTATGCAACTTATGGATCTAGTGGACTTGATACTCACATCATTACTTTTGTACATAAAGTAATGTTGACCTTATCTTATTCTCTGCGTCATTAGTTTTCCATGAGGAATTGTCAAAAGCTTTATCGAACTTGAAACCATGGGATAATTAGTCTCAAATGTATGCTTGCATTGAGCGTTTAAAATGGAAGGCCCCAAATGAGGAAACATGAGGTCACCAAATAACTTGTGTGTGGTTACAAGATGATGGAATGTTGAATAAATATCCCATATCCACATTGCATAGGAAAAGGGACTCTAGACAAGTGCATAATTGTGGTTTGGGGCATCGCCTTGATTAGGTGCTAGCAAGCTTCATTTTGAGGAGAGAAACCTTGACCCCATGACAAAGCAAACATTGTCAAAATATTCATTTTTCGACTATGCTTTCAAGTAAGTTGGAAGTGGCCAAGTAGGACATGTGATAGGTTGGCCTAATTCTATTGTGGTCCGTATAAGCAAGGTGTATCCTTCTCAAAAAATGTGAGAAACATTTTTTAGGAATCCAACATCTATTTAGATCCCCATGACGCTTTCTAGGGTGTACAAGATGCTATTTACTACTTTGTAACCAATTCGCATTTTTTTAGTTGAATATGTGTTTTAGTTCTCTTCTTCTTCTTCTATATATTTTTCTCTCTTATGTCCTTTCATCTCTCTTACATGATGCCAAAGCATAAACGCATATTATGAAGTGCTTTTTTTTAAGAAAACACACAACTTTAATCGATGGACAAGAATATAAGACATCAAAAATATTGGTGTAAGAATAACTTTTGCATCATCATCTTATACCAATTCTACAATAGGCACCTTATTTGGCATTATAGCAATGCAAGTTAATGTGATAGGTATAGCACTTTAGCCCCTATGTGTTGTTCGTCGAAGTGGTAATTCTTTTGTGTAGTTTAAAATGTAAATCATATATACTTTCTCATGAAATGCTACTTAAAACATATTGAAATTCCTATGGCATACCGTTGATACATAGTGGCAATGAGGCAGCCAAAAATTGGTATGCATACGTTTACACTATGAATGGAATGGCAATATTTATGGGTATATCCTGATAAATTATGCCTTGTTCTATTGTCTATTTGCTTGTTTCAAGTGATACAGCGTTGAATGTATGATGGCTATACAAACTATGAGTTAGTGTAGTTATAGTTATGCACTATTTTAAAAGTGTTTGACATGAGTGCTACAATGTACATACCAATTTTCTTGGAGTTGCAACAAAATTAACAATCTTATGTTCAAGAATAGGGCAATCACTAACATATTATTGTTATTTTTATTCCAAGTGCAACAACATGGATATGTGCACTGCATACACAGAACCACATCACAAGATTCATTCGTCATCACACAAAATTAACCTTGTATCACTCGAAACAGACAAATAGACAACAAAACATGGCATAATTTAAGACACTATGCAAAACATGGTATATAGCCACCAATGCTCTCAATCCATTCACAACGCAAACCTATCAGTTACATGCATGCTAACTCATGACCTACTTGAATGCCTTATAGGCATCATGTATCAACAATATGGCATAGGGCTTCCAATTACATTTCATCACAAACCTTGCATCAACTACTTAAAGACGATCTATATCTAACCCAATGTGGGCCAAGAACATGCGTCAATAAATTGAATGAGAAGATGTCACTTTTTTGCTCAACAAATGGCATTGGGAAATCACAATTATACTGTTACACTTATGTGTTCCTCGAGTAGCTTTGATGTGAACCTTTTCCCTATACATGGGCACTTTTTACTCTAGTGTTGGCTAGAGGTTTTTTCCCCATGTTACCACATACTTGATATTCTCATATGTGGTGGTACTTTGTACTTAGGGATATCATTCAGCTGTTACTTCAGTTCAGTTCATCGATCAATAGAGAGAGCTATTCCAGCCATCGTCTTCTCCCTGTGTCTTGCTGCATTTGTGCTCCTTGTGTGTGCTTCTTGTGTGTCTCTCGCACTTCTACACACACCCAACAGTGGTACCAGAGCAGGTTCAACTCCTTCTCAAGTTTTGGTTTTTCGCGTCGCGGTGCGCGTGCACTTTAACGGTGCAAATCGACTTCGGAGCATAGAACTGTGAATTTCAGCAGCCCGAAACATTTCCATCAGGTGCGCTGGGGTTTTACTCCCATTTCAAAGCCATTCGTGCAGTCAGAATCGCCATCAGAGTGATTGTTTCTGAGCTGAAATTTCAGCACTCATTTCAGTTTTCGTCGAAGTGAAGATTTTGTCACATTCTTTTTCCTTAGTGAAATGGCGGGCAGCAATGACTTGTTTGGCATGCTTCAAGTTGAAGATAAGCTTGATGGGACCAACTATCCGGTGTGGTCTTACATGATGAAGCACGTTCTTGTTGCAAAACAACTTTGGAACATAGTGGCAGATGTAGATCGAAGACCGGCAGGTGCTTCTACTTCACAGTCTACTGTCACAGATGGAGCTTCTTCTTCGAGTACAGTGGTTTCTCCTTCTCCACCTACATAGGAGCAGCTTAGATGGGATGGAAAAGATGCTCAAGCTCATGATTTGATTGCGCTTTCAGTGAAGCGTCATACAGTTCCACACATTCGGTCATGTTCTACATCACGACAGGCATGGGACACTCTTGCTTCTTTGTATGCCGTGCATAATGAAGCACGTGTTGCATACTTGAGGATGCAACTTGAGGATGTATGTATGGCTGAAAATGAGTCAAGTGTATGTGACACGCATCAAGAACTTGAAAGAGCAATTGGCAAACATATATGAGATCATTCCGGATGCATCACTCATTTCTACATTGTTGAAAGGATTACCGGAATCTTTTCAAAGCTTTGCTACTACACTCCGTTTGGTTGCAAAAGGAAATCCTAATATGTATGCATTTGATGAGGTTGTGTCTCTTCTTTTGCAAGAAGAGCAATCTAGAGTGAATAGGAGTGGTTTGATTGAGGGAACGCAAGCACTTGCTATCTCACAAAAGGGAAAAAGCAAGTATGGTTCAGCTTTTGGTTCATCAAAACCAAAGCCTCAAGCTTCCTCTTCCACTCATTCCTCTAATGATGGTGATTTGCAAAATAAGAAGAGATGCAAATATTGCCGGAAGGCTGGTCATACTATTGATGAGTGTAGAAAGCTTGCTAAACGCAATGAAAAGAAGAAGGAATCGGGCATGTCTATTGCTAAAAATTCAGCAAATGCAAAGAATGATGAAGCTAACATGGCTCAAGATTTTTGGGCATGTGTTGTTACATGTCATTATGATGCTTCTTTACATTCTAAATGTATGGTTGTGAGTGAGGCTCATTCGGATTGGTTCTTTGATAGCGGTGCTTCAAAGCACATAACATCATGCAAAAGATTTTTTGCCTCTTTGAAAGATGCACCTAAAGGAGGACATGTGGTGTGTGCAAACAATGCCTCTTATCCTATCATTGGAGTAGGAGAAATTGAGCTTACGGCTGCAAATGGAGGTGTGATTCTCTTGAAAAATGCATTGTATATGCCCGGTATCAAGAAGAACTTAATTTCAGTTCCGTTGATTGCCAAAGTTGGACCTTCATGTACACTTTGTTGATGATAAGTGTATGGTTCATGATTTCAGCAATGGCGATGTTATCGTGATGTCCGGTACATTATGTAATGGTTTGTATCGCATGGATACATACAAGAGGGCTGCCTCGAATGCCTTAGTTGCTCATACTTCTTCCATGGCTGAAATGGAGCTTTGGCATGCTCGTTTTGGTCATTTAAACTTCAATAGTTTGCTCTACTTGCAAAAGAAGGACATGGTTATTGGCTTGCCTACACTTGAGTCCATTGAAAAGCATGCATGTGAAGGTTGCATTCTTGGAAAAATGCATCGTGCTTCTTTTCCAAAAGATAGTCACACACACACTACAAAAAAATTGCAACTTGTTCATAGTGATGTATGTGGTCCGGTCAAGACTCCATCTTTTGGGAAGCATGTATATTTTGTTACCTTCATTGATGATGCTACTCGCCATACATGGGTGTATCCTATGAAAGCAAAGAATGAGGTATTTTCTTGCTTCAAAGCATTTTTAGCTGTGGCTGAAAAATTTTCTTCACAAAAGCTTTTGACTCTACGCACGGATCGTGGTGGTGAATACATGTCACTTGAGTTTAATGCTTTTCTTCGTGAAAGAGGTATTTCACACCAATGTACGGTGCCATATACACCTCAACAAAATGGTGTTGCCGAGCGTAAAAATAGAACTCTACTGAAATGGCACGATGTATGGTTAAAGGAAAGCATCTTCCTCATAAGTTTTGGATGGAAGCAGTCATGTGTGCAAACTATGTGTTGAATCGCTGCCCTACAAAAGCATTGAGAGTCATCACTCCTTATGAGGCTTGGAATGGTCATAAGCCTATGGTTAGTCATATGTGTGTGTTTGGTTGTTTGGCATATGCTCTTGTGCCATCACAACAACGTCACAAACTTGATGACAAGGCAAAGAAATGTATATTTGTTGGTTATAGTGCTGAAAGTAAGGGATATCGGTTGTACCATCCATTGACGAACACAATTATTATGAGTCGAAATGTGATATTTGCTGAAAATTCAGTTTTCCCTCTACTTGAATGCAAAAAAGTGCCAACAGTTAGCTCACAAGATGTGTTCGATACACTCATGCCTTTGTTCCAAAATGGTGCGCTTGACTATGGCCATGTAGACCAGCCATCTGAGGTTCAAAGGGCTGAAAAATTCCAGCCAAATTGGGCTGAAAATGCAGAGAATTTCCAGCCAAACATGGCTGAAAAAATTCAGCCAAAAATTGTCAAAACTGTTGGAAATTTCCAGCCACTTATGGCTGAACATTTGCGTCAAAATATGGTTGAAACTGAGCCTGAAATTCAGCCCACACATGATGTCCATATTGAAGATGTTTTACATAATGAACGCATGTCTATCAAGAGTGCACAATCTATGCCAAAGTGGCTGAAACAAACTTTGCAGGATAGCAAATTGAGTGCACCTTTACTTGGTAGAACAAGATCAAGCTCTCACCATGCATCAAGTAATTTTGTGGATTATTCTCTTATTGCTACAACATGTAATGAAGAGCCACTTTCTTTTGAAGATGCATGTGACTATCCACAATGGATGAGTGCTATGCAATCAGAAATGGATTCCATACATAAGAATGGTACTTGGGAGCTATGTGAATTGCCAAAAGGAAAGAATGCCATTGGTACAAAGTGGGTTTATAAGATTAAGAGAAAATCTGATGGTAGCGTTGATTGCTACAAAGCTCGATTGGTTGCCAAAGGATATGCACAACAATATGGCATTGACTATGAGGAAACTTTTGCACCTACTTCATGCATTACTACCATTCGTACCGTGGTTGCATTGGCTACCCATCGAGGTTGGAAAGTGCATCAATTGGACATAAAAACAGCCTTCTTGAATGGAGATTTGCAAGAAGAGGTCTATGTGAAACAACCTCCTGGATTTGCTATGAAAGGGAAAGAGCATATGGTTTGTCGCTTGCATAAAGCCTTATATGGTCTCAAGCAAGCTCCACGTGCATGGTATGACAAAATACATAAGCACTTGATTGCTCTTGGCTTCACATGTAGTCCAATTGAAAGCACACTCTATGTACGCAAAAATGGGGCTGATCTTATAGTGCTTGTTCTTTATGTTGATGACATACTCTTGACTGGGTCATGTGATGCAAAACTTGACATTCTTATGGCTGACTTGCAGCATACTTTTGATGTCACTTATCTTGGTCTTTTGAGCTACTATCTTGGCATCCAGTTTGTATCCGTTGAGGGGGGAATTGTTATGCATCAAGCAAAGTATGTTGAAAAACTACTTCAGCGTTTTGACTTTGAGGATTGTAAGCCAATTTCCACACCAGTTGAGACAGGGTTCAGGTTCTCAGTTGAGGATTCGAGTGATGCATTTGACACTTCTCTTTATCAACAAGCTGTGGGATGTCTTATATATGCATGCAACACAAGGCCGGATATACAGTATGTAGTTTCCCAGTTGAGTCGATTCATGCATAGCCCTGGCACTAAGCATTGGCAAGCGGTGAAACATGTGTTTAGATATCTCCGAGGCACTTTGAGCTTAGGTCTCTTTTATGGCAGAGATGTTCAGCCATGCTTGCATGCTTTTACAGATAGTGATTGGGCTGGTTGTTATGATACTCGTGTGTCCACTAGTGGTAATTGCTTTTTCCTTGGAGACTCATGCATATCTTGGTTGAGTAAGCAACCTACAGTGGCGACATTGAGTTGTGAAGTTGAGTACAGGGCAGTTTTCACAGCTACAGTGGAGTGTATATGGTTGAGACGCCTATTGATGGATCTTTGCATGGAGATTGATGTTGCTACGCATATTCTCACAGATAGTCAGAGTGCTTTGGCCGTTGCACGAAACCCAGTGTTTCATGCACGGACCAAACATATTGAGGTGCATTATCACTATGTGAGAGAGCTCCTTAATGCAAGAGATATTGATTTGGTATATGTGCCTACACAAGATAATGTGGTAGACATATTCACCAAAGCTCTTCCACGGGAAAAGTTTGAAGCTTTTCGCAAAGCTTTAGGCTTATTACCTTGTGGGGGTTGATCTGTCACTCCCTGTATGTGTTCACATCATTCGCTCCAGGGGAGTTTGTTACACTTATGTGTTCCTCGAGTAGCTTTGATGTGAACCTTTTCCCTATACATGGGCACTTTTTACTCTAGTGCTGGCTAGAGGTTTTTTCCCCATGTTACCACATACTTGATATTCTCATATGTGGTGGTACTTTGTACTTAGGGATATCATTCAGCTCTTACTTCAGTTCAGTTCATCGATCAATAGAGAGAGCTATTCCAGCCATCGTCTTCTCCCTGTGTCTTGTTGCGTTTGTGCTCCTTGTGTGTGCTTCTTGTGTGTCTCTCGCACTTCTACACACACCCAACATATAACAAAGTAATGATGTTTTGATCTTATAGACAGAGGTAAAAGAACATAAAAAAGTTAATTAATCTTTTTCTAAGTTAATAGAAGAATTAGAAACACATGTGGGTACATTTAACTAGCATGAAAAACACGTTTTCCATCACCAATTCATTTTTCCCAAAAAGATTAAAGATTGCCTTAGTAATGTCGAAGCTAAAGCTGCAATATTTATGTTGAGTGGTAGAGCCACCAGCCTAATGGTGGATTATTCTTAGATGAATCAGTTTTCAAGCAGTCATTGCGTAAGGTTAAATGTGAGATCATTGCACAATGGACTAATAGCATTAAGGCTTGGAAGGGCCAATTTGCTAGATAATTTTAAGATCATGAGAATGAAAAAAAAAAGACAATTATATAAAGTGGGTTAAGGTCCTTTGTGCTCCTCTAAACTCTTGGATGTGGTCCTCCAAAATGAACTTCATCCAAATCCTACCCTTAGGCCTATTAATCTTGGATAGCTAATTCAACAAAAACTTGTGAGTCCTTTTTAATGGAATTACAAAAATGTGATCGCTTTGGAACATACTCAAAATTTAGTATGAAACATGTCATCATGTGAAAGAGTACAAGAAAATCAAATCGCTTCACAAAAGCTTGTGCATGGTGAAACAATGGAAAGTTTGTCACTCAAATAAAAAAGAAAACTATAAGATCAAATGTTAGAAATGGGCAACTAGATGATTGTGGAGGAGTTACCAAAAAGGTGCATTTGTGATCTTCCACCAAAATGTGATGTTCATTGTGAATCAATGAAGATCTTCATCATTTGAATAAAAAATATATGAGATGAAATGTCAACAGTGAGCATCCAAAAGATTGATGGGGAGTTGGCAAGAAGTTTTATTTGTAGCCTTACACCAAAATATGATGGGTTAGTGTTACAAGGCAATGGAGTACAGTGGCATTGTCGACACCTAAGACATTTTACTCATATTGTTGTCCCCCTATCGATTGCCCCATGTGTCTCCAAACCAATTCAGATGGAGAAATGAATGCACATTGACTTTTGAAAGCTTGAAATGATTACTCACATAGGCCCCAATGCTCCAAGCTCCAAATTAGGATAGGGCTTTGCATGTATTTGTTGATGCATTAGAATTAGTGATTGGAGACTACATACAGTTTGGTACAAGTTGGTTGTCACATCACATGATGAGGTATATGATTTAGTGGCAAGGATGCCATATGGAAGGTCTCAAGGTTTCCATACGAGTTAGGACCCGAGAGTCTTAGAGACTTTATTGGTGAGTCTCATTCAAGTATGAGAAGCTTAGCACAAGGATATTTTTTTTATATATCTTTGTGTGTGGTCAACGTTGGCATGCAAAAGCGGCGATAAATCTGTATTGCAAAATAATGGTTAACATTAAACACCAGAATCAAAGTAGAGGTGCATGTGTGAATGGGTTCAACTCATAATCATGAGTGATAACACAATGCCATGAAGCACTCATGGCAGGTGATCGGTGCTTCCCATGGGAGATAAGAGGAAGATGAGCATGCTTCTTCTCTTCTCCTTTACTTCTAAGTAGATCATATACAAGGTGTGTCATATATATAGTGTGGAATGCGGAAGGATCTCATCTTTTGGATAAATTTGCACTCAAACAACATCATATGAGCTTTTAGTTGAGGACAACCTCCCATATTAGTCAAGATCAAGGAAATTAGTATTTGAAATTCTCTATAAATCCCATTTTGGGAGAGGAAAGTGAAGGAGAATAAAAAAAGATTTATTCGAATAATATATGTATATGTGAAGTAAAATGTATGGAATCCTATCAAAAGTCTAAAAACTTCAAAAATTGCAAATAAGGAGGAGCTTTTGGATTTCTCAAAAGTTCCATCTCCATCATTTTGGTCTAGATAAAATATAGCGAAAACTTTGGGGATGATTCCAAAGGGATTTTGAATGTAGGTTGACACATAGCAAGCCTAGAGTATGTATCTCCATGATCCTACAAGATATGGAGCAGAATGCATGTTCAATTGGTAGTTCCACCTTTGCTTACTTATCTGGCTTAAGGAAGAAACATCTACTTACCAATGACCCTAGGTGATATATATCTCTTCCATAGGGCATATCTTAATGATCAAGGATCAGATTGACACGATTTTGGTACCATTGTGAAGCCATCATCAAGAACTTTTGATTCTAAAATTTGTCAAAAGTCACTTCTGCAATCTATAACAAGGAACTGGCTACTTAATTTTCAAGATCTTTTAGAGAAGAATACTCATCAGAATGCTATGGCATATTTTTTTATGGATGATCAAGGATACATATATGTGTTTATGATCCTATGGTGTTATATCCTAGAGATGTACATGACTGAACAAATGAGAAGTTCCTTGCTTGGGGGATAGCTAAGGCCAAAAGCCAAAGAGTTCAGTACCTATTCGTGATGTCTAGATGAGTAGAGGAACCTTAGAGAGAACTCTATATGGTGACTAGGTGAGGGCTACGATAGGCTGGGAGGTGAGTAACAGGTATGTCATTCTCCATTTCTCACATTTGGTATTAGAGCTTGAAGTTCTTGGGTATGGTGGAGAAGAGGAAACATCTCATGCATGACAAGACGGGGTTTCTTTCCAATTTGGAGTGCTCTCCCTCATCCACAAGTGATGGGAACTCATCGAATTCAAAGCTCAAAGAGATAGTTATCTCGAGAGCTATGCAAAAGTGGTGCAATTTGGCATCAAAATAATGGTGCATGACAAGACGGGATTTCTTTCCAATTTGGAGCTGTGCATGACAATGTTGGAGTTAGACATCTATGGAAGCACACGAAAAGCACAAGGAAGAAGAAGAAGCTTGGAGCACAACACATAATACTGAACATATTACCACTAGAATGTATAAAGATAAGTGACCTGTCAGGGCTATAGGCATATATACAAGCCAAGGAAAAAACCTCTTAAAGAGGGAAAAAAGTGCCCCGATGGTCCTAGTGTGTTCACACACATCACTACCTAAATATATCAACAAATCCCTCCTGGGAGTGATGCGGTGAACAAGGAGTTGGCACTCATGTATAAGGAAGTGCCAAGCTATGTGGAAATCACTCCACAAAAGGAAGTAAGCCCAAAGCTTTGCGGAAAGCTTCAAACTTCTCCCTAGCCAGAACCTTCGTAAAAAGGTCTGCAATGTTCTCCTGCATGGGCACATATGCCAAGCTGATCTCTCTAGCAAAGAACCTCTCCCTGACATAATGATAATGCACCTCAATGTGCTGAGTGCGAGCATGGAACACAAGGTTCCTCGCAACTGCCAATGTGCTCTGACTATCAGTGAAGATGGTGGTGGCAGGAGACTGACCAACACCCAAATGAGCCATAAGGCGTCTGAGCCACACACACTTAAGAGTCGATGTGAAAGCTTCCCTATACTCAGTAGTGTCCACAGTAGGCTGCTTCTTGCTCAGCCAAGATATGCATGAGCTACCAAGCATGAAGCGAAAACCACTAGTGGACACACGAGTGTCATAGCAACCAGCCCAGTCAGAGTTAGAAAAAGCATGCGAATCTTGTGGTAGTGATCCTCTCTTGGGATAAAAAAACCCAAGTAGCCGGGTACCACTCAAGTAGCGAAAGTTGCGCTTAACCACCTGCCAATGCTTGACACCTAGGCAATCCATAAACCTGCTCATCTGTGAGACAGCAAACTAAATATCTGGCCGAGTAATGCATAAGTAAATTAGGCATCCAACAACCTACTAATAGAGAACAACATCAAATGCATCTCCAGCATCATCAAGAATCAATCGTAAACTTGTATCCATAGGAGTGGCAATAGGTTTACACTCTTCAAGGGAAAAACACTACAATAATGTGTAAATATATTTCGTTTCACACAAAGCCATTCCACCATCAACGTGCATAAATTGAATGCCCAAATAATGATGCAAATGCCCCAAATCAAACATATCAAATGAGGCATGCAAATCAGCCTTAAAATCAGCAATCTCATGAGGAGCATGTCATCAACATACACCACAATGATAAGAAGTACATCATTAGCATGCTTAACATATAAGGTGCTTTCAGTTGGATTGTTCTCAAAACCATGTGCAATCACATAGGCATGTATCTTTTCATACCAAGCACGTGGTGCTTGCTTCAAACCATATAAAGCCTTTCTTAACATGCACACCTAGTTTTCATGCCCTTTCTGCACAAAGACACGGGGCTGAAGAATATACACTTCTTCATGCAAGTCACCATTCAAAAATGTAGTTTTAATGTCCAACTAATGTACTTTCCAACCATGATGGGTTGCAAGTGCACATATGCTCCGAACAGTAGCCATACGACATGTATGTGCAAAGGTCTTATCAAAATCAATGCCTCTTTCCTATGCATAACCCTTTGCAACAAGTCTAGCCTTATACTTGTCAATTGTTCCATCATGCTTACGCTTTAGCTTGTATACCCACTTAGTGCCAATGGCCTTCTTGCCAGGAGGCAAGTCACATAAAGACCAGGTACCATTTTTCATGATAGCATCATATTCAGGCTACATTGGAGCCATCCAATGTTCAAAATTTTGTGCTTCATCAAACAAAACGGGCTTAGTCTCATTACAGAGACTAGATGCAGCCATAGCATAGCAATCTGATGCAAAAGAGGCACTATGAGAGCCTGATCAAGTACGATATGACAGAGGTGCATCTAATTTGCTATCATGCAAAGTCAGCACCAGCCATTTTGGCATAGTTTTTGCCTCCTCAATATCAGCTCTCTCATCAATAAGTGCATCATGTAAATCTGCATCAGAAATGGGATGATCTACATCATCACATGAAACCTGAAAGGCTAAGAAGTTGCCTCATTAGGACCAGCACTAGACTGCCCACCTGCAAAAAGAGGCAACAAAGTATCATACATGTCTTTGGAGCTAACAAATGTCTCCTTAGTACATGAAAGCAATGGCTGAATAACATCTTCCACAAAAACAACATCACGGCTAACCAGAATGCGTTTAGTCTATGGATGATACAAACGATAACCTTTACTTTCAGAATTGTACCCAACAAAAATACATTTTACTGCTTTATCATCCAGTTTTCTACGATGTTGTTTAGGCACTAATCCATATGTCAAACAACAAAAAACATGTAGATGAGAAACAAATGGCTTGCGATCATGCCAAGCCTCATATGGAGTGATAGACTGCATCACTTTAGTGGGACACTTGTTAAGAACATATGCTACACACATGACAGCCTCAAGTCGGAAACTATGTGGTAAAGCCTGACTCTTGACCATACACCTCGCCATCTCCATGAGTGACCTGTTCTTCTGTTCAACAACTCCATTCTGTTGAGGTGTATATGGCACTGTACATTGGTGTTTTATCCCATGTTCAACCAGAAATGTAGAACACCATTTCAGATTTCTACAGGCGTAGCAAACTAACAAAATTTGGATGACCAAAGCATGCATGCCAAAGTTTTGCATCTGATATAGCTTGAGAATCATGTACTACACATGCTAAATCATTCACAGATCTTTCATAGTCTATGAGCTTATACAGTCCACGACATAAAATGCCAGAAGCAATAATCAGGTCGCCATTTGACATATCATGAATTGTACATTTGTCATCAACAAATTTCACAACCAAGCCAATGTTGGCTAATTCAGAAACTGATAACAAATTCTTCTTGATCCCTGGCACAAATAAAGCATCTGACATAGTGAAAGAACTACCATCAGTAGTATTCAAAATGATCTTACCAACTCCCATGACAGGAAAAGAGGAGTTGTTGGCGCATGTGACAGTATTCCTTGTAGGGGCAGGCTCAAGTGAAGTGAAGAAACTACGTTGCGAGGTAATATGTTTGGTTGTCCCACTATCAAAATACCAAACATCTGAGACATACACTGCTCATGAGAAGATGGGTCAAAACTACAAATAGTAGTAAATGCCCATTCTTCATTCTGCACAAGGTTAGCAGACTCTATTTTTGATGTAGAGGCCTCTATAACAACCATTCCAACCTCCTTTTTCTTTGCTTCTTTTGCAGCCACTTTTGGACAATTCTTTATGATATGATCATTTCCTTTACAATACTTGCAAAACAATTTCTAGTTTTTCTATTTCTTCTCATCTTCATCTTCCTTCTTTGAATGTGTAGCATTTGCATATTTCTGCTTACTAGTAGATGAGCTCCATTTACCTTTGGCCTTGGGATGGCTAGCTAGGAAAGCTTGATCTGCAACACGCATAATAAACATGTTCTACCTAGACTGATCTTCCTGCAATAGAACAGAAACTAACTCCTCAAATGACAAGGCATTTGGATTTCCTTTCATCATCAAACGAAGAGTAGAAGCAAAACTCTGATATGAAATAGGAAGACTATTTAGAATGGTCTACACAAGTGAGCTATCTCGTATAACCTCATCAATAGAAATCAACTGTTCTTTTAAATCCTTGATCTTTGTTTTTAATATTGTCCATAGAATAACCTTCGTTCATGTGCTCACTCTCCAATTGTTTTCAAAGGTAAGCAACACGAGCCTCATTCCTAGCCTGGTACAATGTGGTAAGTGTATCCCAAGCATCCTTGGCTATTCTGCAAGAGCAAATGTGAGGAATAATGGCATGTTTGACAGACAAAGCTATCAATGCATGTGCCTCAGCATCTCTGCCATCCCAACGAATTTGCTCTACAATAGGTGCAGCAGAAACTGAAACACGAATAGGAATTTGCAAAATATCACCATCTTTGACACCTTCTACGTAGTTGTAACAGTTGCAAGTGTGATAACACGTTTTTCAACACCCTGCACAATGTTCCATAGTCTTTTTACAACCAATACATGTCGCATCATATAAGGCCATAACGAGTAGTTGGTACCATCCAACTTATCCTCAATAGCCAACATACGGAATACATCACTGCTTTTAGCCATGGCCGGTGACTAAAATACCTTTATGTAGAAAATTGATTGTATCTGATAAAAAAGTTGAACAGAACTACCGAGACAAACTCTACTAAACCTATAGCAGACTTCGAGACGCTTATAGTGGCGAAACAAAATTGGTATATACCTTTGGCACAAAAGGACAAATTAGCCTACACAAGCGCTATGATAGTGCATTCGGAGGCTGAAACGAGCTCAGATCGTGATTTTGGCACCACAAAGTGAAGCGGTTTTGATCTCCGAAACACCTTAAGTATACATACCAAATTTTGTGTGATTTTGAGACTATGACCGGAGGGGTTTCGACGATGCCGTAGATGAAGCGATGAGCTACTCTGGTACCAATTGTTGGAGTTAGACGTCTGCGGAAGCATGCGAACAGCACAAGGAAGAAGGAGAAGCTTGGAGCACAACACACAATAGTGAATGTATTACCACTAGAATGTACAAAGATAAGTGACCCATTAGGGCTATAGGCGTATATACAAGGAGAAGAAAAAATCTCTAAAGAGGGAAAAAAGTGCCCCGGTGGTCCTAGTGTGTTCACAAACATCACTACCTAAATATATCAACAGACAAGATGGGATTTCTTTCCAATTTGGAGTGCTCTCCCTCATCCACAAGTGATGGGAAGTCATCAATTTCAAAGCTCAAAGAGATAGTTATCTCGAGAGTTGTGCAAAAGTGGTGCAATTTGGTATCAAGAGTGGGCCCAAGGAGGGGGCAAATCATTGAACCACTAAGGCATAGCTTCGACACAACCAAGATGTATATTTCTTGTTTATTTCAAATAGAAAAGCAAGCCAACTACATAAAGATTGGGTATTGGACCCATAACCTCCTACATTGGGGACAAGTGCTCTAACCACTAAGCCACACCAGCTTGATGCAAGAAAAATGCTTTCTCATATTGAAAAAAGGAGATCCTACCTGATGTGCACAATGAGGAAAGATGGGTTGAGAGAGAGATAGATAGATAGAGAGAGAGAGAGAAAGAAAGAAAGGGGAAGAGCAAAAGATACAATAAATAGATAGAAAGGATGAATGATAGATTAAAAATGAGAGGTAGAAGGAAAGAGACAAAAGAATGAGAAGGATAAAGAGAAAGGATGAAAGAAGAGGAAGAGCGAAGAAGAAAATCAAGAGTGAGATGAAAAAGAAGATAGAGGGAGAGAAGGGTAAGATTAGTGAGAGAGAGAAAGAGAATAGTAGAGAAAGAGAATAGTAGAGAAAGAGGAAGAGAATGATATGAAGAAAGAGAAGAAGAGAGGAAGAAAGAGAGAAAGAAAGAGAGAAAGAGAGAAGGAATTAGAAAAAGAGAGATAGACAAAGAGAAAGAAATAGAGAGATAGACAAAGAGAAAGAAATAGAGAAAAGTAGAAATTTCAAGAGAGGATATGAAAGAGAGAGAATCACACTCACACATACTTTTGCAAAAAAAAAGGGGAAAGAGAGAGAGAGAGAGAGAGAGAGAGAGAGAGAGAGAGAGAGAGAGAGAGAGAGAGATGCATATGCACTCTAGTATACATGCCCACATACATGCATTCAATTATGCATATACACATACATTTATGGTAGGCATGCATACAAACAAACATATGTAAATTCATATATGCATACATATATGTATGAATACATGCATATTGGGGTATGTATTTTTAGGTCACATTTAATATTAGTTTTTCATGTGTTTCTTTTAGGAAATTAGAATTCTTTCAGATTTCCTCTTTGCTAACGGTGTTTTTGGATACCTCCCTTCACAAAAAGATTCAGAACTTTCTCTAATCTCATCCAAATGAGATAATTCAATTCAAATTGGTATAGGTTCTTTGTTTAAGGGGCTGTCTAATGGATTGATACAAGATCTAAGGGGATTAGTGCAAACAAGTAGTGGAGACAATTTAGTTTGTCGTTTTGATTCTCAAAGAGAGATGGTGTCCATGTACCTATGTTTAATATTTTGGCCATAACTTTTTTATACAACATCCAAATTGAGAAGTTTAACTTGGCCTAGATTTTTCACTTCAATAGCTATAATTTTCATGTATTTGTAAACCACTAAAATCGACCTTCACACACACTTTTAGTTGGTTGTTGACTAGCAAGGGGTGCTTCTAGAATGACATGTGTGACCAATTATGATGTTTATAACTTTTTTAATCACATTTAGCATCACTAGAGAGTTGAATACATTCATTATTGCATCTTTGTACACACGATTTCATTTACTTATGTTCTTTAATAAAATCATGACAAGTTTTCTCTTGTGTTTTCATAATTTTTTCGTAGGTACTAAAGCAAGAAGAAATTCACTTGAATAAACTTATGCTTCTTATTGATTATAGTTGTTTTTGTTTTAATTCCGTTTTAGTAGGAAAATGTTGCCTACATTTTTGTAACCACATGGCATTATATGCCATGGAAATACTAGAAATATATAGTATCTGAGAGAGAAATTATTATGCATCTTTTTAAAGTAGTAGCAAAAGTAGATTCTTGTGCAGTAATTTGAATACATATGAAGATGCATGAGTGCATGCATACTTAGATTTTCTTTTAAGAAGATATTTTTTTTCCTATTTTCTCATCATTAAGATGAGTAACATTTTGGTAGGAACATCATCAAGTTTGTGAATTTTTAATTTAACATGAAGAATTGCATTGTACATAGATAAAGCAGACAAAGGTAAGTAATCTTTGCCATAGATATTTATGCATAAGAGAAGGATGGAGGATAGATTCCTAAAAAATAACCAAAATTTAATTCAAGTGACATGTAAAGAATCACATAGATGAAGTGACTACTAGAAACCATGTAGTTGCATGTCAAGGATTCTCTTGTATGTATCATAGTTGTAAGTAGTTAGTCTCCCTCTCTCTCTTTATTGCAGGTTATTCAAGAAGCTAACCAAGCAAAAAATATGGCTAACTATTATAAGTACAATTTCCATTCTTTGTATATCATTTGAATTGTGTTATTTTCATTAGTTAGCATACTCACACTTATTGATATGCACATATACACTTATACATGATGAAGATGCATATTCACACATATACACATATGCACATGCACATACACACACATATATATACACACACATACATGTGCACATACACATACATACACATGCATATGCACAATCATTTCGGCAACCACATAAAAAGACTTGCATGCACGCATTATTGCATATATACATATACTTAAATACATGTATATGCACATCCACATGCATGCTCGTTCACATGCATGCACATGGATGCAAATAGAAATGCATCCACACGCACATGCATGTTTCATACATATACACATGCATATACATACACTTGTATATGTTTTTATACATACACATACATATGCACATATGTATATACACACACATACACATATATACACATATATATGCACATACGTACACACACATGCACATACGTACATATACACATATATAGCACAAACACACATATACACATACACTTACACATATACATGCACATACATATACACACACATACACATGCACATGCACATGCACATGCACATATATACACATATACACTTACACATGCACATGCACATATATACACATATACACTTACACATGCACATGCATATATATATATATATATATATATAATATACACACACACATACACATGCACATGCACATACATATACACATACATACACATATACACTTACACATACACATACACATACATGCATATGTACATACATTCATATACACACACATATTACACACATATACATGCACATACATACACACACATATTACACATATATACATGCACATACATACATACATATACACACATACACATGCACATGCACATGCACATACATATGCATATACACTTACACATGCACATGAAGATACATGCATATACACATATACATATGCACATACATACATGCACATATATACATAGATACATACATATACATGCATATAGACACACTTACACATATAGATATATACCTATATGTGCATATATACATTTTATATACACACAAGCACACATAAATATGAAATAAATTATATAATTAAAGTAATAAAACACATGCTTAATATAAACAATAATAACAATCAATAGAACAAAACTTTTCATTACTTAATACCATACACACAATTCAAAACATAACTCAAATGAGCAATATATAGATTTTATATATATATATATATATATATATATATATATATATATATATATATATATATATATATATATATATATATATATATATATATATATATATATATATATCAATGTAAATACATTTCCAATGTCATAATCAAGAATCCTAATCATCATCATCATCATCATCATTAGCATCATGATCATCCTCATCCTCATCCTCATCCTCATCATCATGATCATCCGCGTGATCTGATGTATCTATGTGAGCACCCTGTGACGATTGAGATCCTCCCTCTTGTGTCTGTCTCTCCACCTCATCCATATCTGCCTCTCCATACTCCTATATTACATATAACAAACATAAATAAGTAAAACAATTAAAACATCCATAAAAATAAAATAATTATATAAAATTTAATAATACTCACAAACGCATCAGGATGATCTCACATATACTCGCTCAAACATTGATATCGAAAATGTGTAGCATACTCAATCTCATGTTTCATAGGATATTGACCATAATCCTTTCGCTGCATTGAAACAAATAAACAAGATTAGTTTCTTGCGTTTTAACTAAAATAAAAAATATACTTACAACAACACATATACTTACAAATGTAGCTACAAAACCATGATGGCCCATTTGGCGTAGGTGCAATGTGTGGCGTGACTCAACTCTTTTTTTTGCAGTAGCTTATTTATTTAAAGAAAAAAGAAATACATAAATTAAATGTAAAAAAATAATAAAATATATAAGAATTATAAATATAAATTATTAATTTGTATACCTTCTGTTGAGGAAATGAATCCTGAAGAGGTAGCTCTCTACGAAAAAACTACCATGTCTTAGGTGGTAAGTTAGGTCGCCTCTTATTTGATCCCACCATACAATATCTCTTGTTATTTTAATCTCAAACAGGAAAAAAAAATCAAAATACATACACATATATACACACACATAAACATACACATACCCACATACACATATACATGCAAACATATACACATACATATATGCATACATATATGCATACATATACACATATACATACATATAACATAAACACACATATACATATCCACATATATACATACATACACATGCATGCATATACACTCATTCATACAAAATACATGCATTTATCCCACAATAATGTGTATTTGTGTATATGTGAATATGTGTGTATGTGTAAATGTGTATATGTGAATATGTGAATATGTGTGTATGTGTAAATATGTATATGTGTAAATATGTATATGTGAATGTTTATGTATGTATGTATATTTATTTGTTTATTTTTATTAATATGTCTTTTTTTCATGAACTTAAAGGTTATTATCTGAAAAGTTTTTACCAAGTCGAAATATTCTTCCTACCTCACATGATGAAATGAAGAAAATAATCAATCTTGGTATAGATTATCAATGTATACATGCATCTCTTAAGGATTGTATTTTATATAGAGGTGAAAATGCAGACTCTTTGACATGTCCAAAATGTCAATCTCCTCGATATAAGGACGAAGAAGGTAAAATTCCAAAAAAGGTATTGAGACATTGTTGTATATTATTGAACAATGCATTATTAAAGTGTTATATTATTAATGTATTAATATGTTTCTGATGTTTATGATATAGCAGCTGAAGATTCGTGAGGAGCGTGCAAGGCATGAAAGGGCGGATATTAATAATCTGAATAATTATTATTTAGCTTGTAAATAAACCTGCGTAGAAGGTTCTATTGTTAGAAAAGTAATGGTTAGAATAAGGGTTGTTGTAGACCGCAGTTTATGTTATTGAAAGCAATGGCTTTCTGTAAAAGTTACCAACTTTTAGTTTCACGCTTGCTTTTCGAAGCCGCTCTGATGTAACCACTCTTTTTGACGTAATCAAAAAGTCTTATAAATACATGCACTCTGTGGATTGTCGAAACAGAGTGCATGGGGGGAGATTGCACCCAATACTGTGTTCAGTCTCGTCTCTTCTTGTCTCTATTTTTCTGTGTGTTTTCTGCGTTCGTAATCTCTGTATGCGCGTGAGCAAGATCCTGACAACAGTGGTACCAGAGCTCTGCACGCGTCAATACAGAGGGTTCTGTTCTCTGTTTGCAATTCCGATTTCGATTCTGTCTTCATCTTCGTCTTCGTCTTCGATTTCTGTTTCTGTTTCTGTTCCAGTTCCAGAACCAGAACCTACGTTTTCACCTACGTTTGCTCCTACGTTTACACCTATGTTTACTCCTTCGGCGGCTTACTCCAAGGCGTCGACTAAGGCAAAGAACTTAGGCAATAACTTAGGCAATACATTGGCAACATTGGCACCCAAGGCTCCCTTGGCGACCGTTGGCAGCCGTTGGCTACGCGCGAGGCAATTTTAATTTTTGATTGGCAATAGAGTGGTTTAGATTCCCTAAGGTAGGAGGATTTGAATCCACAACCTCCTACTTTCAAGGGAAGTGCTTTACCACTACACTCTCTCTTGGAGTTGTCACTCAAGTTCTTTCCTCATAAATTTAACATAACTTGCAGTTTTTCTCACTTTTCAAGGCGGCACGGTGTGACACGACGCGGTGCGTCTCAGGGTACATCTTTTCAGGGTACACTTCTCAGGGTACACTTCTCAGGGTACACTAGGGTACATTTCTCAGGGTACACTTCTGAGGGTACATCAGGGTACATCCAGATAGGGTACTTTTCTGCTAGGGTACATTCCCTGAGGGTACATCCCGAGAGGAAAGCACTAGCTTAAGGGTCCAGGAGCACCATGGAGGATTACAATAATTCACCTCTACCTGAGGCAACACTTGAACAACAACTAGAGCTCTTGCGCCATGAGCTTCGAGGAGCTCATAACGAAATCTGGCAATGTGATGAAGTCCTCCAGAAGATACAAACTGAGGCAAACAACCTTATGATGGTAGTTGGTTTGGAGGTGGGAATCCAAGCTAAGCTTCACACCCTACAACCACTTTATGTTAAACCTAAATTTCCTATGAAGCATACTTTTAATGCCCCATCTTACCATAGTTTTTCTCGTCCTCCACAATCCAAGTACTCAACTCCACCTATTGCTTCATCTCTCCAACCAACCAAACCACCTACCCTTCAAACTTCAGTGGTGGATGCCCAACAGAAGCGACCACAAATCACCTGCTAGAATTGTGGTAAACCTGGACATACAAAAATAAGGTGCATATTGCGACCTCTTCACATGAAACCGACTACAACTCAATTGCATAACATGGAGGTCCATAATGAAGAAATTCCTCCTGTTTGGACAGAGGAATCATTGGAGAAGGACTTAAGTACCTTGGGTAACGATATCTCTCTACACTCTCTACTTTGCATGCAGGGTACAATAAATAACAAACTAGTTCACATGACTTCATTTCACATTTATTAGTACATGAACTTAAATTACAAACATTTTCGTCCTTATATAAAGTGAAAGTTGCATTTCAAGGTAGTCGTTATAATGTAACACGAGAAGTGCAAGATGTTATGATTAACATAGGTCCATATGTTGATTCACGAACATTTTTAATTGCACCTTTGCAATCTTATGATGTTATACTAGGTATGCCTTTTCATCACCATTATAACCCACATATTGATTACCATACGCATACCTTTAATTTTGAATTCAAAGGTCAAATCATTACTTTGTCTGCACATCATGATTTCCAGTCGTTTCCATTGATTAGTCACACTCAAGTAAAGCGTGCATTTAGGAAAGGATTCAACTCATGCATTGTTTTTGTCAATGTCATCAATGATTATATTCATACACTTCTTGATGCATATAAACCTTTCATGAGTACTTACAAGGATTGTTTTATGTCTGAGTATCCCTCTGAACTACCACCATCTCGAGGATCCTTTGACCATAGCATAGATTTAGTCCCTGGTAGTTCTCATCCTCATAAAACACCTTATAGACATGGCCCACTACATCAAAAGGAAATAGAAAATCAAGTAAAAGACCTACTACAAAAAGGACTTATAAGGCCTAGTTCTTCCCCATTTGGAGCACCGGTTCTCTTAGTAGAGAAGAAGACTAAAACTTATCGAATGTGCATTGATTATAGAGCCCTTAACAAGATTACCATCAAGAATAGATACCCTATTCCTCGAATAGATGATCTCTTAGATAAGTTACGAGGAGCTTGTGTCTTTAGTAAAATTGATCTTAAATCAGGTTACCATCAGATTCTTATGACACAAAGTGATATTTTTAAGACTGCATTTAGAAATCAAACTGGCCATTATGAATTTATGGTAATGCCCTTTGGACTTACTAATGCCCCTGCGACATTTGCACGAATGATGAACAATATTTTTCTTGATTACCAAGTTTTTGTTCTTGTATTCTTTGATGATATACTTGTTCACAGTAACAATGATAGTGAACATGAAAAGCATCTTGAAACAGTTTTTCATTTGTTACGAGAGAACACACTTTATGCTAATCCTGAAAAGAGTTACTTCTTTCAACGTAAGCTAATTATTTCAAGTGAAGGTGTGCATGTGGATCCGAAAAAAAAAATAGAGTTATTGTAGAATGGCCTACACCACAATCAGTCAATGATGTTCGTTCTTTTCTTGGGTTGGCTAGTTTCTATAGGAAGTTTGTTCAAAATTTTTCTTATTTAGCATTGCCTCTTACCTTGTTGTTGAAAAAGAAAATAAAATTTGCATGGGGACTTACCCAACAACAGTCTTTTGAAAAACTTAAACAAGCACTTTCACATGCACTTGTTTTACAGTTACCTGATTTTTCACAACCCTTTCATGTCGTTACTGATGCTAGTGGTTCAGGAATAGGTGTTGTTTTAATGCAAAATGACCATCCTATCGCATTTGAGAGTAGAAAGCTTAAGCCCTCAGAACAGAATTATAGTACGTACGATAAAGAATTGTTAGCAGTTGTGCATGCTTTGCGAATTTGGAAACACTATCTTATGGGCTCTGAGGTCTTAATCAAAACCGATCAACAAGCTATTAAGCATTTATTAAATCAGCCCTTAATTTCAGATAGGCATCTTAAATGGGCATCATTCATTCAAAATTTCCAACCCATGATACAATATCAGCCTGGTAAAGCTAATGTTGTAGCGGATGCTCTTAGTCGTTTTCCTTCACATTCTGTTGTTTTGAATGATATTTCTGCCATCCAAATTCATTCTTTTTAAGACATGGTTTCCATTTCTGCATCTGATTTGTATTTTTCACGTGCATGGCATGACTTCAACAATGGTGCATCTTTATCTGATGAACATTAAACATTTCCTAATGGTTTTCATTATTTTCAACATAGATTGTGCATAACCCAAGTTTTTTAAAGATTTTGTCATTAAGGAAATGCATGAACCATCTTACATGGGTCATAGAGGCATACAGAGCACCATTTTTGCTTGCAAAGATGTCTTCTTTTGGCCACACATGGAAAAAGATATTGCACCTTATGTTTCTCAATGCATTGTATGTCAACGTGTCAAACATCATCATGGTAAACCATTTGGATTATTAATGCCACTTTCCATTCCAAATGAACCATGGGAACAAATTTCCCTGGATTTTATCACAGGTTTTCCCATCATTTCATCACATAAGGATATGATTTGGACAATAGTTGATAGGTTTAGTAAATATGCATATTTCATTCCATGTAGAAAAACTTTGACTGCACCTCAAGCTGCCAAATTATTCATTAAATGCATTTTCCCACATCATGGATTTCCTAAAGTACTGTTATCTGATCGTGATGTTAGGTTTTGTAATCATTTTTGGGTTGCCTTATTTCAACATTTTGGTTCTAAAATAGATTTCTAGCTCCGCATTTCATCCTGAAAGTAATGGACAGAGTGAGGCTACAAATAGTACTATTCTTGATTTATTTGCGTTGTTATTCTTTAGATAATCCTAATAACTGGGATGAAAAGTTTCCATTGCTTCAATTTTCTTACAATAACACAACACACACCACTACAGGTCATGCACCTTTTGAAATTGTTTTTCGTAAAAAGTAACAGCTCCATGAACATTTCCATGCATGTGTTTTTACATGGCACATGCCCATTTTTTTTATTCAGTGATGAAACATGTGATTGGCCATCCATGTTTATTATTTTATCAACTGAGGTCAATTGCTTTTTCAACTGAGGGGCATGTTATAACTTATGGAATATGTTGAACAATGCATTGTTGGATGGTAACATGGAATATGTTGGCCAATGCATTGTTGGATTGTAACATGGAATATGTTAGCCAATGCATTGTTGGATGGTAACATGGAATATGTTGGCCAATGCATTGTTGGATGGTAACATGGAATATGTTGGCCAATGCATTGTTGGATTGTAACATGGAATATGTTGGCCAATGCATTGTTGGATTGTAACATGGAATATGTTGGCCAATGCATTGTTGGATTGTAACAGTAACATGGAATATGTTGAACAATGCATTGTAATTGTTAGAGTGTTAAATTCTTTTATCAACTGAGGTCAGTTGCTTGTCAACTGAGAGGCATGTTGCATATTATTGAACAATGCATTATTAAAGTGTTATATTATTAATGTATTAATATGTTTCTGATGTTTCTGATATAGCAGCTGAAGGTTCGTGAGGAGCGTGCAAGGCGTGAAAGGGTGGATATCAATAATCTGAATAATTATTATTTAGCTTGTAAATAAACCTGCGTAGAAGGTTCTATTGTTAGAAAAGTAATGGTTAGAATAAGGGTCGTTGTAGACCGCAGTTTATGTTATTGAAAGCAATGGCTTTCTGTAAAAGTTACCAACTTTTAGTTTCACGCTTGCTTTTTGAAGCCGCTCTAATAACCACTCTTTTCGACGTAATCAAAAAGTCCTATAAATACATGCACTCTGTGGATTGTCAAAACAGAGTGCATGGGGGGAGATTGCACCCAATACTGCGTTCAGTCTCGTCTCTTCTTATCTCTATTTTTCTGTGTGTTTTCTGCGTTCGTAATCTCTGTATGCGCGTGAGCAAGATCTTGACAACATACATTTTCCATTGGCTCCATGGATTAGACATATGTTTCAAAGCCTCGAATTATCAAAGCTTTTGACATGGGGATATGATCATAAAAGTACTAATGGAATAATCAGAATTCCTCATGATAGTGTTGCTTTTTAGCATATTGATTCTACATGGCTTGATTTTGCACAAAATCCACAAAATCTAAAGTTAGGAGTTGCATTAGATGGGGTTAATCCATTCTCCATGAAATCCAATAAATGGTCAACATGGCCAGTGGTAGTCATAAACTACAATCTTTTGCCATATCTTAGCATTAAAAAGGAACATTTAATGCTTTCACTTTTAATCAAAGGAATAACACAAGTTAAAGATATGAATATATATCTTGCTCCTCTCATAGATGATCTCCGAGAGTTATGGACAGGTATTAATGTCATTGACGTATCGGAAAACATCAATGAAAGATATATTATGGTTCATGGTATTGTGGCTTGGACTATTCACGATTTTCTAGGATATGGTGTTTGTTCAGGTATTCATGTAATTTTTTTATTCAATATGCATGTAAATAAATGTGAGTTAATCTAATTATATTTTTATTGTTTTCATGATGCAAGAATATCTACTAAGGGTTATAAATCTTGTCCATATTGTGGTGATTGGTTGAGATCAATCTATAGTAAGAATCTCAACAAAAATATTTATCTTTGACGTCGATGATTCTTGCCTGATGATCATCCATTTAGATCTAAAAGAGAAGCAATACATTTTAATGGAAAGCTTGAAATAGGTCAGTGTCCAAAACCTATGACACCTATGGATTGGTACAAAAAAAAGACAGATGGATTTCTGATAGATCTAGAATAAAAAATCTTCACTGATGATGAAGATAAATGAGTATGTGAAGCGATTTATGGGAATATTAAAAGATTATATGCAAAAAAGAGCGAAATGAGAAGGATCCATGGAAAAGGGTTGGATGCTTGAAGAGTGCATGTACTATATTAGTGAGTACCTTGAAAGAGTTCATGAAGAAGCTCCATGTGCATGGACCAACAAGTTTTCTTCAAAAATAATAGATGAGGTATTATGAGGTAAGGGAGTTCCATTTTTATTTACATTTCAAGAAAAAAATGATGTTTCTACTTTTGTAGCATATAAGAGCGAATGCATGTAAGCATTCCTTAGCAAGTACGAATAGGAACTTCAAAATCTCCGAAGTAAAAGACGAAGAAACAAAAGATATAGACGTAATCTCAATAATAACGAGATTACAAATATATCTACTTTCACTGATTGGCTATATAGTCATTTGCAACGTGCCAACGCAAATAATGAAGAAATCTCAGATGAGCAGAGAGAGTTAATGATAGGTTGTGAATGAAAGGTAATTTTATTTTAATAATATTTTGTTTTTTTCATATATGTATATTAGTTTCTCTTTACTAATTTAATTTCTTTTGTAGGTTTGAATGTTCACTAATATGTGGGCTTTTGGACAGCATATTAGAATCTTAGCCATTGATTCTTTATGTAAAATAGATTATTCTAGTATTTTTGCTTCTTTCAAGCAACTATCACGTGCTATCTCAAAAGACATGAACCTTATAGATGGTGAACTTGGTTACATGGGAATTGTTGTTGGTATCTATGAAATATCATTTCGTACATTCAAACAAGTAGAAAAAAGTTTATATTTTTTATGATAGAGTTTATTATTTTTTTAAGCACATAATAATGGTTTTTGGTTTTTATATATTTTGATAGGTCATTTCAAAGGTTGACTCATTTCGAGCCGAGTATAAAGGTAGTAATTCCACATTGAGAAAGGAATTATCTGGGTTTTGGGCAATTGATTCTTCCAAGGTAATGTGATCTACTAAAGAACCATATATTCTTCCTAGGCATATTGAACAAGCATTTTTTTTATAAAAACCCAGATGCTTATCCTTGGTGGCAAATCATTCATGTTCAATCTAGAGGTAGGTCATTGTTTGAACAGTTTATTGTTAGAGAAATTGAAGAAAGTCCTCTTGATGATTCACCATCAGATACTGATACATCAACATCTAAAAGAGAAATTAGAATCATTATACATGATAATGATACTAATCTTTTTGATGAAGAGGATAATGCTCTACATGTTGATTCTATTGATGATGAAGAGGAATTACCAGAAATCAATATTAATCCATCAATAGATGATGTCATTCATGAGAGCACAGATGTAACAATAGAAGAAATAAATGAAATCAATAAGGATAATGAAGATGAGACTATATTGATGTCTTACCAAAATGATGGCAATAATGAAAACATATGAGTAGATTAGATAGTAAATTCTACTCTAGTTATCGATCAATAACTTGAATCATTTGAATGGATATCAGATAATAGATTCTTCTTTATTCAACTAGAATATCAATGAGTCCTATTAGAGAGATGAAATCATGTTCTGTTAAGTTAGAACATGAAGCTCGCGGGTGTGCCTAATTATTTTATATATGGCTTCATCTTCGAGGAGAAAATTTTTGTCATGTATGTATGCATATGTGTGTGTACTCATGTGTATTATATGTATACATGTGTTAGTATGCACATATATGTGTTTCATGTATATGTATGTGTGTGTGCATGTGTGTGATATATGTATACATGTGCTAGTATGCACACGTGTATGTATGCATATACATTTGTGTAATATATGCAAGTGTGTTTATAATTGTTTATGCATGTATAAGTATACATGTGTGCATGTAGGCATGTGTATGTGATGTGTACATGTATATATGTATATGTGTCTATGTGTAAATGTGTACATGTAAATATGTATGCATGTATATATATACATGTGTGCATACAGGCATGTATCTGTGATGCATAATGTATCTATTCCATTTTATATTTATGTATGTGTATCTACATGATGTGTATGTATCTTTATATATATTATGATCCTCATTGATTCGAGTAGCTATATATAGAGGCATAAGGTTGGGAGGAGAGACATCTCTCTAGTAGGTGGTCGGAGGAATAGATGCAATGTGTACATATACTTCAATCATATGGCTAAAAGGCTGAATTAGAGTTTCTAAATTAGGGTTTGTAAAACCCTAGTATCAAAATTAGTGTTTTTGAATTAGGATTTTTGAAGTAGGATTTCTGAATTAGAATATTTATAATAGGGTTTTTGAATTAGGATATATATATATATATATATAGATATATAAGTGTGTGTGTGTGTGTGTGTATATATATATATATATATATATATATATATATATATATATATATATATATATATATATATATATATATATATATATATATATATATATATATATATATATATATATATATATATATGCATGTGTGTGTATGTATGTGTATCTATATGTGCCTATGCATGTGTGTTTATGTATGTGTATCTATATGTGCATATGCATGTGTTGTGTGTGTGTGTGTATGCATGTGTATGTGTATATATGTATGTAAATATGATTATGTGAGTCTATTTGTGTGTACATATGATTATGTATGTGTATGCATATATGAGTATGTGTATGTGTATGTGAGTATGTGTATGTGTCTATGTGTGTATTCATTATATGTGTGTAAGTGCATACATGTGTATGTGTGTGTAAATATGCATGTATGTGTGTGTATTTATAAATGTACATGTATGTGTATATGTATGTAAATGTGCATGTATGATGTATATGTGTGTGTATGCGTGTATTTGTACCTCTATTCGCACTCTTTTCTCTCTCTCTCTCTCTCATATACATACATACATACATACATTAATTCTGAGAGGAACTTAGCATGCATGGTATGCATATACCATTTGAAAAGGAGACACTATTATCAGGCAATATGAAGAATTGAAACATAATGAAGCTCAAAGACATGGTTGGGATTACCCCCAACATTGCAATACACTACAATTATGCATGCAACATTTTTCTTTCTTGGGACAATATCGCTTCATTCAACCACACAAGAAAATTTGATACAGTCTTTACTTGGTGAAAACCTCAAATATGACCATCAACCTCCCCATATAGATAATAGAGCAATTGCACGAAGCCAATGGCCATTGGGCTTGCAAACCCATACTAAACGAATGTTGTGCCATTACCTGCATCATTTATAGAGTGTTAACTTGGAATAGGATCCAGTAATTCAAGAGTCGAAAAGCCTCTACACCTCCGTCAAAAAGGATGCGAGGACTACACCATGTGCATAGCCAAGAGAAGCCACTCTAATCCTAGACATTTCACTAGCAGGGGAATGTACAGTGTGACCATTCACAATCCGTCTCCCATGACAAAGCACCAATGATGTGTCCACTACACAACAAGTGGTCCCACCTTTGTCTATGGATCTTGAGTTAACACAAAATTTGACATAGAGCAACAGATAGTTGGGGGAGGAGAACAACAAGACACTCATACACAAGAACAAGAGCAACAAGAGCAAGACAAAGAAGAAGAAGAGGAAGGAGCTCCAACTAGAAAGGTGAACTTCGTAGACCAAGAGAAACTATGGAAAGTTCTCAATCTAGAGGAAGACTTTTAGTGCATAGCAACCACATGCTCATGAATCAACTCCTAGCAGACGAACAGGGAGACCCATTGTTTATTGAATCATTATGACTTTTAATAGAGACTTGTGGGATTGTCGATGCAATCCATCACATGTTATAGAGACCCCGAGTCCAATATGATGAGAGATGCATTAAGACGTGACAAAGGTTTAAAAAGCACATTCAAATAGTGATCACTATAGCAAAAGCAACAACATCGGCCCAGGTTACAACGGAAGCAACCATTACCACCACCCCAACTACTATAGAAACCATCAACTTAACCATCAAAACACTTGTAAAAACTCCTCTAGTCTCACCACTTCCCTCTCCATCCCTGACTAGAACCAGTGTAGAAGCTGTCATGCAACCCAAAAGTCCCATCTTCCACACCCTACCTCGTTCACCCTCGAGAACCAAATAAGTAGTCGTCACCAAAATAGCCACAACAATAGCCACCTTCACTTTTCATGCACCTGCCACCCACTCACAACTCTTCTCTACAATCACCAACCCATTGTACCATACCTCATCCTCCATAGGATCTTTATTCAAACCCCTAGTAGGTCATCCAACTCGACAACTAGTAGTGGGTCACCCAACCCCTTTCTCCACCATGATAGGTTACCCTACTTCACAATCAACCCAAACATTTGTCCAACCCATGCCCTGCTCATCCCCATTCTCATCCTTTTTTCCACCACCAACTTCAGTTCCACCTTGTCTTCAACCTTGGGTTTCAATTTTAGCCTTTGCTTTCCAAGGACCAACCTAATTCCCTTCACAGTAGAATAGGTCTCCACAATTTCAACAACAATTAATAACATCACAACTTTTTACTAAAATCATGAGCATGGCATCTACCATCCCTTTGTTTATGGTAGAAACCATGCACTTCCATGTTTGACCCCATGGACATATCACCACCCACAACATCTCTCTTACCCTCCACATTTCCAATTTCCCAAATCCCTCCTCCACCAACCTCACTTGCACACACCACCCAGTTGTGCACAACATTCACACTTTCCATTGCCATTCCCTCCCCCTCTGCATTAACCTTTGTATATACTACATCCATAAATGTAGATACGACTATTACTTCGATAATTAATTGTGCCAATAAATTGAGGCACGAGTACCAACAAATTATAGAGCACAAAGAAGCACTTCAAGAACAATCTATGAAACTTCGAGCATGATTTTCAGAATTAGAGGCTAGCAATGCTCTTCTACACAACCACTACACCACACTACAAGATTCAAATAATCAAATCAAAGAAAAGCTCCAAAACATTGATCCAAAAGCAGTTAAGGAAATCAAGGGACATCTCCATATGGCAATGGAATGCAATGCAAAGCTTCAATGCAATACAGGGTTATTAAGAAGACATTTACAAACTGCACAGAAGGAGAATAGAAGGTTACAACAACAAAATCAAGAAAACTTTGAAGCGGCAATTGAAAATACCCCTGCCATGCACATCAACCCATCAAGGTTCCAAGCGGTGCTGTCAGAGAACATCCACACTATATTGGAAGAGTATGCTAACCTCCTGGAATCATAAGACAAACTATTGAAGGAGGTAGCTCTATTATGAAAAGAGCAAACCATATTTCACACTCGACTTCTTGCACCAACTCCAATTATGGCAAAACCAAAGGAGCTGGCAGAATTATAAAAGCAGGTCATAAAGTTACAAGCTAGATATGAGAGACCATCCTCATCCCCAAAAGTGCATGAATCAAAAGAGATAGTGGAAATCCTAGTGGAAGAAACCTATGAACATACATATGAACTGAAGCTTGTAACTCGTGCCCTTTTCACTCAAGAAGGACAAGAAACCTACAAAGCATCAAGACCACAATGGTCGAAATAGTTCGAAGAGATAGGGCATACACATGACCATAGAGTAGCCATCCAAATACAAGCCATGGCCAATATCAAAGACATGGTACTGCATTTTGAATATTTCTAGAATCTCTCTCACAGATGCCTAGTTACCACTTCAAAGATGTTATACAAGCCATATTTTGTACTCTTAGCTTACTACAATGCCAAAATCAAGTTTTTTATTAGCAAGGAGCAAACCGTTGCAACACAATTTCAACATGGAGATGTCCTAGAGAGAGCACAAAGAGGGACCATCTTCCAACCCAAGTGGCATAAACGTCCATTAAAAGCCTATCCCGAGATGATGCACATGTGTTCCAATGCTCCCAATCAAATTATCTACATTCGGTGCTATGGCCAAGTACGAAGATGACAATCATGGCTGGTCTTTTCCATCAAGGTCATGAATAACCCAAAGTGTGTCAACTAGTTGAATTACCCTTATTTTTCTCCACTCTAGGGACCACCAACTATGGCATACATGGTTTCCACTATCCAACACTAGTCACCATGTCTCAAGAACATGCCTGATGTAGTGGCACAAATGTCAATGAAGATCTTTGATCTAGTGATAGTTGTATTCAAGACCTTCGAAAAAATGAAAGCCCCATACATATCAATGCTCGACTTCAATGAAGGCACTACAATCTTGTATACGATATGAGGACTACGCCACCAATCAAGAATATTTATGCATGGCATGCACAACTTAAGTACCCATCAGCTTGTTATAAATAGACTTTTGAGTAGATGTTCTCAACACGATTGTGGGAATATCACTCAAAAGTATTCATTTCTAGGCCTCCTTATCTATTGCGAATTTTTGTTGTGGAAAAAGCTATTCACATAGAACAATTAAGGATGCCACATACAGAAGTACCAGGTGCAATCAACTAGAAGCATTTAAAGATTGATCTTGTATGAGGACTAAAATTAAAAGAACATGAGCTACCAAAACACGTCATACAATACTACATAGAAAACCGTCTCCAACAAGGGTCTATCAAGGATTACAAATGCGAGAGGGGGAAAGTGTTAGTTACCAGAAAGGACTCAATCGATAAGGAAGCAAAAGAAAAGGGAGCCAAGGAGGAGAAGTCCAATGAGGACTGAGCAGGCAAGGGATTCAATGCAAACCTGGCAATCCATAGGCCTAGCTCTAAATTTTCTTCAAAACAATCCTTTAATCAATAGTGATTTTTATCACTACCCCTCATTAAGAATATTCATTTTTGGTGGTTTCAACTCCATTTTGTTCAAGTCAAGGAGTCCTCAAGCTTGAGGAGTATTAGGAGAATCCATGTATTAATCTTCATCAATTTTAGAGCTTGTTTGAGATTTCAAATTAGCCTAGGAACCTATTTTTTAACTAGGTCGAACACTAGGCCTGAACTAGTCAAAAGCTATAAAAGGAGCTAGAGAGCTCATTTTGGGCGTTGGCATTTTTGTGAAACAATGTACTAAGAGCTTTTAATCAAAGGATTCCATTGTTCTACTCTTTGTCTTGCCTTGTGTGTGTGCATGTGTGTGCATGCTAGTGTGCTTCTCACTCACTCACTTGTTTATTCCACTTGCTCATAGTCATCATTCCATCTTCACATCTCCACAAATTGACATTTACGAGGTTGATCTCGTCCTTTTAGTTTATATGAAAATTTTGGAGGTCATGATGAGAATGCTTGGGTGCTTCACCTCAGAGGAGGTCCAAGCAAAATACCCAACAACCCCCTCATGCCTTATCTGAATAACTCATATGATTTAGAGATTGGGTAATTGTTTTACTTTTTATATTCATAGTTGCATTATAATTTTAATATTTTTGCATAAAACGATGCTTGGCATCAAATTTTAGGAAAAAAACAATACTTGGCATCAACTTTCTACTTTAACTCAATGCTTAGCATCGACCTTCTACATAAATTCAATGGTTGACATCAACATTTTTCTTAAATTATATGCCTAGTATCAACCCCTACATAAGCTCAATGTCTGACATCGACTTTCTCTTGAAATTTGATGCATGGCATCAACTTACTACATAAATTTGATGTGAAGCATCAATTTTATATGAAGAATTCATGGAAACCTTTCTGTGTCATAACTCATGGTCGAGGAGCACATACTGGAGTTTTTATTCTATTCCTACCTTGAGCAGATATTGCAATAAACCCACGGCCTCGCAATAAGCGTACAATCATCTGAGACAAATGGTTTTAAGGCTGTCCTTCGTTTTGCCGTTCATCGTGGTTGATGTTTTATCCACTATCCTGTGGACTTTATTTGACAATAGTCTTTCATATAGTTGCTTTTGTGAATAGAATGGTATGTCTTCTTTAATATGCAGTTTGATAAGTGCAGTTTGATAAGTTAAGCATGTTCTGGAAGTGTACAAATCTTGCTAAGTTGAGGGAGCAAAGGATATATTGCAAGAATCTTGGATCATTGGCCTATTGTCCTAGAAATCAAAGGAATATAGGTTGATAATTTTTTGTATTGTGTTATCATTCTATTAGGTACGCGAGAGAGTGAGAGAGATTTACAGGAATGTTTTTCTTATGGATTTCGATTGAAAACTGTTGATATATTTAGGTAGTGATGTGTGTGAACACTCTAGGACCGCCGGGGCACTTTTTTCCCTCTTTAGGAGGTTTTTTTCCCCCGGCTTGTATATACGCCTATTGCCCTAATGGGCTACTTATCTTTGTACATTCTCTAGTAATACATTCAGTCTTGTGTGTTGTGCTCCAAGCTTCTTCCTCTTCCTTGTGCTGTTCGCGTGCTTCCGCAGACGTCTAACTCCAACAATTGGTATCAGAGCAGGTCGTTGATTCTTCTAGGGCGCCGTCGACACTCCTCCGTTTGCAGTCTCAGATTCGCACAAAATTTGGTGAGCATACTCAGGGTGTTTTCGAGATCAAAACTGCTTCGCTCTGTGGTGCCGAAATCGCGATCTGAGCTCGTTTCGGCCTCCGAACGCACTATCATAGTGCTTGTGCAGGCTATTTCGTCCTTTTGTGCCAAAGGTATATACCAATTTCTGTTCGCCAGTTTAAGCGTCTCGAAGTCTGCTACAGGTCTAGCAGAACTCGTCTGGGCAGTTTTGTTCAACTTTTTGAGATACAGTCAATTTTCTGCATCAAGGTATTTTAGTCACCGGCCATGGCTGAAAGCAGTGATGTATTCCGTATGTTGGCTGTTGAGGATAAGTTGGATGGTACCAACTACCCATTATGGGCTTATATGATGCGACATGTACTGGTTGCAAAAGGATTGTGGAACATTGTGCAGGGTGTTGAAAGACGTCCTGTTACACCTGTAACGATAGGTACTGCAAATACAGGTGTTGGAGCTGATGAAGATGGTGTCGAAGATGATATTCCGCAGATTCCTGTTCGTGCTGCTGTTTCTGTTGCGCCTACTGCAGAGCAGATTTGTTGGGATGGCAGAGATGCCCAGGCACATGCATTGATAGCTTTGTCTGTCAAACGTGCCATTATTCCTCACATTCGCTCTTGTAGAACAGCAAAGGATGCTTGGGATACACTTACCACTTTGTACCAGGCTAGGAATGAGGCTCGTGTTGCTTACCTCCGAAAACAGTTGGAGAGTGAGCACATGAATGAAGGTGATTTGATGGACAGTTTTCTTACAAAGATCAAAGACCTGAAGGAACAATTGATTTCTGCTGATGAGGTTATACCAGATAGCTCACTTGTGCAGACCGTTTTGAATGGCCTTCCTGATTCATATCAGAGTTTTGCCTCTACTCTTCGATTGATGATGAAAGGCAATCCGAATGCCTTGTCATTTGAGGAATTAGTCTCTGTTCTGTTGCAGGAAGATCAGTCCAGGCAGAACAGGTCCATTATGCGTGTTGCAGATCAAGCTTTCCTGGCTAGTCAGAAGGGCAAAGGAAAATGGAGCTCTTCTACTAGTAAGCAGAAATCTGCAAATGCTGCACAATCGAAGAACCAGGATAAAGATGAGAAGAAATCAGAAAAGCAGAAATTGTTCTGCAAGTACTGTAAAGGAAATGATCATATTATAAAGAACTGTCCAAAACTGGCTGCTAAAGAGGCAAAGAAGAAAGAGGCTGGAATGGTTGTTGCAGAGGCCTCTACACCAAAAACAGAGTCTGCAAATCTTGTGCAGGAAGAAGAATGGGCGTTTACTACTGTTTGCAGTTTTGACCCATCTTCTCATGATCAGTGCATGTCTGCAGTAGACTCAGATGTTTGGTACTTTGACAGTGGGGCAACCAAACATATTACCTCGCAGCGCAGTTTCTTCTCTTCACTCGAGCCTGCCCCTACAGGGAATACTGTCACATGCGCCAATAACTCCTCTTATCCTGTTATGGGAGTTGGTAAGATCATTCTGACTACTGCTGATGGTAGTTCTTTCACTTTGTCAGATGCTTTATTTGTGCCAGGGATCAAAAAGAACCTGTTATCAGTTTCTGCATTAGCCAAGATTGGCTTGGTTGTGAAATTCGTTGATGACAGGTGTACAATCCATGATCTCTCAAATGGCGCTGTGATTATTGCTTCTGGCATTTTATGTCGTGGGCTGTATAAGCTCATAGACTATGAAAAATCTGTGAATGATTCGGCATGTGCAGTTCATGATTCTCAGGCTATGTCAGATGCAAAGCTTTGGCATGCACGCTTTGGTCATCTGAATTTTGCTAGTTTGTTACGCCTGCAGAAATCTGAAATGGTGTCCTCTTTGCCCGCACTTGAGGCACCTGGAAAACATGTTTGTGAAGGCTGTATTTTGGGCAAAATGCAGCGTTCTTCCTTTCCAAAAGATGGTTCAGTTCGGGCTATGCAAAAATTGCAGCTTGTACATAGTGATGTCTGTGGTCCTATGCAGACACCCTCTTTTGGAAATTACCTTTACTTCGTGACTTTCATTGATGATTTTTCCAGGCATGCATGGGTATATCCACTCAAAGCAAAGTCCGAAGTGTTCATGTGCTTCAAACAATTTTTGGTTTTGGCTGAAAATCTGTCAGCATGTAAAATGGGCACCCTCCGTTCTGATCGAGGGGGGGAATATATGTCTTCAGATTTTAATGCATTTCTGGCTGAACGTGGGATAAAACACCAATGTACAGTGCCGTATACACCTCAACAGAATGGAGTTGCTGAACGAAAGAACAGGTCACTCATGGAGATGGCGAGGTGCATGGTCAAAAGTCAGGCTTTACCACATAGTTTCTGGCTTGAGGCTGTCATGTGTGCAGCATATGTACTGAACAGGTGTCCCACGAAAGCGTTGCAGTCTATCACTCCATATGAGGCTTGGCATGACCGCAAGCCATCTGTTGCTCATCTGCGTGTTTTTGGTTGTTTGGCATATGCATTAGTGCCTGAACAACATCGCAGAAAATTGGATGATAAGGCAGTAAAATGTATTTTTGTTGGGTACAGTTCTGAAAGTAAAGGCTATCGTCTGTATCATCCACAGACTAAACGCATTCTGGTTAGCCGTGATGTTGTCTTTGTGGAAGATGCTATTCAGCCATTGCTTTCATGTACTAAGGAGACATCTGTTAGCTCCAAAGACATGTATGATACTTTGATGCCTCTTTTTAGTGGTGGACAGGCTAGCGCTGGTCCTAATGAGGCAACTTCTCAGCCTTTGCAGGTTTCATATGATGATGCAGATCATGCCATTTGTGATGCAGATTTACATGATGCACTTGTTGATGAGAGAGCTGATATTGAACAGGCTAAAACTATGCCAAAATGGCTGGTGCAGACTTTGCGTGACAGCAAATTAGATGCACCTTTGTCATATCGTACTCGTTCAGGCTCTCATAGTACCTCCTTTGCATCAGATTGCTATGCTATGGCTGCATCTAGTCTCTGTGATGAGAATGAGCCTGTTTCTTTTGATGAAGCACAAAATTCAGAAAATTGGATGGCTGCTATGCAATTTGAATATGATGCTATAATGAAGAATGGTACATGGTCTTTATGTGACTTGCCTCCTGGCAAGAAGGCCATTGGCACTAAGTGGGTATACAAGCTGAAGCGTAAACCTGATGGTACAGTTGACAGGTATAAGGCTAGGCTTGTTGCAAAGGGTTATGCGCAGGAAAGAGGCATTGATTTTGATGAGACCTTTGCACCTACATGCCGTATGACTACTGTTCGGAGCATTTGTGCACTTGCAGCCCATCATGGTTGGAATGTACATCAGTTGGACATTAAAACAGGATTTCTGAATGGTGACTTGCATGAAGAAGTGTATGTTTTTCAGCCCCGTGGCTTTGTGCAGAAAGGGCATGAAAACCAGGTGTGCAGGTTAAAGAAGGCGTTATATGGTTTAAAGCAAGCACCACGTGCTTGGTATGAAAAAATACATGCCTATCTGATTGCACATGGTTTTGAGAACAGTCCAACTGAAAGCACCTTATATGTTAAGCGTGCTAATGATGTGCTTTTGATCATTGTTGTCTATGTAGACGACATGCTGCTCACTGGTCCTCTTGAGAAGCATATTGCTGATTTCAAGGCTGATTTGCATGCCTTATTTGAGATGTCTGATTTGGGGCATTTGCATCACTATTTGGGCATTCAGTTTATGCAAGTTGATGGTGGAATGGCTTTGTGTCAAACGAAATATATTGACACATTATTGCAGCGTTTTGGCCTTGAAGACTGTAAGCCTATTGCCACTCCTATGGAGACAGGTTTACGATTGAGTCTTCATGATGCTGGAGATGCATTTGATGCTGTTCTCTATCAGCAGGCTGTTGGATGCTTGATTTACTTATGCATTACTCGACCAGATATTCAGTTTGCTGTCTCACAGATGAGCAGGTTTATGCATTGCCCAGGAGTCACGCATTGGAAAGCGATTAAGCGCATCTTTCGCTACTTGAGTGGTACTCGGCTACTTGGGTTGTTTTATCCCAAGGGGGGATCACTACCGCCAGATTTGCATGCTTTTTCTGACTCAGATTGGGCTGGTTGCTATGACACTCGTGTGTCCACCAGTGGTTTTTGCTTCATGCTTGGTAGCTCATGTATATCTTGGTTGAGCAAGAAGCAGCCTACTGTGGCCACTTCCAGTTGTGAGGCTGAGTATAGGGCAGCTTTCACAGCGACTGTTGAGTGTGTGTGGCTCAGACGCCTTATGGCTGATTTGGGTGTTGGCCAGTCTTCTGCCACCACCATCTTCACTGACAGTCAGAGCGCATTGGCAGTTGCGAGGAACCCTGTGTTCCGTGCTCGCACTAAGCACATTGAGGTGCATTATCACTATGTCAGGGAGAGGTTCTCTGCTGGGGAGATCAGCTTGGCATATGTGCCCACGCAGGAGAACATTGCAGACCTTTTCACGAAGGCTCTGCCTAGGGAGAAGTTTGAAGCTTTCCGCAAAGCTTTGGGCTTACTTCCTTTTGTGGAGTGATTTCCACATAGCTCGGCACTTCCTTATACATGAGTGCCAGCTCCTTGTTCACCGCATCACTCCCAGGGGGGATTTGTTGATATATTTAGGTAGTGATGTGTGTGAACACTCTAGGACCGCCGGGGCACTTTTTTCCCTCTTTAGGAGGTTTTTTTCCCCGGCTTGTATATACGCCTATTGCCCTAATGGGCTACTTATCTTTGTACATTCTCTAGTAATACATTCAGTCTTGTGTGTTGTGCTCCAAGCTTCTTCCTCTTCCTTGTGCTGTTCGCGTGCTTCCGCAGACGTCTAACTCCAACAAAAACCACACTTTTCAATTGAAGCGATATCTTCGAATTTTATCACAAAGCGTAGACTTTTGGGTGATCTATTGATGTGATTTGTTCATAGTAAATTATTTAATAGCTTAAATCGTCTTTTGTGTTCTTTTATATGTTCTCTTTAGTATTAGTGTATGGTGAGAATATTTATGGATTCCGTTTTAGAAGATACCCCTGATCTTGTGTATAGATGATCATCATTTCTGTTCATTTTTTTTTTTGGAGTATCATATTTCAATAACAACAATTATTGTTATTCTCATGAGGAATAATTGATGTATTTATGTGAACATTATATTGTTTGTGAAAAATTCTATTGATATTTCCAAGATGCGATGTTTTGTAGGGCTTTGATAGGGATGAAGGACTCAACATCAAAGATGAAGCTTTGGTGATGAATATGAATATGCTGAGATCGAGATTGAGAAGGAAGGTTCTTAAGCTTGATGATGAATATGAAGACGTCGAGATCGAGATTGAGAAGAAATGTCTTTACATGATTTCTTTTTCGGTCATTCAACAACATGAAGAAGACTAGCTCCAAGATTGAGATTGAGAGTGAGAGTGTGATTGAGAGTGAGAATGAGAATGAGATTGCTAATATGATTGTATAATCACATGATTATGATTGAGATTGAGATTGTGAGTGAGAGTGTGATTGAGAGTGTGAGTGTGAATGAGATTGTGATAGCTCGGGGCTGGTCGGGAGGTTGAGGCTTCGTCAAGAAACAATTATCCAAAGATATTGTATCAAGATGTTCAAATCTTCATTCGAAACTTATTCTTGTACCCAATCACAATCTTTCGATTACTCAGAAATAACAGTGGAGAGAAGAACGCAGAGATTGCACAAGGTAAAAGAAAATTTGATGCGGAAGAGTAGAACAAATATGACGCAGAGAAGGAACAATTATGATATTATAGATGTGAATCAATGGTTACAGTAGCTTTGGACAATAGCTTCTTGACGAAGCCTCGACCTCCCGACCACCCCCGAGCTATCACAATCGCATTCTCACTCGCACTCTCAATCACACTCTCACTCTCACTCTCACTCTCAATCACACTCTCAATCACAAGGTAATTCTCAGATTTTCTGTGTGTCCTCCATGTTGATGCACAGGCCTTCTTATCTTTTTCCATTTGATCGCAGCCGTGCTCCCCAAAGAAGTGTGCGATCCACCAAATTTAGAAAAAGTCGAGTTTCTCCAAAACTTTCGCAAAAAGCCATGCGATCGTAGTGTACTTCCTTTCTTTAGCATACCTTTCAAAAATAGCAGAAAAACACCAAGAAGACATATCCGAAAACATACATAATTAGACATGGTGACACGTGAGCATGAGAATCACGGATTCGAATAGAATTAAACAAGCCCTCGTTTTGTGTTGGAAAAAACGGCACTTTTCAAAGCCCTGTAACTCAAAAACAATGAGGAATTAGGTTAAGCTTGTGAGAGACACTTTTATTCAATTTTTCAATCTGCACAATAGTGTTAGAGACGTCAGAGGTCCAAATCCACCTCCAAATGCCACTTTTGAGCCCTGCAAGGTTTAAAATTCTAGAGAGAGAGTAAAAAGCAAGGCTTCGATGAAGGATCACAACACAGGTACTATAAGAGAAACGATATTACATGAGATTGTAAAGAATTATAGGATCTGTCAGGTATGACACTATATCTGTAGAAGTATAAGATATTTGATTATACGGCATGCTAGTATCTTTGTGAAGAGTAAGCATTAGATCAGAGGCCATATTTAGTTCATCTAGGTGAATAAGAGTTTGCAAACACCATTTACTAAGGTGATTATAGACCTTATTTATTACAGTGGATGTATTAGTTGAAGATTTTGTTCATATATATGTTCATGAAGCAGTACAACCATGTTTAAGATAGATGCATGCACATTGCTTGGAATATTTCTATCGAGACATAACTTTTTGCCTGTGAGAATCGGTTAAGAATGATTAATTCTGAATATCAAGAGGCATGTCTGATTTTATCTTCCTGTGCATATTTTATCTTCCTGTGCATATTGTACAATCATGATCTCTACATATTTATGATCAAACTTATGGAAGAAGGTTGTAGGTGAACTAACATTATTACGGAGGTATATATGATATCAATAGACCCTCTAGGGACATATTCAATTAAGAGACCTCGATTACGTCATCAATTGAACATCAACATAATAGTGTACTTACTTCTCGGATTTTAGATTTTTAAGGACATTATGAAAACCTGATGTTTCTCTGACAAATGTGAGAACGTTCTGAAGTTCAACAGATTTCAAGAATTTCACTAGCCATGGGGTCCGCTAACTCAGGAGTGCACTTTGCCAAACGCAAGCATTCATATTCAGTGAAGGTATTAGCATAACTTGCACTTCATGTAGATACAGATCTTTTGACTTACGAAACGCATCACGAAAGCATCACGAAAGCACAACATTATAAACGCATCACGAAAGCACAACATTACTCTTAAATACCTTTATATATGTTATGTTTCAGATAAACCAAGATATGAAAGAAGCAGATGCATGCAATTCAGATTCATGTTCCTTCTTCTGTGTATACGATATATGGATGAATGAAGGGTAATGGGAATACATGTAGCAAAGAATACGGCTGGAGATAAGAAAAGAGATTCATAGATTTAAAAGGATTTGTCCTGATATGATCACATATAGTATATGTTTGTGTTCTGTACTTGAAGGTTTGTGTTCTGTACTTCTAGGTGAATGATGAATTGAATAAATGTCGCATATGTTATATATATAAGAGATTCAAGTGTCCTTGCAATTTGACATGAAGCACATATTTAAAAGATGACTCTTTTGTCATGGAATGGTAATTGAGATGGCATGCTAACATCATGTTTATTCAATATCACGAATTTTAATGACTTTAGTAAAAAAAGAGGGTGAAAACATCAGTAACTAGATATTGTGGAACGTCGATAGCGTAGAACATTTATGTGAAGATGTTTTAAAGAGTTACTTTGAAGTAATTTGAAGTAAAGGAATAGTTATTCATTCGAAGAGCTTGAATTAATATATGGTCAATCACTCTTCGTGCTCCCAAATGTGTTTGAGAGAAATATTGTTTTGCAGTTCCTTATCTACTTCGCTTTTGCCTTTCATATGATTTCTATGAGTTTCATGGATCATGACTATATTTTAAATAGTGTTTTTAGAGTTTACCATGATCATGTACGTGTTAGCAGAAGTTTTTTTTTTAATTGTTTCAAATTATATATCTTAATGACGGGAGGTCTTTGGATTTCAAAGAAGAACACTTTATGTATAAACATAAAGATTATGTTATATGACATATATTTCTCACGGTCTTTCAAAGATGAGATGTTTTGTAGGACAAGGATAGATGATGATCCAACTCTAAAGATCAAAGACTTGATGATGAACATGATCATATTGAGACCGCGGCTTATGATAGAATTCTCTGAAAGAATTCTCCTCGTCATCAATGACAACATCGAAAGGAACCGCAAGATTTAGATTGCGAATGATATCGAGATTGAGATTGAGATTGAGATTGAGATTGAGATTGTGATTGAGAGTGTGATTGAGATTACAATTGCGAATCTGTAATTGTGTGATAAACATTTAGACAATGATTATGTAACTCTGAGATTGAGATTCGCTCGGGGGTGGTCGGGTGGTTCGAGCTTCAACTAGAAGATATTGAGTGTACATGGATTTATGAATCCCGAGAATTAGAAGTTGAGTCTTCTTTCTACCTTTGTGTACATTGATTTATTTGGATCATCTGCATCTTCTTGTTTATTTTGTTGTTGTGATATGAAGCTATTGTATAACCAAGCATTTGTGTTTCTTTGGGTTTTTTTTGGAGGAATGTTGGAAGAGAACAGAAACTCGTGATTGACGATCACAATCTTTCGATTACTCAGAAATAACAGTGGAGAGAAGAACGCAGAGATTGCACAAGGTAAAAGAAAATCTGATGCGGAAGAGTAGAACAAATATGACGCAGAGAATGAAGAATTCTGATATTATAGATGTGAATCAATGGTTACAGTAGCTTTGGACAATAGCTTCTTGACAAAGCCTCCACCTCCCGACCACCTCCGAGCTATCACAATCGCATTCTCACTCGCACTCTCAATCACACTCTCACTCTCACTCTCACTCTCAATCACACTCTCAATCACAAGGTAATTCTCAGATTTTCTGTGTGTCCTCCGTGTTGATGCGGAGGCCTTCTTATCTTTTTCCGTTTGATCACAGCCGTGCTCCCCAAAGAAGTGTGCGATCCACCAAATTTAGAAAAAGTCGAGTTTCTCCAAAACTTTTGCAAAAAGCCATGCGATCGTAGTGTACTTCCTTTCTTTAGCATACCTGTCAAAAATAGCAGAAAAACACCAAGAAGACATATCCGAAAACATACATAATTAGACATGGTGACATGTGAGCATGAGGATCACGGATTTGAATAGAATTAGACAAGCCCTCATATATATATATATATATATATATATATATATATATATATATATATATATATATATATATATATATTAGTGTTGGAAAAAACGGCACTTTTCAAAGCCCTGTAACTAAAAAACAATGAGGAATTAGGTTAAGCTTGTGAGAGACACTTTTATTCAATTTTTCGATCTGCACAATAGTGTTAGAGACATCCGAGGTCCAAATCCACCTCCAAATGCCACTTTTGAGCCCTGCAAGGTTTAAAATCCTAGAGAGAGTAAAATCAAGGCAGTTTCTTACAATGAACTAAACGTAGGACCCTGAACGAGGTACTTAGAACATGATTCACAAAAATCTCACACAGGCACTTTTATTCTCTTCTACTCACTCTACCTTTCCCTCATACAGAGTTTTCCTTAATTCTTTCATCTTCACCTTCAAAATCCCACTAGAAAACATGATGCAATTAAGGTCTAGAGAGAGAATATGAAACTTGTCAACCCAAAATTTTTCCTACATGCATAAAATGACCTAATTATTCGTTCTAAGCATTATCCCCACAATGAAATTCAGAAAGTTCAAAATGAATTATTTCACTAGAAAAGAGGCCTATTACAATTCTTCCCCCCCTTTAAGAACTCTGTCTTCAGAGTTGGAAAGAAGGATAATGTGTTAGAAAGTCATCTAAATTCACCCAACTCGAATCTTCTACTGGGTATGAATGCCATTTCACCAAAATTTCTACTATAGATCTATTTCTAAGAAATCTTTCCTTCCTATCTAATATTATTTCCGGTTGAAGCTCAAAAGAGCCATCGTCTTTCAGCTTATAATTGTCCTGCAAAACATGAGCAACATTAGGCACATATCTTTTAAGTAAGCTGAGATGAAATACAGGATGCACATTTAGATATTTAGGTAATTCCAGCAAATAAGCAAGAGATCCGATCTTTTTCAAAACTTTAAAAGAGCCTGCATATCGAGGAGAAAGTCTATGATCCTTCCCTAGCAACAAGTTAGATCGGTGAGGATTAACTTTAAGAAATACCATATCATCAACTTGGAATTCAAGTGGTCTTCTCTTTAAATCGTAGAACTTCTTTTGTCTTTTCTGAGCTTCTCTTATATGTTTCTTAATTTTTCCAAGTTCTTCATCCATCTTATCAAGCATTTCTTTGGATACTTCTACTTTATTTTGAAAACCAAAAAACGAAGGTGGAGTCAAACAATTATAACCATACATAGCTTCAAACGGAGTCATTTTTATAGATGCATGCCATGCACTATTGTATGCAAACTCAACCAAGGGTAAATATTCACTCCAATTATTCTGCTTTTCATTCACATACATACGCAACATATCCTCAACTACCCTGTTAACCCTCTCAGTTTCCCCATCAGTTTGTGGATGCAAAGCTGTACTCATATGAAGTTGAGTTCCAATGGATTCAAATGCCGCTCTCCAGAAGTTTGACGTAAATCTAGAATCTCTATTAGAAATTATGCTTTTAGGCATTCCATGCAATCAAAATATTTCTTTTACAAAGATTCTTGCAACATTCAAAGCAGTATCAGTCTTTTTCATAGGAAAGAAGTGTGCCATCTTGGTAAGCCGATCGACTACAACAAATATGGTATCATGCTTACTTCTGGTCATAGGTAGCTTAGTGATAAAGTCCCTAGAAATAGACTCCCACTTCTGATTTGGAACATCCAAAGGTTGAAGCATTCCTCGCATCCTCTTAAACTCAAATTTCACCTGTTGGCACTTCAAACATTCATTTATGTATTTTCTAATATCCCGCTTCATACACGGCCAAAAGTAAGAATACTTTGTTTTAACATATGTCCTTGAATAACTTGGATGTGCAGAAAAAGGTGCATCATGACAATCATGCAGTATTTTAACTTTTAGTGGAGATTCAGAAGATAAGCATAGCCGATTGTTACAATACAGTGTTTCATTCTGCAAATGAAATTTTTCCTCATACGTCCATCCCCTGTTCGCATTCAAAGCATTCAAAATAGGTGCATAAAAAGGATCCTGTTTTATCTCTTCTTGAATTTGATTGAGAAAATCAGAATTTATTACAAAAACAAGATTACACAAAGGTCTCCAACTCAATGCATCAACAACCTTATTTTCCTTACCAGCAAGATACTTAATGTCAAAATCATACTCGCTTAATAATTCAATCCAACGCTTCTGCCTGTTGTTAAGCAATGGTTGAGTGAAGATGTATTTTAGACTTTGATGATCTGTTTTCAATTCAAACTTAACCCCTAACAATAGATGTCTCCAATGCTTAAGTGCATGCACAACAGCAAGCATTTCTAAATCATGAGTAGGATAGTTAAGTTCATGCTTTCTTAGTTTTTTGGACTCATATGCGACCACCCTGCCATCCTGTGAAATAACACATCCTATCTGATTACCACTTGCATCACATGCAACCACAAAAGGCTTTCCCATTTCTGTATTTTCAAAACACAATTCTCAACGACTTTTTGTTTCAATGTTTCAAATGATTTTTGACAGGCATCACTCCACGCAAATCCTACATTCTTTTTAGTTAATTCGGTGAGGGGAGTAGCTATCTTAGAGAAATCCTTAATATGTGCTCTTTCATATTGTGCCAACCCAAGAAAACTTCTAACATCCCTTACAGTCTTAGGAATCGGCCAATCAACTATTGTTTTTACTTTATCTTCATCTATAAGGATTCCTTCTTTTGATATTACTCTTCCTAGATACACAAGTTTATCCTTAGCAAAGAAACACTTACTCTTTTTCCCATACAATTTGTGTTCTCTAAGAGTTTGCAAAGTCTTCTTGAGATGTACCGCATGCTCCGAATCATCTTTAGAGTACACAAATATATCATCAAGGAAGACTAAGATGAATTCATCTAGGTAATCGTGAAAAATATTATTCATCAAGCACATAAATGTGGCAGGAGCGTTTGTTAAACCAAAAGGTAAAATCGTAAACTCATAGTGACCATATCGTGTTCGAAAAGCCGTCTTAGGAATATCCTCTGTTTTGATCCTAATTTGGTGATATCCAGATCTTAAGTCAATCTTTGTGAATACGGTCGCTCCACTTAATTGACCTAATAAGTCATCTATGTGAGGGAGTGGATACTTATTCTTAATTGTTCTTTTATTCAACCCCCTATAGTCAATGCATAATCTGTAAGAGCCGTCTTTCTTCTTCTGAAATAAAACAGGCACACCCCAAGGTGAGACACTTGGTTTTATTAAGCCTTTCTTCAAAAGATCATCTAATTGAATCTTAAGCTCCTTTAGTTCATCAATGTTAAATCTATAGGGTGCTCTAGAATATGGTTCACTCCCTGGATATAGGTCAATGGCGTGGTCAATCTGCCTAGGTGGGGGTATACCAGGCAAGTCTTCTGGAAATACATCGGCATATTCTTTCAAGAGATTTCCTACGTAATCTGGAATATCTTCATCATTACCTTCCTGATGCAGATTGTTCACATACACTACAAATGTTTTGCAGCCATCACGTATACCTCTGACTATCTGCATAGCACAAATAAGAGTAGGCTTAGGATTAAAGACATCACCTAGAATATGAATAGATTCATCATTTAGCTTCACAGTGATCGTTCTTTGTTAACAATTAATTGTCGCAGCATTTTTAACTAACCAATCCATGCCTATGATTACATCACTCTGTTTCATCTCAATTACATGGAAGCTTCCAGAAAAGCGTCTATTAGAAAGAGTAAATTCAAGGTTTTCAACATATCCTTTCGTGTAGTGTAATCGTCCATTGGCCATCTCTACAGGTCTGGTTATCTGCATATTTAGGGCTATCCCTAGATTCTGTACCAATTTGAAAGATAGAAAACAATGGGTACTACTTGAATCCATCAAAAATCTGGTCTTATGCGCAGAAATCATACCCGGAATCATGATTACAGAAACCTTTGGGAAAGAACTAACCACCATGCAACGTAAAGTAGAGTCAGCGCACTTACCCCCATCATCTGCTTCCTCAGTAATTGTACCCTCCTCGATGATGTTTATCGCTTTTGATTGTGCGGGTCGAAAGACTGCCTTGTTCGGGCACTCATATGTCCGATGCCCTTGCTCCCCGCAACGAAAACACAGACCAAGTCTTTTTGCCCTCTCAATAAAATTAGGGTCTTGTTGCCACTCAATTGGTTGACGCCTCCTTTGATTTTCCACCGGCCGAGCAGGGTTCTTACCTTGGTCGTTAGAAGATGGAGTTTTCTTTGAATTGTTCATGTTCATTGCAACAGGTCTTTGTGGCCTATGTCCCGTTGCAATGAATCTGCTTCTATTTGCCTTCTGCAAATTGAACTTCTCCATCTTCTCAAAGTTCTCAGCCATCGCAACAACATCAAGAAAATCAATGCATCCAGATCCCTTAACTTGATAGCGAAGTTCCTCACGAAGCCCTTCAATAAATTTACTCTTTAGAGCATTACCACTAACCTCTAATGCATATTTATGAAGACGTAGGAACTTCTCTTTGTACTCATCAACAGATAAGCTATGCTTGTCACTTTCGTGTTGTCGGAAATTGTAGAACTCCATCTTCTTCTCCATATGGTAGTGTGGAGAACAATAGCGTTTTTCAGCTTGTTCTCTAAATTCCTTCCATAGAACAGGACCAGAACGCGTTCGAGTTTGCATATATGACTTCCACCATAGCTTCACGATCCCACGCAGATGCATGATCCCAACTTTTGCCTTGGACTCTTCACTAAATTGCCGAAGGTCAAAGAAATCCTCTAGTTCTTCAATCCATGCCTCAAGATCTTCGCCACTCTTCTTATCGCCATCAAAATCATTTAACTTTGCCTTCTTGAAGACTTGGTTAAGGGCAAACTCACCTGGTTCCATATCTTCAGAATTGCGTTTTTGTTTTTCATGAGGTACACTAGATGTTCCCGCACCTTCATCTATTTCATCGTTCAGCTCCACAAACAAATTTGTTGCTCCTTCTGGTTGCTTTCCCCCTCGTTCTTTGTGAAATTCACCAAGAAGCTTCTGAATAAGCTCCTCTTGTTCACGAACCTTTTGTGTTAGACCTTCCATCGTTCCCGCGGATTGATTCTGCTCTGATACCACTTGTAGTGTTTCCTCAATCACAATCTATCCCCAATCACAATCTTTCGATTACTCAGAAATAACAGTGGAGAGAAGAACGCAGAGATTGCACAAGGTAAAAGAAAATCTGATGCGGAAGAGTAGAACAAATATGATGCAGAGAAGGAAGAATTCTGATATTATAGATGTGAATCAATGGTTATAGTAGCTTTGGACAATAGCTTCTTGACGAAGCCTCCACCTCCCGACCACCCCCGAGCTATCACAATCGCATTCTCACTCGCACTCTCAATCACACTCTCACTCTCACTCTCACTCTCAATCACAAGGTAATTCTCAGATTTTCTGTGTGTCCTCCGTGTTGATGCGTAGGCCTTCTTATCTTTTTCCGTTTGATCACAGCCGTGCTCCCCAAAGAAGTGTGCGATCCACCAAATTTAGAAAAAGTCGAGTTTCTCCAAAACTTTCACAAAAAGCCATGCGATCGTAGTGTACTTCCTTTCTTTAGCATACCTGTCAAAAATAGCAGAAAAACACCAAGAAGACATATCCGAAAACATACATAATTAGACATGGTGACACGTGAGCATGAGAATCACGGATTCAAATAGAATTAGACAAGCCCTCGTTTTTTTTTTTTTTTTGTGTTGGAAAAAACGGCACTTTTCAAAGCCCTGTAACTCAAAAACAATTAGGAATTAGGTTAAGCTTGTGAGAGACACTTTTATTCAATTTTTTGATCTGCACAATAGTGTTAGAGACGTCCAAGGTCCAAATCCACCTCCAAATGCCACTTTTGAACCCTGCAAGGTTTAAAGTTCTAGAGAGAGTAAAATCAAGGCATTTTCTTACAATGAACGAAACGTAGGACCCTGAACGAGGTACTTAGAACATGATTCACAAAATTCTCACACAGGCACTTTTATTCTCTTCTACTTGCTCAACCTTTCCCTCATACAGAGTTTTCCTTAATTCTTTCATCTTCACCTTCAAAATCCCACTGGAAAACATGATGCAATTAAGGTCTAGAGAGAGGATATGAAACTTGTCAACCCAAAATTTTTCCTACATGCATAAAATGACCTAATTATTTGTTCTAAGCATTATCCCCACAATGAGATTCAGAAAGTTCAAAATGAATTATCTCCTTAATGTTTATGCCAAGCATCATTTGCATGTTGTTTTTTATGTGAGGTATCGACTTTGCACAGAAAGTTGATGCTAGGCATCGACTTTATGCAAAATTTGATGCTATGTATCAAGTTTAAGGAAAAGCTTGATGCCAAGCATCAACCTTATGTAGAAGGTCAATGCTAGGCATCGAGCTGAAGCATGAATGGTGCATTACATTCGATATAGAGCATTACGTATTGCATCTCAATTATTCACTTAGAATATGAACAACCATCTTGACTAACATAGCTCTTAATTTGCAGAAAATCCCAAGAAATAAGAAGAGTGGTGAGGCCATCGAGGATTTCCCTATAGCTTTCCTTGCTTGTATTCAAAGGGCACGACATGAGAACTCCAAAATAATAGGGAAGGAGATGTCATTTGATGAAAATTTCATGTGGACTTAAAACCTTTTCAAACCTTATTGATCATGTTCAAACCTTGTACTATATCATTTTTTGTGAAGATGTAAACAATATATGTATTATAGTTCCTAGAAAGCATTTCTCTCTTTTGAGAGCAGATATTCTTTATGAATTTAGGATGACTGATTCTATAAATGATGATGAACCATATAAACATGCACATATACTAAAAACGATCAAAGATTTTGTTGAGTTGTCTCATCTTTGTGGAGGATTATTATGTTCCACAACAAGGATCAATCATTTTTTGTTTCAACAACTTTGAAGTGAAGGTGTCATGATGTGGAGTGCCTTACATGGTATTTGGCTACCTAAAAATATTTTTCTACCTTCAAGATCAAAAAGCAAATCACACACTTCACCATAAGTTTTTCAGTGCATTAAATGTTTTGATATTAAATTTTGTTGCAAAGAAACCATGACATGTAGCAAGAGACAAGACACTAGTGAACCCCTACCAAAAACCACAAGACTTAATCATGAGGCTTATATAGTTATTTTAAAATGATAACAGGATATTGGACTTGTTTTCTAGCATAAGTAATCTATCCTTAATATGGATTGTTGAGTCACTACTATGGAATCATTTCTAATGAAAATGTGTTTTTATAAGTACCACATTGGCATTCTTGGAGATAGATGTCTTCGGAAGCACGGGAACAACACAAGGAAGGAGAAGAAGCTTGGAGCACAACACACAATACTGAATGTATACTAGAGAATGTACAAAGACAAGTAGCCCATTAGGGCAATAGGCTTATATACAAGCTGGGGGAAAAAAACCTCCTAAAGAGGGAAAAAAGTGCCCCGACAGTCCTAGTGTGTTCACACACATCACTACCTAAATATATCAACAAATCCCCCCTGGGAGTGATGCAGTGAACAAGGAGCTCACACTCATGTATAAGGAAGTGCCAAGCTATGTGGAAATCACTCCACAAAAGGAAGTAAGCCCAAAGCTTTGTAGAAAGCTTCAAACTTCTCCCTAGGCAGAGCCTTCGTGAAAAGATCTACAATGTTCTCCTGCATGGGCACATATGCCAAGCTGATCTCCCCAGCAGAGAACCTCTCCCTCACATAGTGATAATGCACCTCAATGTGCTTAGTGCGAGCATGGAACATAGGGTTCCTCACAGCTTCCAATGCGCTCTCACTGTCAATGAAGATGGTGATGGCAGAAGACTGACCAACACCCAAATCATCCATGAGGCATCTGAGGCACACACACTCAACAGTTGTTGTGAAAGCTACCCTATACTTAGCCTCACAACTAGAAGTGGCCATAACAGGTTGCTTCTTGCTCAACCTAGATATACATGAGCTACCAAACGTGAAGCAAAAGCCACTAGTGGACACACGAGTGTCATAACAACCAGCCCAATCAGAGTCAAAAAAAGCATGCAAATCTGGCGATAGTGATCCCCCCTTGGGATAAAACAACCCAAGTAGCTGAGTACCACTCAAATAGCAAAAGATGTGCTTAACTGCCTGCCAATGCGTAACTCCTGGGAAATGCATAAACTTACTTATATGTGAGACAACAAACTGAATATCTGGTCGAGTAATGCATAAGTAAATCAAGCATCCAATAGCCTGTTGATAGAGGACAACATCATGAAGACTCAATTGTAAACCTATCTCCATAGGAGTGGAAATAGGCTTACATTCTTCAAGGCCAAAATGCTGAAATAATGTGTCAATATATTTCGTTTGACACAAAGCCATTCCACCATCAACTTGCATAAGCTGAATGCCCAAGTAGTCATGCAAATGCCCCAAATCAGACATCTCAAATGAGGCATGCAAATCAGCCTTAAAATCAGCAATATGCCTCTCATGAGGACCAAAGAGCAGCATAAACCACAATGATCAGAAGTACATCATTAGTACGCTTAACATATAAGGTGCTTTCAGTTGGACTATTCTCAAAACCATGTGCAATCAGATAGGCATGTATCTTCTATACCAAGCACGTGGTGCTTGCTTTAAACCATATAATGCCTTCTTTAACCTGCACACCTGGTTTTCATGCCCTTTCTGCACAAAACCACGGGGCTGAAAAACATACACTTCTTCATGCAAGTCGCCATTCAGAAATGCTGTTTTGATATCCAACTGATGTACATTCCAACCATGATGAGCTACAAGTGCACAAATGCTACGAACAGTATAGTAGGTGCAAAGGTCTCATCAAAATCAATGCCTCTTTCCTACACATAACTCTTTGCAACAAGCCTAGCTTTATACCTGTCAACTGTACCATCAGGTTTATGCTTCAGCTTGTATACCCACTTAGTGCCAATGGCCTTCTTGCCAGGAGGCAAGTCACATAAAGACCAAGTATCATTCTTCATTATTGCATCATATTCAGATTGCATAGCAGCCATCCAATTTTCTGAATTTTGTGCTTCATCAAATGAAGGGCTCATTCTCATCACAGAGACTAGATGCAGTCATAGCATAGCAATCTGATGCAAAAGAGGCACTATGAGAGCCTAAACGAGTATGATATGACAGAGGTGCATCTAATTTGCTGTCACGCAAAGTCTGCACCAACCATTTTGGCATAGTTTTTGCCTGCTCAATATCAGCTCCCTCATCAACTAGTGCATCATGTAAGTCTGCATCAGAAATGGAATGATCTGCATCATCACATGAAACCTTCAAAGGCTTAGAAGTTGCCTCATTGGGACCAGCACTAGACTGTCCACCTGTAAAAAGAGGCAGCAAAGTATCATACATGTCTTTGGAGCTAATAGATGTCTCCTTAGTACATGAAAGCAATGGCTGAATAACATCTTTCACAAAAACAACACCACAGCTAACCAGAATGCGTTTACTTTGTGGATGATACAGACGATAGCCTTTACTTTCAGAACTGTACCCAACAAAAATACATTTTATTGCTTTATCATCCAATTTTTTGCGATGTTGTTCAGGCACTAATGCATATGCCAAACAACCAAAAACACACAGATGAGCAACATATGACTTGCGATCATGCCAAGCCTCATATGGAGTGATAGATTACAGCGCTTTAGTGGGACACCTGTTAAGTACATATGTTGCACACATGACAATGTCAAGTCAGAAACTATGTGGTAAAGCCTGACTCTTGACCATACACCTCGCCATCTCCATAAGTGACCTGTTCGCAACTCCATTCTATTGAGGTGTATATGGCACTCTACACTAGTGTTTTATCCCATGTTCAGCCAAAAATGCGTTAAAATCAGAAGACATATATTCCCCCCCTCGATCAGAATGGAAGGTGCCCATTTTACACGTTAATAGATTTTCAGCCAAAACCAAAAACTGTTTGAAGCACATGAACACTTTGGACTTTGCCTTCGATGGATATTCCCAAAAGAAGGTGTTTGCATAAGACCACAGACACCACTATGTACAAGTTGCAATTTTTGAGTAGCCAGAACTGAACCATCTTTTGGAAAGGACGAACACTGCATTTTTCCCAAAATACAGCCTTCACAAACATGTTTTCGAGGTGCCTCAAGTTTGGGCAAAGAGGACACCATTTCAGATTTTTGCAGGCGTAGCAAACTAGCAAAATTCAGATGACCAAAGCATGCATGCCAAAGCTTTGCATCTAACATAGCCTGAGAATCATTTACTATAGATGCCAAATTATTTACAGATCTTTCATAGTCTATGAGCTTATACAACCCATGACATAAAATGCCAGAAGCAATAATCACATTGCCATTTGACAGATCATGAACTGTACACCTATCATCAACAAATTTCACAACCAAGCCAATCTTGGTTAATGCAAAAACTGATAACAGGTTCTTCTTGATCCCTGTCACAAATAAAGCATCTGACAAAGTGAAAGAACTACCATCAACAGTAGTCAAAATGATCTTACCAACTCCCATAACAGGATAAGAGGAGTTATTGGTGCATGTAACAGTATTCCCTGTAGGGGCAGGCTCGAGTGAAGAGAAGAAACTACGCTGCGAGGTAATATGTTTGGTCGTCCCAGTATCAAAATACCAAACATCTGAGTCTACTGTAGACATGCACTACTCATGAGAAGATGGGTCAAAACTGCAGACAGTAGTAAATGCACATTCTTCTTCCTGCACAAGATTAGTAGACTCTGTTTTTGGTGTAGAGGCCTCTGCAACAACCATTCCAGCCTCTTTCTTCTTTGCCTCTTTCACAGCCAGTTTTGGACAACTCTTTATGATATGATCATTCCCTTTACATTACTTACAAAACAATTTTTGCTTTTCTAATTTCTTCTCATTTTTATCTTCCTTCTTCGAATGTGCAGAATTAGCAGGTTTTTGCTTACTAGTTGAAGAGCTCCATTTTCCTTTTCCCTTCTGACTAGCCAGGAAAGCTTGATCTACAACTCGCATAATGGACCTGTTTTGCCTGGACTGATCTTCCTGCAACAGAACAGAGACTAACTCCTCAATGATAAGGCATTTAGATTGCCTTTCATCATCAACTGAAGAGTAGAAGCAAAACTCTGATATGAATCAGGAAGACCATTCAAAACAGTCTTCACAAGTGAGCTATCTGGTATAACCTCATCAGCAGAAATCAATTGTTCCTTCAAGTCTTTGATCTTTGTTAGAAAACTATCCATAGAATCCCCTTCATTCATGTGCTCACTCTCCAACCGTTTTCGGAGGTAGGCAACATGAGCCTCATTCCTATCTTGCTACAACGTGGTAAGTGTATCCCAAGCATTCTTAGTTGTTCTTTAAGAGTGAATGTGAGGAATAATTGTCACGAGGAAGGAGATAAGGAAGAGAGCTCACACACACACTCTCACTCTCAAGGAGAAGTACACACACAGATTGAGGCAAGGAAGAATGATCTTCTTCTCCTTCTTCTATTACATAAAAAGGAATGTACAAGAATGACCTAAAAACAAGAATACAACAAGTGCAATATATAAAGACCAGTACATAAGGAAAAACCTAATGTCCGCGAATGAGTGAGCTGGCAAGAAACAAATGTGCCATCACTCTCGGTAGATAGTCTAATAAAGCTCAATGAAGTATCCCTGACATATACTGGCATGACCACTATACATGTCAGAGAAACGAAAATCTGGTACGTGTCATCTTGGATCATCACATGTTGAGCTTGATATCTCAACACTCCCCCTCAAGCTCAACACCATATCATGTAATCCAAGCATCTTCCGAAACTTCTTCAACTTCTCAGCTCCAAGTGCTTTGGTGAAAATATCAGCAACCTGCTCATCTGTTCTCACATAAACAAGATCAATATCACCTACTAATACCTTCTCTCTGATGAAGTGATAATGTACCTCGATATGCTTTGTTCTAGCATGGAAAACAGGGTTCCGTGCTAACTGTATGCTGCTAAGATTATCACAATAGATAGTGATAGGCTTTTGCACTTCCACACCTAAATCTGCAAGTAACATCTCCAGCCATGATGCCTCACATGCTGCCATTGCAGCACCTCTGTACTCAGCCTTTGTACTCGACAAAGCAACAGTGGGTTGCTTCTTACTGCTCCATGTAATAGCTGCACCTCCAAGTGAGAAAAGAAAGCCACTAGAAGATCTTCTATCTGGAGTACTACCAGCCCAATCTGCATCAGTGTATCCATGAACCTGCAAATCTACACCAGCTTCATAAAACAATGCATAATCCAAAGTAGCACTCACATAACGTAGAGTGCGCCTCAGAGCATCCAAATGTGGCTTCCTGGGAACCTGCATAAACTGACTTTCAAGTCCAACTGTGTAGCTTAAGTCAGGTCTTGTAATTGTAAGATATATAAGACTTCCCACAATTTCCCTGTACATAGTAGCATTTTCCAATGCTTCACCTGATGTAGTATCCAATTTCAAATTTTGATCTAAAGGCATAGAAATTTGCTTACAATCAGCCATACCATACTTCTGCAGCATATTCAAGGCATATTGCCTTTGCGACATCCATATACCTGTTTCTGTATGTATAAACTCAATGCCCAAGAAATAGCGCAGCACACCAAGATCTTTCATGTCGAATTCCTGCATAAGAAGTTTCTTTACCTCTTTGATGCTTTCTTCATTATCACCACCTACAATTAGGTCATCAACATAAATAGCCACAATAGTGATGCCATCATCAGCCTTCCTTGCATATAGTGAGTGATCTGCATCACACATAGAAAACCCAATCCTGGTTAAGTAATCAACAATCCTTGCATGCCATGCACGCGGAGCTTGCTTCAGCCCATACAAAGCCTTTTGCAACCTGCAGACATATTCTGGATGCTTTGAATCTTCATATCCTTGTGGCTGGTCCATATATACTTCTTCCTGTAACTCACCATGTAGGAAAGCATTCTTCACATCCATCTGATGCAAAGTCCATCCTTTTGCTGTAGCTAATGCAACAAGTGTTCTGACAGTAGACATTTTATCTACAGGGCTGAATGTTTCCTCATAATCAATGCCATATGTCTGTGCATAACCTTTAGCTACCAATCGTGCTTTATACTTGCTTATGCTACCATCAGCATTATGCTTTACCTTGTAAACCCATTTGCAGCCTATGGATTTCTTTCCTTGCGGCAATGGAACTAGCTTCCATGTATCATTTCCATAAAGTGCAGCCATCTCCTCATCCATAGCTTTTTCCCAATCTGCATTACCAATTGCATCTTCAAAACAAGAAGGTTCAGCATCTTGTATTACCTTTGTCATGTAGGCACAATGGCGAGCCATGTAACTATCATATGTCAATCGTTGCACTGAATTACGCATCCTCCCAGATCTTCTTGGTCCTGGGTCACTTCTTCTTGTATCATCTGCATGTGCCCTTCTTACTCCTGGAGTCTTCACAATGGGCAATCCAAGTTCCTCATCAAGACTCTTTTCTGAACCGCTTGAATCTCCATCAACGTCTTCAAAACCTGCACCTGTTTTACTACCAGCAGAAAGCTTTTCTTTACCTTTCTTGGATGTATTTGATGAATTTGCTGGACTGAAATTTCCACGCAATCTTCCACTCCATGGATTTGAGTTGGAACTATTGCTTGGTGATGCATCCGATCCACTCAAAACTTGAGATTCTGCACTAGATTTTTCAGCATTTTCTTTGTCATTTGGTTCAAGATTCAGTCCTTCTTTGGCATCTACATAGAAGCTTGACATTTCATCAAATACCACATCTCTGCTCACCTTCACCTGTCGTGTGAGTGGGTTATAACATTTGTACCCCTTTTGCTCAAGGGAATATCCAATGAAGACACATTTTTCTACTTTCGGATCAAGCTTCGTCCTCAACTCACCTGGAACATGTACATATGCAATACAGCCAAAAACTTTCAGATGTGATAAGTTTGGCTTTTTACCTGTAAACTTCTCTTCATGTGTAACTTGATGTACAGTAGCAGTCGAAGTTCTGTTCATGATATATACAGTAGTATGCACAGCTTCTGCCCAATAACAATGAGGAATATTCTTCTCAGCCATTAAGGCTCTTGCTATTTCTGCAATATGTCTGTTTTTGCGTTCAACAACACCATTCTGTTGTGGTGTGTACCTGCATGAAAACTGACGCCGAATTCCATGATTTTTTAGAAAACTACTGAACTCATTTGACATGTATTCACCTCCTCCATCAGATCTTAATGTCTGAATGTACTTCCCTGTCTGCTTTTCCACCATAACTTTAAAATTCTGGAAATAAGTAAACACCTCGCTCTTCTCTTTCATGAAATATACCCATACTTTGCGTGTATGGTCATCAATGAAAGTAACATAAAACCTGCAACCACCCATAGATGTGGTCTTTGCTGGACCCCAAACATCTGTATGTACTACTTCTAGTACATTCTCACTAACATGCTTGTCATGTGGAAATGATGCTCTTGACTGTTTACCAAATTGACATGCTGCACATACCTTTTGCATTTCTGCAACTTTGAAATTTGGTAGTCCATGGACAATCTCCTTTGACTGCATCAGTTTCAGCCTTTGCAAGTTTGCATGTCCAATCCGTTTGTGCCATATCTCTATATCTGCAATAACTCCTGCACCTTTTGCAAACATGGCTGCATTCATTTCAGGAATCTTCACATTTAAGGTGAACATCCTACCCACTTTGTTTCCTTTGGCAACCAATCGTCCATCTTGCTTGTACTCTTCTACATATAATCCATCAGCATTGAACCTGACTTGTAATCCCTGGTCAACCATTTGTCCAACAGAAACCAGATTCTTCGTTATATTTGGAACATGCAGCACATCAGCAAGATGTTTTACCTTTCCGTCCTCCATAGACAATGCTATGTTTCCTGTATGCTCAATAGGATGTGATGTGTCATCACCTGTTTCAACATATCCAGGAACTGGCATTTTCTGCAAACTACTAAACCATTCTGCATGACTGGTCATGTGATTTGAAGCACCTGAATCAACATACCAGACATTATCATTCGATTTTGAAACACCAGTAGACATCGTATTCATCATGTGATGTTGAACCATAAACAGCTTCTCAGAATCATCTGCACTTGTGGATGCATAGTTGTTTTGCTGCCTTCTGTTATTTTGATTCTTTAACCTGCAATCACGTTCAAAGTGTCCAGGTTTACCACAATTCCAGCATCCTTTACTATCATTACCTGAATCATTTCTTTGGAAATTTCTGCGACCTCTTTGACTCCCCCTGCCTCGAAACTGTCCTCTTCCTCCTGCATGATTCTGTTGTTGACCGTGGTCTTGGTTATTGTTTCCTCTTCCACTTCCAAAACCTCTACCTCTGCCTCTTCCTCTGCGAGAGTAGAATACCTACTCAGAACTGGGCTTTCCTTGGGAGTTTGAATCCTCACCAAGATTCTTTTCTTCAATGATCAGCATAGATACCAGATCAGCACTCCAATAGATGCAAGTGACTCACATATGCTTTTGATTTTTAGAGTGTAGTCACTTATCGACATGCTCTTTTTCTCCAATGTATGCAGCTCGTTCTTGAGTTGCAATTTCCGTGCCTTTGTATTGGTCTCGTACATAGTGACCAAACTGTTCCAAGCCTCTTTTGGAGTCTTGGCATCCTGTATGTGTCCAATCATGCTATCCTGTATTGTAACAGATAGTCAATACATTACCTTTCGTGCTCCTTGATTCCATTCCTCATATGCTCTTAACTGTTCTGCAGTCCGATTCCTTTCTGGTAACTGCGGAGCATTTTCATTCTCTCCTTTGATGTACTTCCAGTAACCTTTTCCCATCAGGAAATTCGTCATTCTGAATCTCCAAGCATGGAAGTTGTTCTTGTCCAGCTTATCGCTCATAAGCTGACTCATTCCATCCGCGTTTGCCATTTCTGCAACAATTCACAACACCGCAACACACTACAAGTAGCACTTCTGCTTGAACACTGTCGCACTATGACGTGACAGTTCGATCTCAGAAAAACACAGTTTTCGTGTATCAACAGTACACGGAATCGCTTGAAATTCTGGATCTGGAATATATGAGTGTTGCCGAACACAATGCAAGTTATAGTTTCTGAAACTGACCTGGTTTTTCTATGGGCCCCACCTTGCGGGCTCGAAACGGAGGTCGAGATGGCTCCGAAACTTCGATCTGACAAAAACGAGTGACCCTAAAGGGATAACTCACGAAAATATTTTGAGGTCTTCTACCTTCACAGCGATTTTCGTAGCAAATGGAGGCCATTTGTGAAATTGCATTTTCTCCACACCTTGCCGCGTAGTCTTCACCGTCGCCTTCTCCACGAGCTCTCTACAGCCACGCTGGCTCTGATACCATGTCACGAGGAAGGAGATAAGGAAGAGAGCTCACACACACACTCTCAATCTCAAGGAGAAGTACACACACAGATTGAGGCAAGGAAGAATGATCTTCTTCTCCTTCTTCTATTACATAAAAAGGAATGTACAAGAATGACCTAAAAACAAGAATACAACAAGTGCAATATATAAAGACCAGTACATAAGGAAAAACCTAATGTCCGCGAATGAGTGAGCTGGCAAGAAACAAATGTGCAATCACTCTCGGTAGATAGTCTAATAAAGCTCAATGAAGTATCCCTGACATATACTGGCATGACCACTATACATGTCAGAGAAACGAAAATCTGGTACGTGTCATCTTGGATCATCACATGTTGAGCTTGATATCTCAACAATAATGGCATGTTTGACAGACAAAGCTAGCAATGCATGTGCATGGGCATCTATGCCATCCCAACAAATTTTCTCTATAGTAGGTGTAGCAGAAACTGTAGCACGAATAGGAATATGCAGAATATCATCATCTTCGACACCTTCTTCATCAACTTCAATACCTACAATGGTAACAGTTGCAGGTGTGATAGGATGTTTTTCAACACCCTATATAATGTTCCACAGTCCTTTTGCAACCAATACATGTCTCATCATATAAACTCATAACGGATAGTTGGTACCATCCAACTTATCCTCAACAGCCAAAACGCAGAATACATCACTGCTTTCAGCCATGGCCGGTGACTAAAATACCTTGATGTAGAAAATTGATTGTATCTCAAAAACTTGAATCATCAAAAGGAAGTAAGCCCAAAGCTTTGCAGAAAGCTACAAACTTCTCCCTAGGCAGAGCCTTCGTGAAAAGGTCTACAATGTTCTCCTGCATGGACACATACGCCAACCTGATCTCTCCAGCAGAGAGCCTCTCCCTGACATAATGATAATGCACCTCAATGTGCTTAGTGCGAGCATGGAACATAGGGTTCCTCGCAACTGCCAATGTGCTCTAACTGTCAATGAAGATGGTGATGGCAGAAGACTGACCAACACCCAAATCATCCATGAGTCGTCTGAGCCACACACACTCAACAGTTGCTATGAAAGCTACCCTATACTCAGCCTCACAACTAGAAGTGGCCATAATAGGCTTCTTCTTGCTCAACCAAGATATACATGAGCTACCAAGCATGAAGCAAAATACTCTAGTGGACACACGAGTGTCATAGCAACCAACCTAGTCAGAGTCAGAAAAAGCATGTAAATTTGGCGGTAATGATCCCCCTTAGGATAAAACAATCCAAGTAGCCCAGTACCACTCAAATAGCAAAAGATGCGCTTAATTGGCTACCAATACTTGACACATGGGCAATGCATAAACTTGCTTATTTGTGAGACAAAAAACCGAATATTTGATCAAGTAATCCATAAGTAAATCAAGCATCCAATAGCCTACTGATAGAGAACAACATCAAATGCATCTCTAGCATCATGAAGACTCAATCATAAACCTGTCGCCATAGGAGTGGCAATAGGTTTACAGTCTTCAAGGCCAAAATGTTGTGTCAATATATTTTGTTTGACACAAAGCCATTCCACCATCAACTTGCATAAACTCAATGCCCAAATAATGATGCAAATGTCCCAAATCAGACATCTCGAATGAGGCATGCAAATCAGCCTTAAAATAAAAAACATGCTTGACATGAGGACCAATGAGCAGCATGTCATCAACATACACAACAATGATCAAAAGCACATCATTAGCACACTTAACATATAAGGTGCTTTTAGTTGGACTGTTCTCAATACCATGTGTGATCAAATAGGCATGTAGCTTTTCATCCAAGCGCGTGGTGCTTGCTTTAAACCATATAATGCCTTCTTCAACATTCACATTTGATTTTTGTGCCCTTTCTGCACAAAGCCACAGGGCTGAAAAACATACACTTCTCCATGCAAGTCACCATTTAGAAATGTTGTTTTAATGTCCAACTGATGTACATTTCAACCATGATGAGCTACAAGTGCACAGATGCTACGAACAGTAGTCATTTGGCATGTAGGAGCAAAGGTTTCATCAAAATCAATGCTTCTTTCCTATGCATAACCCTTTGCAACAAGCCTAGCCTTATACTTGTCAACTGTTCCATCAAGCTTATGTTTCAGCTTGTATACCCACTTAGTGCCAATGGCCTTCTTGCAAGGAGGCAAGTCACATAAAGACTAGGTACCATTTTTCATGATAGCATCATATTCTGATTACATAACAACCATCCAATTTTCAGAATTTTTTGTGTCATCCAACAAAACAAGCTCATTCTCATCACAGAGACTAGATGCAGCCATAGCATAGCAATCTGATGCAAAAGAGGCACTATGAGAGCCTAAACGAGTATGATATGATAGAGTGCATCTAACTTGCAACTAAGGCGGCGACCAAGGCATAGACCTTGGCATACCTTGTCATCCGAGTCACCGAAGTCATCGTTGGCGCCGTTGGCTGCGCGCGAGGGAGGACCTCAACGACCAAGGAATATAGAGGTTCCCGATACTTCCCGGGAGGACACCCATCCCAGTACTATTCCCCCCAGAGCTCGCTTAACCATGGCAATCTCTTGCCACTAAGCTACACTCTTGTGGTGTTTGAAGAAGGGGAAAGACTAAGGTTGGCATTACATAGAACAAGTTATGGTCCCTCAAAGCTTCATTTTTTGCTTTCAAAGCCTATTTCTGAAGCAATTTTGGGGTGTTTTTGGAGCCATTTTGGAGTACTTTCGCACATAGTTCTCTTCACACAGGTCCAAGAACATCAAGAAGAGTGTTCTTTGTACTTCTCAGACAATAAATATCAACCTTTGGGGTTGTATTTTTAGCCACACTCGTAAAACTGCAGGTTTCTCGATAGGTTTTCAGTTTTGGTGGGAGTAGTCGCTGCAAATTTATGCAGGTTTTTAAAGCCTAAAACATCAGAGTTGACAGACACTTGCAGGTGTTATTGGCTAGTTTTTGGGTTGTGTATTCAGCCTTTTAGTGTCATTTTACTGCATATATTGAGCACATACACACCATGTACCCTTCTGTGGATACCGCTTATGTACGTCCATGTGGTCATTGATATAGCGGTTACGTTCTTTGCATAAAACCTTTTACGTTTGATAAAGAGGATCGTGGTGAGGTTTTCTTAACTGGGAGACACCCAGATGTCGGGGTCTCTTCGATGATGCAGGTGGAAGACTTACCCAACCTCGCCATAGGAGATGTATGATAGTTGTTCATAGGTGCTCGATAGGCTTAGTTGGCTTTTATTGGGTAACTGATTATATGCCGTGGAGTCAGTGATTCACTATGCAGGTAGACATGTTAGTACTTGCAGTTTTATGATACTTTGACACTGGTCATATGCTAATTTTGCAGGGGATACTATGGCAAAATTTTTCTAGATTTCTGGTTTAGTCAACTATACAGTGGTCGATTTACTCCTTGATACACTTATTTGTTGGTGTTTGGACTCTTCTAGCTCCATTATCATTCTATTCAGCTCTCTACCATCATGGCATCAGAGGTCTCAGGCACATCCGGTGGATCAGGGTCTAGTGCTAGTGTTTCGAGGAGGAGCTATAACTTGCAGGGCAAAGACCATTTTGAGATCCAAAAATTTGATGGCACAAACTTTGCTCTGTGGAAGAATCAGATTAAAGATGTGCTGATTCAAAGGAGGCAATGGAAGCCAGTAAATGGGATTTCAAAGAAGCCTGCTGACATGGATGAAGATGATCGGGATGAGTTAGATGAAATGGCCAGGTCTACCATTCGCTTGCACTTGCAAGATAATGTTTACTTCATAGTATTAAACTGTGAAAGTGCAGAGGAGCTTTGGAAGAAGTTATGCAATACATATGAAAAAGAGACGGCATCAAATAAAGTGTATCTGATGAGAAAATTATATGACCTTCATATGAAGGACACAGATAGTGTTGCTTCTCATCTAAATGAGTTTGATGCCATATTCTCCCAGATACAGGCTCAGAAAATGGATATGGACAATGAAATGAAAATAGTATTGCTGCTATGCACCCTGCCATCATCATGGGATACGTTTTGCACAGCTATTAGCAACAGTGCACCTGGTGGTAAACTCGTCTATGATGACATATGTGGAGCACTCTTGAGTGAGGAGATTCGTAGAAAATCTATGGTTGGCACTCAGAGTGGAGAAGCATATAATGTTCGTGATTCTTACCAAGGAAAGAATCAGCAACGTGGCAGGAGCAAGAACAAGGAAAAGAATGGTCAACGGAATAAAGAGTAGAAGTAAATCAAGGAAGAGGGATATTGAATGTCATTACTGTCATAAGAAAGGACACATGAAGAAAGACTGTTATGCATTAAAGAATGCTAAAGGTAAAGTACAGAATGTTGATGGGCATGTTAAACAGTTACTTGCACCATCTACTTCGACTGTGAAGATTAAAGAAATTAATGCTATTTCTGATGATGCTGATGTGTTGACACTTGATAGTACTGTGCCATCTGAGGCACTTATGGCTGATTCTCTTTCCCACACCTGGCTGCTAGATTCTGGTGCTTCTTTCCATGTGACACCACATAGAGAATGGTTCTCTAATTATGCAGCAAAGTCTCTTGGTACCGTGAGACTTGGTGACTCTTACCAGTGTGATGTTGTGGGGATTGGAGATGTGGTTGTGCAGCTCATTGATGGTTCAAAATTTACTATTCATAATGTACGCCATGTACCTTAGTTATCACGTAGTTTGATGTCAGTTGGTCAACTTGATGACCTTGGTTACAAGGTGGTCTTCTATGCTCAGTCGTTTCGTATATCAGAGGGCAATATGGTCATTGCAAAAGGAAGCAAAGTTGGCTCACTTTATCCTTTATTTGTATCACAGAAAGAACACTTGTTAGCTGTTACTGAACAGCCTATGGCTTGTATTTGGCATGGTCGTTTGGGCCATATATCTCGTAGTGGAATGGAAAATCTTTCTCGTTCTAGCTACTTACCTGTGTTATCTTTCTCTGATTTTTCATTTTGTGAGCATTATCAATATGGAAAGCAAACTAGAAATGTGCATAAAATGCACATTGACTCTTCAATTCAGCCTTTAGATCTCGTTCATACAGATGTGTGTGGTCCTATGCCCACTAGGTCCTTAGGTGGTTCTCTTTACTTTGTCACTTTCATAGATGATGCTACTAGAAAAGTCTGGGTATATCCTATCAAATCAAAGGATGATGTATTCCCTACTCTCAGAAAATGGCTTGCTTCAGTTGAGACTGAGAAAGGAACTAAACTTAAGGCTTTACATTCAGATAATGGGGGTGAGTATACCTCACATGAATTCAGCCTTTTCTGTCAGTCTAGAGGGATTCGTGGAGAGTTTACAACTCCTTATACCCTAGTACAGAATGGTGTAGCTGAGAGGATGAATAGAACTATTCAAGATAGAGTAGTCTCTATGTTGCATCATGCAAACCTCTCACAAGGTTTTTGGGTAGAAGCAGTATTGGCTGCAGTTCATGTGATTAACCTTTCACCTAGTACTGCCAAAGGTCTGAAAGTTGCACAAGAGTTATGGACAGGGAAACCACCATATTATGATCATCTTCGAGTTTTTGGGTGTGAAGCATATGTTCATATACCCAAGAATCTTAGACAAAAGTTGGACCATAAGTCAAAGAAATGCATTTTTCTTGGATATGGTCCAGAAGGACAATTTGGATATCGCTTATGGGATCCTGAAACACGGTCAGTGATCAAAAGTAGTGATGTCATTTTTAATGAGTCTAAGATGCATAAACAACCCATTAAGGAGGTTGAAGTGAGAAGAGTGGTGTTTGAGGATACTAGTCCTCCAGTTAGCATGCATAAAAATGTTGCACATAGGGATGTTCAAGAGAATGTCCATTCAGATCAGTCTGCACATGTTCCTGTTCAGCAACCATTGAGACGTTCTGCACGTGTCTTACATCCACCTGATAGATATGTTCCAGGTTTAGATTTTGTTATGCTAACAGATGCCGATGAGCCTTCTTGCTACAAAGAGGCTATGCAAACAGAGGATCATGTCAAGTGGGAGCATACCATGAAGAGTGAGTTGGATTCTATTCACAAGAATGGTACTTGGGACTTAGTACCTTTGCCAAAGGGCAAGAAAGATTTACCATGTAAATGGGTATATAAGCTGAAATTCACATCAGATAGTGCTTCTCCAAAATATAAAGCACGACTTGTTGCAAAGGGCTTTAAGCAACAACATGGTGTTGATTTTGAGGAAATCTTCTCTCCAGTGGTCAAGATGACTACTTTGCGCATGTTGCTTGGATTCGTTGCAATGGAGGACTTAGAGCTAGTCCAAATGGATGTGAAAACAGGTTTCTTGCATGGAGATCTTACAGATGAGATCTATATGGAACAACCAGAAGGTTATGTAGTTCCTGGCAAGGAAAGTCTAGTTTGTAAGCTCAAGAAGAGCTTGTATGGACTTAAACAGTCTCCTAGACAATGGTACCAAAGGTTTGATGCTTTTATGAAGTCACAAGGCTATTCTCGGAGCAATGAGGATCATTGTCTCTTCACAAAAAGATGCTCTGATGGTAGCTTGATACTTTACGTCGATGATATGTTGATTGCTGGGAAGTCCTCTTATGATTTGTCAATTCTCAAAAAGAAGTTGAGTCAGACATTTGATATGAAGGATTTGGGGGATGCCAAACATATTCTTGGCATGCGCATTACTCGTGATAGGAGTAAAAGATGCATATACTTGTTTCAAAGTGAGTACATATCCAAAGTACTTCACTGGTTCAATATGCAGGGTGGAAAGGCATTGAGTACACCTTTACCCATATATGTGAAATTGAGCAAGGATGACTACCCCAAATCAGATGAGGAAAAGGAATTCATGACCAAAATTCCTCATCAGTGTGCTGTTGGTAGTCTCATGTACGCTATGGTAGCTACGAGACCAGACATTGCATTTGCAGTGGGAGTTGTGAGCAGATATATGTCTAATCCTGGCAAGAAACATTGGGAAGCGGTCAAGATGATTTTGAGATATCTGAGTGGCACTAAGGACAAGTGTCTATGCTTAGGTAGAGGGAAAGCATCCATTATTGGTTACAAAGATTCTGACTATGCTGGTTGTGTAGACAATCGTAAGTCTACATTAGGGTACATTTTTCATTTTGCTGGAGGTGCTATCTCTTGGAGATCCCGTCTTCAAGAATGTACAGCTATTTCCACCACAGAAGCAGAGTATGTTGTAGCAATTGAGGCATGTAAGGAAGCATTGTGGCTTTCTCGTCTTGCTTGTGATATGGGTTTACCTCAGCATGTACCTCGCTTGCTCAGTGATAGTCAGAGTGCCATTGCTTTGGCTAAGAATCCGGTCTATCATGCAAAGACCAAGCACAATCAGGTGAGGTATCACTTCATTAGAGATTGCTTATCCATTGAGAGCATTATTCTTGAGAAGGTTCACACTCGAGATAATGCTGCAGATGCTTTGACTAAAGCTCTACCAGAGGATAGCTTTCGACATTGTTGTCACTTGATGGGGGTTACTTGATTCTTAATCTTATGCAGTCACTTGTATACTGTGTAACATGCCCATCAGGTGGGAGGTATTGTTTGCATACTTACACTCAGGTATTCTTTATCATTCTTTATTTTTCTCCCATAGTTACTCTAGCCATATTGGCCTTTAGTGGGAGATTGTTACCATTAGTGTCCATGTGAAAGGCCAAATGGCCACCGGACACTTCTTTGTATATGTTCTTTTATAAAACATAGTGGCCTGGTCAGTCGCAGATTGTAAGTTCGACCGCATTTTCAAGACCTAAGAAATCTGTCTTCGTGCCCCCTGTGTACTATGTTTTCTGCGTATTCTGCAGCCTCTATACGGAGTACTGCGTGCGGCCTCAGGAGCTCGGTTTTCTACTCCGAACATATCATCGTGGAGCTCTCGAGAAGGAGAGCGCAGTGTGGTGCATCACCATCGAAATACTTCATTTGACTTATGTTCAAGCTTTTGTCTAAGGTTCTTGGATATATGAACATATGCTTCACACCCAAAAACTCAAAGATGATCATAATATGGTGGCTTCCCTATCCATAACTTTTGTTCCACTTTCAAAGATTTGGTAGTACTAGGTGAAAGGTCAATCACATGAACTATTATTAATACTACTTCTACCCAAAAGCCTTATGAAAGGTTTACATGATGCATCATAGAAACTACTCTATCTTGAATAGTTCTATTCATCCTTTCAGCGACACCATTTTGTACTGGTGTATAAGGAGCTATAAACTCTCTAAGAATTCCTCTAGACTAATAGAAAAGGCTGAATTCATGTGAGGTATACTCACCCCCATTATCTAAACGTAAAGCCTTAAGCTTAGTTCTTTTTTAAGCCTCAACTGAAGCAAGCCATTTTTTGAAAGTAGGAAATACCTCATCCTTTTCTTTGATAGGATATACCCAGACTTTTCTAGTAACATCATCTATGAAAGTGAAAAAGTAAAGAGAACCACCTAATGACCTTGTGGGCATAGGACCACAAACATATGTTTGAATGCAATCTAAAGGCTGAATTGAAGAGTCAATGTTGTCTTGTGCACATTCCTAGTTTGTTTTCCATATTGACAATGCTCACAAGTTGAAAAATCAAAGAAAGATAACACAAGTAAATAGCCAAAACGAGAAAAAATTTCCATTCCACTACGAGATATTTGTCCCAAACTACCATGCCAAATACAAGCCATGGGTTGTTCAGTAACAGTTAACAAGTTTTCTTTCTTTGATACAAATAAAGGATAAAGTGAGCCAACTTTGCTTCCTTTTGCAATAACCATATTTTCCTTTGATAAGCGAAAGGACTAAGCATAGAAAACCTTTGTAGCCAACATAATCAAGTTGACCAGTTGACATCAAACTACATGATAACTGAGGTACATTGCATACATTATGCATAGGAAATTTTGAACTATCAATGAACTACACAACCACATCCCCAATCCTGGCAACGTCACACTCGTAAGAGCCACCAAGTCTCACAGTACCAAGAGACTTTGTTGCATAAGTAGAGAACCATTCTCTATGTGGTGTCACATGGAAAGAAGCACTAGAATGTAGTAGCCACATGTGGGAAAGAGAATCAGCCATAAGAGCCTCAATAGGCACAATATTGTCAAGTGTCAACACATCAGTATCATAAAAAATAGCATTGATTTCTTCAATCTACGATTGAAGTAGGTGGTGCAGGTAACTGTTTAACATGCGCATCAACATTCTACCCTTTACTTTTAGCATTCTTTAATGCATAGCAATCTTTCTTCATGTGTCCTTTCTTATGAAAATAGTGGCATTTGATATCCCTTGTTCTTGATTTACTTCTACTCTTATTTCTTTGACCATTCTTTTCCTTGTTCTTGCTCTTTCCATGTTGTTGATTGCTATTTCTAATCAAATACACTTTATTTGATGTCGTTTCTTTTTCATATGCTTCCAAGGCTCCTATGCACTTTTAGAGTCCAATACCGTAAAGTAAACATTATCTGCTAAGTGCAATCGAATGGTAGACCTAGCCATTTCATCCAACTCATCCTAATCATCTTCATTGATGTTAGCACGTTTCTTTGAGATTCCATTTATTGGCTTCCATTGCCTCCTCTAAATCAGCATATCTTTAATCTAATTCTTCCATAGAGCAAAGTTAGTGCCATCAAAATTTTGGATCTTATAATGGTCTTGGCCCTGCAAGTTATAACTCCATCTGGGAACACTGGCACTAGACCCTGATCGGCCAAATGTGCATGAGACCTCTGCTGTCATGATGATATAGAACTAAATTGAATGATAATGGATCTAGAAGAGTCCAAACATCACTAGGGCTCAAAAAAGGATGACCAAGTGTCAGATTACCAATAAGTGTATCAAGGAGTAAATCAACCACTTTATAGTTGAAAAAACCAAAAAATTTGGAAAACTTTTGTCATTGTATCCTCTGCAAAATGAGCATATGAACAGTGTCAAAATCTCATAAAACTACAAGTACTGACATGTTAACATGCATAATGAACCACTCCCTCCATTGCATATAATCAATTACCCAAAAGAAGTCAACTAGGCTTATCGAGCACCTATGAACAACTAGCATACATCTCCTATGGCGAGGATGGATAATGTTATCATTAGTGTCCATGTGAAAAGCCAAATGGCCACTAAACACTTCTTTGTATATGTTCTTTAATAAAACATACAGTGGCCTGGTCAGCCACAAACTGTAAGTTCGACCGCATTTGTGAGACCTAAGAAGTCTATCTTCGTGCTCCTTGTGTACTGTGTTTTTTGTTTATTCTACAACATCTGTGCAAAATACTATGTGCGGCCTTAGGGGTTCGGTTTCCTACTCCGAGCATATCATCATGGAGCTCTCAAGAAGCAGAGCGCATTGTGGTGCATCATCATTGAAATACTTCACTGGTATCAGAGCAGTTTGATGCAAAAAAACGTTGTTCCTTTTGTGCGAGCGAAGTGAGCACCCCCCCTCCCCCCCAAGGCTTATGACTAAGGTGACGACCAAGGCATAGACCGTGGCATATCTTGTCATCCAAGTCACCAAAGTCATCGTTGGCATCATTGGCTGTGCACGATGAGGACCTCAACAATCAAGGAAGATAGAGGTTCTTAGTACTTCTCAGGAGGTCACCCATCCCAGTACTATTCCCCCCAGAACTCGCTTAACCCTGACAATCTCTTGCCACTAAGCTACACTCTTGTGGTGTCTGAAGAAGGGGAAAGACTAAGGTTGACATTACCTTGAACATGTTTTGGTCCCTCAAAGCTTCATTCTTTGCTTTCAAAGCCTACTTTTGAAGCATTTTTGGGTGTCTTTTGGAGCCATTTTGGAGTACTTTTGCACATAGTTCTCTTCACACAAGTCCACGAAGAGTGTTCTTTGTACTTCTCCGACAATAAGTATTGACCTTTGGGGCTGTGTTTTTCAGCCACACTCGCAAAACTAGAGGTTTCTGGAAAGGTTTTCAGTTTTGGTGGGAGCAGCCGCTGCAAATTTATGTAGGTTTTTTTTGCGCCAAAAACATCAGAGTTGACAGACACTTGCCGGAGTTATTGGCTAGTTTATGGGTTGTGCATTCAGCCTTTTAGTGTCATTTTACTGCATATATTGAGCACATACACATCATGTACGCTTCTGTGGATACCGCTTATGTACGTCCATGTGGTCATTGATATAGCAGTTACGTTCTTTGCATAAAGCCTTTTGTTGGCTTCTATTGGGTAACTAATTATATGAAGTGGAGTCTCTGATTCACTATGTAGGCAAACATGTCAATACTTGCAGTTTTATGATATTTTGACACTGGTCATATGCTCATTTTGTAGAGGATACTCTCGCAAAATTTTTCCAGATTTTTGGTTTTGTCAACTATACAGTCTCCTTGATACACTTATTTGTTGGTGTTCGGACTCTTCTAGCTCCATTATCATTCCATTCAGTTCTCTACCATCATGGCATCAGAGGTCTCAGGCACATCAGGTGGATCAGGGTCTAGTGCGAGTGTTCCAAAGAGGAGCTATAACTTGCAGGGCAAAGACCATTTTGAGATCCAAAAATTTGATGGCACAAACTTTGCTCTATGGAAGAATCAGATTAAAGATATGTTGATTCAAAGGAGGCAATGGAAGCCAGTAAATGGGATTTCAAAGAAGCCTACTGACATGGATGAAGATGATTGGGATGGGTTAGATGAAATGGCCAGGTCTACCATTTGCTTGCATCTGGCAGATAATGTTTACTTTATAGTATTAGACTGTGAAAGTGCAGAGGAGCTTTAGAGAAGTTATGCAATACATATGAAAAAGAGACGGCATCAAATAAAGTGTATCTGATGAGAAAATTATATGACCTTCATATGAAGGACACAGATAGTGTTGCTTCTCATCTAAATGAGTTTGATGCTGTATTCTCCCAATTACAGGCTCAGAAAATGGAAATGGATAATGAAATAAAAGCAGTATTGATGTTATGCACCCTGCCATCATCATGGGATACACTTTGCACAGCTATTAGCAATAGTACACCTGGTGGTAAACTTGTCTATGATGACATATGTGGAGCACTCTTGAGTGAGGAGATTCGTAGAAAATCTATGGTTGGCACTCAGAGTGGAGATGCATATAATGTTCGTGATTCTTACCAAGGAAAGAATCAGCAATGTGGCAAGAGCAAGAACAAGGAAAAGAATGGTCAACGAAATAAGAGTAGAAGTAAATCAAGGAAGAGGGATATTGAATGCCATTATTGTCATTAAAGAATGCTAAAGGTAAAGGACAGAACATTGATGGGCATGTTAAACAGTTACCTGCACCATATATTGACTATGAAGATTGAAGAAATTAATGCTATTTTTGATGATGCGGATGTGTTAACACTTGATAGTACTATGCCATCTGAGGCACTTATGGCTGATTCTCTTTCCCACACATGGCTGCTCGATTGTGGTGCTTCTTTCCATGTGTCACCACACAGACAATGGTTCTCTAATTATGCAGCAAACTCTCTTGGTACCGTGAGACTTGGTGACTCTTACCAGAGTGATGTTGTGGGGATTGGAGATGTGGCTGTGTAGTTCATTGATGGTTCAAAATTTACTATGCATAATGTATGCCATGTACCTTAGTTATCACGCAGTTTGATGTCAGTTGGTCAATTTTATGACCTTGGTTACAATTTGGTCTTCTATGCTCAGTCCTTTCGCATATCAAAGGGCAATATGGTTATTGCAAAAGGAAGCAAAGTTGGCTCACTTTATCCTTTATTTGTATCACAGAAAGAATACTTGTTAGCTGTTATTGAACATCCTATGGCTTGTATTTGGCATGGTCGTTTGGGCCATATATCTCATAGTGGAATGGAAAATCTTTCTCATTCTAGCTACTTACTTGTGTTATCTTTCTCTGATTTTTCATTTTGTGAGCATTTTCAATATGGAAAACAAACCAAAAATGTGCATAGAACACACATTGAATCTTCAATTCAACATTTAGATCTCGTTCATATAGATGTGTGTGGTCCCATGCCCACTAGGTCCTTAGGTGGTTCTCTCTACTTTGTCACTTTCATAGATGATGCTACTAGAAAAGTTTGGGTATATCCTATCAAATCGAAGGATGAGGTATTCCCTACTTTTAGAAAATGGCTTGCTTCAGTTGAGACTGAAAAAGGAACTAAGCTTAAGGCTTTACATTCAGATAATGGGGGTGAGTATACCTCACATGAATTCAACCTTTTTTGTTAGTCTAGAGGGATCTGTAGAGAGTTTATAGCTCTATACCCCAGTACAGAATGGTGTAGCTGAGAGGATGAATAGAACTATTCAAGATAGAGTCTCTATGTTGCATCATGCAAACCTCTCACAAGGCTTTTGGGCAGAAGCAGTATTGACTGCAGTTCATGTGATTAACCTTTCACCTAGTACTGCCAAAGGTCTGAAAGTGGCACAAGAGTTATGGACAGGGAAGCCACCATATTATGGTCATATTCGAGTTTTTGGGTGTGAAGCATATGTTCATATACCCAAGAATCTTAGACAAAAGTTGGACCATAAGTCAAAGAAATGCATTTTTCTTGGATATGGTCGAGAAGGACAATTTGGATATCACTTATGGGATCCTGAAACACGATCAGTGATTAGAAGTAGTGATGTAATTTTCAATGAGTCTAAGATGCATAAACAACCCATTAAGGAGGTTGAAGTGCGAGAGTGGCGTTTGAGGATACTAGTCCTCCGGTTAGCATGCATAAAAATGATGCACATAGGGATGTTCAAGAGAATGTCCATTCAGATCAGTTTGCACATGTTCCTGTTCAGTAGCCATTGAGACATTCTGCACGTGTCTCACATCCACCTGATAGATATGTTCTAGGTTTAGATTCTGTTATGCTAACAGATGCCGATGAGTCTTCTTGCTACAAAGAGGCTATGCAGACAGAGGATCATGTCAAGTGGGAGCGTGCCATGAACAGTGAGTTGGATTCTATTCACAAGAATGGTACTTGGGATTTAGTACGTTTGCCAAAGGATAGGAAAGCTTTACCATGTAAATGGGTATATAAGCTGAAATTCACATCAGATAGTGCTTCTCCAAAGTGTAAAGCATGACTTGTTGCAAAGGGTTTTAACAACAACATGGTGTTGATTTCGAGGAAATCTTCTCTTTAGTGGTCAAGATGACTACCCTTCGTATGTTGCTTGGATTCATTGCAATGGAGGACTTAGAGCTAGTCCAAATAGATGTCAAAACTGCTTTCTTGCATGGAGATCTTAGAGATGAGATCTATATGGAACAACCAGAGGGTTATGTAGTTCTCGGCAAGGAAAGTCTAGTCTGTAAGCTTAAGAAGAGCTTGTATGGACTTAAACAATCCCCTAGAAAATGGTACCAAAAGTTTGATGTTTTTATGAAGTCTCAAGGCTATTCTCGAAGTAATGAGGATAATTGTTTCTACACAAAGAGATGCTCAGATGGAAGCTTATGCTTGATACTTTATGTCGATGATATGTTGATTGCTGGGAAGTCCTCTTATGATTTGTCAATTCTCAAAAAGAAATTGAGTCAGACATTTGATATGAAGGATTTGGGGGATGCCAAACATATTCTTGGCATGCGCATTACTCGTGATAGGAGTAAATGATGCATATACTTGTCTCAAAGTGAGTACATATCCAAAGTACTTCACAGGTTCAATATGCAGGGTGGAAAAGCATTGAGTACACCTTTACCCACATATGTGAAATTGAGCAAGGATGATTGGCCCAAATCAGATGAGGAAAAGGAATTCATGATCAAAATTCCCTATCAGTCTACTCTTGTATGCTATGGTAGCTACGAGACCAGACATTGCATTTGCAGTGGGAGTTGTGAGCAGATATATGTCTAATCTTGGCAAGAAACATTGAAGTAGTCAAGACAATTTTAAGATATCTGAGTGGCACTAAGGACAAGTGTCTATGCTTAGGTAGAGGGAAAGCATCCATTATTGGATACACAAATTGAGACTATGCTGGTTGTGTAGACGATCATAAGTTTACATCAGGGTCCATTTTTCATTTTGCTGGAGGTGCTATCTCTTGGAGATCTTGTCTTCAAGAATGAAGAGTTGTTTCCACCACAGGAGTAGAGTATGTTGGAGCAAGTGAGGCATGTAAGGAAGCGTTGTGGCTTTCTCGTCTTGCTTGTGATATGGGTTTACCTCAGCATGTACCTCATTTGCTCAGTGATAGTCAGAGTGCCATTGCTTTGGCTAAGAATCTGGTCTATCATGAAAAGACCAAGCACATTGAGGTGAGGTATCACTTCATGAGAGATTGCTTAGCCACTGAGCGCATTATTCTTGAGAAGGTTCACACTCGAGATAATGTTGCAGATGCTTTGACTAAAGCTCTACCATAGGATAGCTTTCGACATTGTTGTCACTTGATGGGGGTTGGTTGATTTCTGATCTTACACAATCACTTGTCTACTGTGTAACATGCCCATCAGGTGGGAGGTATAGTTTGTATAGTTACACTCAGGTATTCTTTTCCCATAGTGACTTTGGCCATATTGGCCTTTAGTGGGAGATTGTTACCATTAGTTTCCATGTGAAAGGCCAAATGGCCAGTAGACACTTCTTTGTATATGTTCTTTAATAAAACATATAGTGGCCTGGTCAGCCATAGACTATAAGTTCAACCGCATTTGTGAGACCTAAGAAGTCTATCTTCGTGCTCCCTTTGTACTATGTTTTTCTGTGTATTCTGCAACATCTGTGCAAAGTACTCTGTGCGGCCTCAGGGGCTCGGTTTCCTACTCAGAGCATATCATCGTGGAGCTCTCGAGAAGGAGAGCGCATTGTGGTGCATCATTGTCGAAATACTTCAGATAAGTCTTCCACCTGCATCACCGAAGAATGTTTGGGTGTCTTCTACTTAAGAAAACCTCACCATGACCCTCTTTATCAACATCAAAAGCTTTATGCAAAAACATAACCACTATATCAATGACCACATGGACGTACATAAGCAGTGTCCACAAAAGCATGCACAGTGTGTATGTGCTCAATATTTGCAATAAGATGACCCTTAAAGGCTAAATCCACAGGCCAAAATCTTGCCAACAACACTTGCAAGTGTCTATCAACTCTATTCTTTCAGCTCAAAAACCTGCATAAACTTGCGGTGTCTCCTTCCACCATAACTAAAACCTTTCAAGAAACATGTAGATTTACTAGTGTGGTTGAAGAACATAGCCACAAAGGTGCATATTCATTGTCATAGAAGTACAAAGAGAACTCTTTTTGATGCTCTTGAACATGTGTAAAGAGGACTATGCACAAATGTACTCCAAAATGACTCCAAGAATCACCCCAAAAGTGCTTCAAAAACAAGCTTTGAAAGCAAAGAATGAAGCTTTGAGGGCCCAAAACATGTTCAAGGTAATGTTAACCTTAGTCTTTCCCCTTCTTCAGACACCACAAGAGTGTAGCTTAGTGGCAAGAGAGCTTTTTGGTTAAGCGGGTTCTAGGGGGAACAAATTGGGATGGGTGATCTCTTGGGAAGTGCTACAAACCTCTGTCTTCCTTGATCGTTGAGGTCCTCCCTTGCTCGCAGCCAACAACACCAATCATGAGTTTGATGACTTGGATGACAAGGGATGCCAAGGTCTATGCCTTGGTTGCCACCTTAGTCGCAAGTCTTTGGTGGGTGGGAAAGTGCTCGCTTCGCTCGCACAAAAGGAACAAAGCTTTTGCATCAAAATGCTCTGATATCAGTGAAGTATTTAGATAGCGATGCACCACACTAAACTCTTGTTCTTGAGAGCTCCACAATGATACCTCATAGTATAAAATCGAGCTCTAGGCACCACACATAGGCTATAGATATATGCAGAAAACACAATATACAAGGAGCACGGAGACAAATTTCATAGATGTTATAAGTGTGGTCGAACTTACAGTGTGTGGCTGACCAAGCCACTATATGTTTTATTGAGGAACATATACAAAATTATCTGGTGGACATCTGGCCTTTCATATGAACACAAACGGTGACATTAAGGAGGTTGAAGTCAGGAGAGTGGTGTTTGAGGATACTAGTCCTCCAATTAGCATGCATAAAAATGCTACAGATACGGATGTTCAAGAAAATGTCCGATCATATGAGTCTACAAATGTTCTTATTCAGCAACCATTGAAATGCTTTACATGTGTCTCACGTCCACCTAATAGATATGTTCCAAGTTTGGATTTTGTTGTGCTAACAGATACTTGCTACAAAGAGGCCATTCAGACAAAGGATCATGTCAAGTGGGAGCATGCCATGAAGAGTGAGTTGGATTCTATCCACAAGAATGGTACTTGGGATTTAGTACGTTTGCCAAAGGGTAGGAAAGTTTTACCATGTAAGTGGGTATATAATTTGAAATTCACATCAAACAGTGCTTCTCCAAAGTATAAAGCACGACTTGTTGCAAAGGGTTTCAAGGAATAACATGGTGTTGATTTTGAGGAAATCTTCTCTCAAGTGGTCAAGATGATTACCCTTTGAGTGTTTCTCAAATTTATTGCAGTGAAGGACTTAGAGCTAGTCCAAATGGATGTGAAAACTGTTTTCTTGCATGGAGATCTTATAGATGAGATCTATATGGAACAATTAGAGGATTATGTAGTTCCTTGAAAAGAAATTCTAGTTTGTAAGCTGAAGAAGAGCTTATATGGACTTAAACAGTCCCTTAGACAATGGTACCAAAAGTTTGATGCTTTTATGAAGTCTCAAGGCTATTCTCAAAGCAATGATGATCATTGTCTCTACACAAAGAGATGCTCAGATGGTAGCTTGATATGCTTGATACTTTATGTCGATGATATTTTGATTGCTGGGAAGTCCTCCTATGACTTCTCAATTCTTAAAAAGAAGTTGAGTCAGACATTTGATATGAAGGATTCTTGGGATGCCAAACATATTCTTGGCATGCACATTAATCGTGATGGGAGTAAAAGATGCATATACTTGTTTGAAAGTGAGTATATATCCAAAGTACTTCATATGTGCAAGGTGGAAAGGCATTGAGCATAGCTTTACCCACATATGTGAAATTGCGCAAGGATGATTGCCACAAATTAGATGAGGAAAAGGAATTCATGACCAAAATTCCTTGTCAATCTGTTGTTGGTAGTCTCGTGTATGCTATGGTAGCTACAAGACCAGACATTGCATTTGTAGTGGGAGTTGTGAGTAGATATATGTCTAATCTTGGCAAGAAGCATTAGGAAGTGGGCAAGATGATTTTGAGATATTTGAGTGGCACTAAGGACAGGTGTCTATGTTTGGGTAGAGGGAAAGCATCCATTATTGGTTACACAGATTCTGATTATGCTGGTTGTGTAGACAATCATAAGTCTACATCAGGGTACATTTTCATTTTGTTGGAGGTTCTATCTCTTGGAGATCTCATCTTCAAGAATGTACAATTGTTTCCACTATAGAAGCAGAGTATGTTGCAACAAGTGAGGCATGTAAGGAAGAATTGTGGCTTTCCTATCTTGCTTGTGATATGGGTCAACCTCAACATGTACCTCGTTTGGTGAATGATAGTGAGAGTGCCATTGCATTGGCTAAGAATCTCATCTATCATGCAAAGACCAAGCACATTGAGGTGCGGCATCACTTCATTATAGGCTGCTTAGTTAGTATCCATGTGAAAGGCCAAATGTCCATCAGACACTTTTGTATATGTTGTTTAATGGCTTGGTTAGGCACAGACAATAATTTTGACCACATTTGTGTGACCTAAGAAATATGTGTTTGTGGTCTGTGTATTGTGTGTTTTGTGTGTATTCTGAAGCCTCGGTGTGGAGTATTATGTGTGGCATCTGGAGATCAATTTTCCACCATGAGGGTATCTTCATGGAGCTCTCAAGAAGGAGAGTCCACTGTGGTGCATCGCCATTGAAATACTTCACACTTCATGTTGAAGTTGTGCAAGTAGGCCGTCATTTTGTCATGTGGGTGGTGAGATAATATTCTCTTCATGATGGCTTTGTTGCATCTTTAATGACACTAAATCCCTTTGAAGTTGCTTGATTGGGTCCATAGAGCTAGAATAGGTAGGCTAACTACCCCCTTCAAAGTGTACTCTTGCCTCTTCTATTCATGAGATTGTTTCCCCAAAGTCTTCCAATGTAGCATGCAACCTTAGAGACTCTCACAACTTCTATTAAAAGGTCTTTGGAAAGGCCTTCTCAATCCATATCTTCATGAAGAAGTCACATGGGGCATGTGGCAAGCAAGAAAAAAGAGCTTTTGCATGCATATATAGTTCATGAAACAATTCACATGATTGGAGTCTTAGGTTCTCGAGTTGGTCCAACACTCTTTTTGATGAACTGCTAGGCCAAAAGGTCTGATAGAAGGTGGTTCTAAAAGCTTCCCAAGTGGAAAAATGTATGTCTGTATGTTGACTATATCACTTGTCTACAAGTCCATCAAGAGTAGATGGAAACAGGAACAACATGGCATCCTCTTGATTTTGCAATCCTCATCATCCACATAAGGAGATAAATCTCCTTATGTGGTGCTCGGAATCCTCCTCCACTAGACCTTGGAAGGTAAGAAATTTAATGTTTAGCCTTGACAACAAATTTGTAAGGTCCTCCATTGGTAATCGGTTATCTTTAGAGGGTTGTGGATTCCAATGCTCTTCTAGTCTTCTCTTTAGGAGGCATTTGAGCTAATTCTTGAGAGAATTCAATAGGAAGAGTTAAGGGTATAAGAGTGATTGGTCATTGAGAAGGATGATGAGGATGACCTTTTTCTATCGTAAGTCCTTATGGGACTTTTGAGAAAATGAAAAAAATCATAGTTTCTTGGATATGGGTCATGTATCATCTCGCCCAATGTTCCATAGAAGCTTAGAAAGGATAAAAAATCAAGTGAAAATACAAAAGAAGAAAAAAATCCTACTTCAAAAATGTGACTTGCATAGAGCATGCAAGGGTCCCATTGTGCATGCCAAATTGTAGAAGAGAGACCCGAGACCAATTCTTTAGTAAGAGAAGTAGAGACACCTCCCACGGCACTTCCTAATTAAGGAGGTTCCCCTTAGGGAAGTATACCCTTAACATTCGTGTGGAAGTAACTACTTTCAATAAATGCTAAACACCTTAAGAGGATATAGGTAGAACAAAGAGTACTAGAAGGATTCAAAAGAATAACACAACTCAAAATAGCATAAATTGTATCACATAAAAGATAGAAAATATACTTCAGGTGGTGATATGACACATAATCCGATTAGTGTAAGATCATTAATTCAACCACCACCTATCTAACCTTATGGTTACCTACTCAATAACTCTTACCTATAGTGCTTCCTTCTACTAGTAGCACAAGTAGATAGCAACTGATTAATCATTTAGCCTCCAAGCTTTTTAAGACCATCAACACACTCATAGACCAAAGTATAGCTTCATATAACAAAACACACAAGGAACAAATAAAAAAACATACAAGGAACAATCCAACAACCTATGTAAAATCAGGATGACAGTCTATAGGGAATAACACTAGACATCACCCAAACATGATCTAAAAGCTTACAATAAACTCCATAATACACAACAAATATTCACCCAAAATCTACTTTAGGACGACTAGCCCCAACTATGGGAATGCATAGCCAAATCTCATAGATATAGCAGAGTTGTATGGGGATAGAGTCCTACCATAGAGCATATGAGATCTTCTCAGAAACACAAACTAAATAGCAATAGTCCTAAGTAGTACTTCTCATAGTTCTAACAACAATAAACATAGAATTAGTGAAACAGTCACCTCAATGAGTGTCCAAAAAATGCTTATATAGATACTAGAAGGCCATATGAGTAGTTTGCATGATCCCATATGATCTTTGGAGGAGCCCCTTGATAGTTGGCATTTGACATTTGCAAGACTTTTAGGTGGATCCATATACTATTATCCCCTCCTTTGTATGATCTTGGTAGTCACCCAGTCAGAGAGGGCAGTTCTAGAGAAGAGAGGGAGACTTGTAGGATGAAGTTACTTTTGGGAGTCACCCAGTCAAAGGAATTGGAGTTGACTTCTAGATGGGAGTCTCCCAACCCAAGAGGGCAACTTGAAGAGGAGTTGGGTCGCCGATTTTTTGAGGGCGAGTGGTGGAGGAGGATCCTAGTGGGTTGTTCAATCTAGAAGAGTGGTGGAGGAGGAGATGACTTTGGCTAGGCAAGTGGCTGGGGGTTACCTAGCCAAAGTGGTAGAGTGGTTAATTGATGTCCCCAAATAAAGGGAAACTGAATTTGGTGGGAAAGGGTGGCCATACCATGTGAGCATCAAGAAGAGGGTTGAGTGGAGTTTAGGTTGGGCAATCAATTTTTAAGGGCTAATTGGAAATGGAGGGTGATTAGTGGGGTGGAGACTGACCATCCTTTTAGGTACAAAGGGTGATGGGGATGACGAACATAGGTGGACAATTACTTGCATGCTTCTTCATACAGCTAGGACGACCACAATTGATGCTACAAGAAGGATGGGGCGACCACCCATGTGCTATAAGATATCAAGAAAAAGGTGACCACGTGCTTCAAGCACATCCATAGTACTACACTCTTCCAATAGAAATTAGTCCAAACTTATGGATGAACAACCAAGGATCTCTTGGATCGTGGGATGTGCACATTTCATTTGGTTACCAAGAATTTCTTATATATGAGCTAGGATGATGGATTTGCATAGGACACAGGGATAGTTTTGGTAAAACTATTAGTTGTGAGTACACTCAAGGTTAGGGAGACCAAGAGTGGCATGTGGGCAAGTCTGTCATGTTAGCTCTAGATGGGTTTGGAGTTACTTTCTTATTGGAATTTTTTGTATTTATTAGAGGATTATATTGTTTAGTATCTCCATTATATATGTTCAAGCCTATAAAGCTTTGCATTCTAAACTTCTATTTCAATTTATTAATCCATAGATTCAATGCCACATAATGAAGTTGTTTTGAACTCCTAATCACCCCAAGTAGACTCACCAATTTTGTATGATTCTGAGATTGTGATCAGAGGGGTGTTGATGATATCCTAGATGAATTGGTGACCTACTCTGATACCAATTGCTATAGTTTAAGGACTACAGAAGCACATAAACATCACAAGGAAGAAGAAGAATTTTGGTGCACAACACAATATAAAATGTATTACCAAATGAATGTACGAAGATAAGTGACCCATTAGGGTTATAGCTGTATATACAAGCCAAAAAAACCTCCTAAAGAGGAAAGAAGTGCCTTGATGGTTCTAAGTGTGCTAACACATATCACTACCGAAATATATGAAAAAGGACATGATGAACTAGAATTCTCAAACATAGGTAAGCCATCTTCTTTCCTTGATTCTACCACCCCAAAGAGCTACATCAATTCTAGTTTCTAATCTATGAGCACCCTCGCTTGTTGCAGTTCACCATAACTTAGCAAGCCTTCGAAATTTGCCTACTTCTCTTGTTGAGGATTTCAAAGAAGTGGATGAATCCATAAATAACTTGTTTGAGTGATGCTCAAATTAGCAACAACAAACTCAAGAACAATATTAGGAACAAAGGCAACTCTTAGTTCCATAAGTAAATTCCTCAAGCTCCCATCCACACTAGTCTCCTCCCAATAATAATAAATAAGATTAGCAACAATAAAGCCAATAGCAAAAGAACAACATACTCAACAATAAACTCAACAACAAGCACACTCCCAATTACAACAATACCAAACTGCCACCAATTATACCTTGAACATTAGCAATGATAATACATTGTCTTACTCACCTCCAACCTCTTCTCAACTTGATGGTTGAATGCTCCTGATGGTTGAACATGGTCAGGATGAAAAGTTTACGTAAACTTTTCATAAAAATATGCCCCAATGATCCTAAGTGTGTTCAAACACATCACTACCATAATATATCAATAAATAATCCCTAGGAGTGATGTAGTGAACAACGAGCTAGCACCCATGTATAAGGAAGTTCCAAGCTATGTGTAAAGAGATCAATTCACAAAAGAAATTAAGTCCAAACCTTTGAGAGCTTCAAACCTCTCCCTAGACACAGCCTTTCTGGAAAGGTCTACAACATTATTCCATGTGGGCACATAAGCCAAATTAATCTCTCTAGTAGAGAACCTCTCTCTGACTATTGATAGTGCATCTCAATGTGCTTTGTGAGAGCATGGAACACAAGGTTCCTCACAACTATCAATGCAATCTGAATGTCAATGAAGATGGTGGCGATAGCAGATTGAACAACACCCAAATTAACAAAAAGGTGTCTGAGCCACACACACTCAACAAACGTTGTGAAAGTTTCCCTATACTCAGCCTCACAAATAGACGCCATAACTTCTTTCTCAACCAAGATATGCCTCAGCTACCAATCATGAAGCAAAAACCATTAGTGGACACATGAGTGTCATAGCAACCAACCTAGTATCTATGAGAAAAATCATGTAAATCTCAGAGTAATGATTCTCCCTTTTGATAAAACAATCCAGGTAGCCAGGTACCACTCAAGTAGCAAAAGATGCACTTCACCATCTACCAATGCTTGACACCTAGGAAATGCATAAACTTGCTCATTTGAGAGAGAACAAACTAAATATCAAGCCATGTTATGCATACATAAATCAAGCATACAACAACCTAATGATAGAGAACAACATCAAATGCATCTCTAACATAATCGAGACTCAACCATAGACCTATTTACTTAGGAGTGGAAATAGGTTTGCAATATTAGAGGCCAAAATGATTGTGTCAATATATTTTCTTTGATGCAAATTTATTCCCTGTAGCTCAGTGATGAGTAGCACCTCCTTTAATGTCAATCTGGGAAGACATGAGGATGGTATGAAGACCTCGAGCAAGTGAAGGCACAAATGTGTGAGTGAGAAGTACACAAACATGCACACACATACACACACACACACACACATACAAGCTCAAAACTACAAGAAGCTCCCCCAAAAATGAGCTCTCTAGCTCTATTTATAGTTTTTGACTAGCTTTGGCCCTGTCGAGACTTAGTGTCTGGCCTAGTTAAAAATTAGGTTCCAGGGCTTATTTGAGGGTTCAAACGAGATCTAAAAAATGTGAAAATTGGTAGGCAACTACTTCTAAGGCTCCTCAAGCTCGAGGACTCCTCGGCTTGTACAAAATGGAGCTACAAAAAAGGGAAATGGTATTTACAATGGTTTTTAGTGATGAGAATCACTAAAATGTGTAAGGATTGGAAAATATTGATGGGTTGCCTCAGTGCTAGATCTGCATACATGCTCGTACTTGGCGTCTTCCCATATGATGCCAACACTCTCCCCCCCCTAGCGTCTGTCGCCTCTGACAGACCTCTGCTCCCCGGTTTGATCAATGTATTGTTGTAGTATGTCTGTTGCCAATTCTTGTTCTTTAATCCGCAGTCCCTTGACCAGGTCTCTCTGCAGGGCCTCCCAGTTAACTGCACCAGGCATGTCAGGTTGGGGCGTGGTGTAGAGCTCTAAGTGCATTGTCTGTTCGCACGCGAAGTTGGAGCAGATGAGTTGGGCGTGGCGCGAATACTTCTGAGTGTGCTTCCCAGAACCCGGTGGTGAACATGTCGTCAAACGTTTGTATGTAACAAGCAGGGAGATATCTTATTCGTGCATGCCACGCATAAGCGACTCTGATACTCGGGGTCGTGCTCATATCATAAAGTAAATCATAGTTATTGTTGATGAAGCCCGAAATTGGCGGCTGAATATTACGTACATTTCGGAAGGTCTTTAACACCACTTGCATCATGTCCAGTATCTTGAGCATCATCTGTGCAGCGATGTCAGGCATGGGTGGAGGCGTGGCATCCAATGTCTGATGGTAGCCATCATGTAAGCTACAGTAGGTGTGCCGGTTGGGGGTGCAATGGCGGGGTAATTGAGCCATTCTTTGCAATTGGCATTGTTCTTAACTTTGATGGCAAATGCCTTCCATGATCTTCTCCGTTGCACTGGCCCGTAGCAATTGTTATACTTCAAGTGCATGGGCATGTGATCCCATGTTCGTAGCATCTCCAGATAGGTTTCTAGTAACTTTTGCCTCCAGGTTGGTTGGAATATGTTCCCTTTGTGGGCGTCCTCTGGAATGTCCTCAGGTTCAAACTGGGTAGCAAAAGTAGGGTACTTGTTGGTTTTGCATTTGATCTCGGCATTGTAGTCTGCCAACAGTACAAAATATGGTTTATATTGTAATTTGGAGCTGGTTATCAGTCACCTGGTAGCCAAGTGCTTGAAATATTCTGATTGAAGTATGGTCTCTTCAATAGTCCTCATGGCCAACATCTGGGTGGAGATACATTCCTCATGAGTTGGCCCCATTTCTTCTACCTGTTTCATCCATGCTGACGGTGGCTCCTCATATGTGTCTTGTCCTTCCTCTGTGATGTTGTCTCCTGGAATGGGTTGAGGCTCATAGTTGTCTTCAAATGTTTCCTCCACTGGAATGATTACTGCTTCTTCTTCTATTGGTTGATCAGGTGGAGAGGGGGGTTTTTCATACTATAACAGCTTGATCTTTAATTTTGCCACTTGTTGTCGTAGCTCAAGCACCTCATTGGTCGTTGTTGATTCAGGCTCTGGTGAAGTGGCAGCATTGACCATCTTTTTAGCTTCTGATAGTTGTGGTGTAGGAACTTGGGATCTTTGTAGCTCTTTTACTTGGGCAGCCAGCCGATCATGTGCTTCTAAGAGGTTGGCATAGGTTTCCAAAATTTGTTGTATGCTTTTTGAAGGGACGGCCCGGAAGTTAGCAGGGTCGATGGGTGCCCCTGGAGTATTTTCTATGGCGGCTTTGAGGTTGTCTTGATTTTGTTGCTGTAATCTCCTGTTTTCTTCTTGTGCAGCCGCTAGGTGGTGTTGGAGTAGAGCCATGTTTCGTTGTAGTCTAGCATTACGGGCTAACTGATCTCTGAGTTGTTCTTCCGTTGCCCTAGTCGTCTCTGTATGTTTGGCTTCGAGCTCCACCTGGGATTGTTGGAGGGTGGTCACTTCATGTTGTAGTGCTGTATTACTTAGCTCCAAGGCATTAACACGTGCCTGGAGTTGAGCCGAGAGATTGCACAGCTCTGTGTTATTTTCTTCCAGTAATCTACACTCTTGCTTAAGTTGATTGGCCGCTTCGAACATGGTGTCTAGTGCATGACTAAATGATGTGGATGCAGGGGTAGAGGTGGAAAATGCAAGGGTTCGGGAAATGGGGAGGGAAAAAGTGGGTGTTGTGCCTACTATGGTTGGAAATGGTGATGTGAGTGAATTGATATGTGATGATGTTGGAACAAAAGTGGGGTTGGGTGGTGCTGTGGATGGTGAAATGTCCATGGGATCGGACGTGATTGTGTGTGTTGTGTAAATCGTGAATACGGGAATGGTGGGCGGTGTGTTAGTGGTGGGTGTGAATGTGGGTGAGGTGTGCTGGGAAAGGGAATTTCTCTTATAATCATCAATTTGTCGCATCATATTTACAAGGTTTGCCAACAATGGAGGTAGGGTGGCTTGTGTTGGTTCTGAGGAGGTGAAGAGGGGCTCAATGGTCTGAGGTTGGGAAAGAGGAAATGTAGTGGTGAGGGAAAATGTGGGTGTTAAGGTCTGGGTAGGGGGATGTGTCTGCTCAAGAGCTGGTTGGAAAGAAGGGTGACATGATGGTTTGAGGGGTGGCAGGATGACCTATATGATGTTGGGAAGATGGACCCGCAATGATAGAGGTAGGGATAGGTAAGGATGACAAAATGATGGTGTGTGATATAGGTTCACTGAGGGTGGATATTGGTTGCTCAAGAATGCTAGCAGTGAGGGGTTCGGTGGGCTGAATGGGAGGTGATGGTGGAGATGTAATCTGTATATTTACATCTGGTTCATCAAGGTTAGTTGGGCTGGCCATGTGCACATCTTCTTGAGTGGTGGTAGGGAAGGCGGTAGAGACTTCCATTTGAATCATCTTCCCCCTTCGTGGTCGTGTATCGATCCTTCGTTGATCGTATTGAGGAGGGTTGCGATGTAACATGATCCGCATAGCTTCTATAATCCCATATGTCTCCGCCAAAAGGTTCAATGATTCCACAAAATGGGGATCCCCATTCTCTGCTTGAAGCATTTGATTCACCATCGCTCTACTTGCCTCCTCTGATAGCTTATGTCTCTTTTGTACCTGCTTGATCGTTTTGTAGAGCCGTTTGAGTTGGGCCGTGTAGGCAGGGGCCTCTTCCTCACTTTCTTTTGATTCATTCCTCTGCATCTCTTCTTGCCCATGTGCCCCTCCCTCCTGTGTTTGTTGTGCCTCATCTTCCCAATGCACCCTTCTAGCCGCACTATGTGCCCGTCCTCTCTGGGATGATGATTTGGGGCCGTCCGTGTCTGAGAAGAACTCACTCTCAGATAAGTGAGCTGTCTGCAAGAAGCTTTCAAAGTCAAAAGATGGGTCTTCTGGCAGTGGAGCCATGGATGCAAACTCCGCATCTGTGGGTAGTGGGGGGGCTGACGGGGTGGGTTGTACCATGCTCCCTGATTGGGGTCCTTGAAGATGGATTGTGAAAGGGGCTACTTGTTCTTCTTCTCTACTGGAGGCTTCTGTGGTGACTTCACGAGGAATTAGAACCTGTGAAAGTGATCCACGCATTCTTTTAGCGGGTTGAACCCCTGATTTCCGCCCCTGAAAGAATTCCAATTGTGAGTACTTGAGGGCTCGTGCAATTGGCACATCATAAGCAATGCATCTGTAGATGATTCTTGTAATGGCGCAGCAGCCATTCAAAGTAGGTTTCCTCACTCCTCGCTTGCCTGCTTCATATAACTGATCAAGGATCCATACTGGCATTTTCATAGGTAAACTCCCGGTCTCTGCTAAGTATAACCCATACCAGATCTTCCTGTGAGGCTGGGTGAACCGATCTTGCGCCGGAAATGCAAAGTGTTGAAGGCACATCCGTAATGGTATGGCGATGTTGGGGGTGAGAGCACACATTTCTTTCGACTTCTTGATTTTATTGTTCTTCATAGACTCCGGTATCAAAGGGTCTCGATCGGAAGGTACATGGGTGCCATACATCTGAAGGGCTTCCCTGATTAAAGTAATATTCAACTCAAACTTCTTCATTTCCTCCTGGTTTGATAGAGAGGGCACCAGGAATGTGCCTGAATGATCTTTATCTCCTGTCGCCTTCAGTGTGGCAATCAAGTAGTAGCACCTCAGAAAATCAGGTCTAGGCAAAGCTGCACTAAAATAATCTTGCAACCCCGCTTTCAGCCAAATATCTTGAAGAGGAGCTGCATTCTGTAAGGTTTCAAATTCTCTTGAGAAGAATTGAAATGTCCACCAGACTCCTCCGAATTCCAACTTGGACTCCCAGATGTGGTCCGCATCTCGCAAATCTCCTGGCATCTCATTGAACCAGTGAGAATGCCCCTTTACTCTTTCTGTTAGGCCACTTGGTGGATCTGAGATAGGAATTCTTCTCACATTCAATAGCTCTTCAGATCTTGCTGTCAGTGGAGCTTCCACAGGCATGGTATCCCAATGGCTTTGAGTACTAGTGCCCGCCTGGGAGCTTGTTCCTGCTACAGTTGCCATGACACTTCTGATGCTTATCTGCTAGAAGAAGAAAGACACATTAGTGTTGCATAGGAAAGAGGATGTAATGGTGTTCCCTCCACAATACTAACATGACAATCCAGATGGTTAGTGGTTAGAGGTGAAGTGTTTGTGATAGATGTGAGTGATGATTAGAGGTTAGTGTCATCCTAGATGCATACTTTGGTTATGCAATGGAATCAGAATGCACCTATATCAGAGTGGATCGTACCAAGCAAAGATACATGCCGACTTGCTACACATGGGTTTGAGAATAGTCCAACTAAGAGCACCTTATATGTTTAGTGTCTGGATTATGTATTTTTTATCATTGTAGTATATGTTGATGATATGCTACTCACTGGTCCTAATGAGAAGCATTTTGCTAAATTTAAGGCTAATTTCCATGCCTCTTTTGAGATGTCAGATTTGGGGCATTCGCATCATTATTTGGGCATTCAATTTAAGAAAGTTGATGGGGGAATGTTGGCATCATATGGGAAGACGCCAAGTACAAGCATGTATGCAGATCTAGCACTGAGGCAACCCATCGATTTTTTCCAATCCTTACACATTTTAAAAGTGATTCTCATCACTAAAAACATTGTAAATACCATTTCCCTTTTTTGTAGCTCCATTTTGTACAAGCCGAGGAGTCCTCGAGCTTGAGGAGCCTTAGAAGTAGTTGCCTACCAATTTTCACATTTTTTAGATCTCGTTTGAACCCTCAAATAAGCCCTCGAACCTAATTTTTAACTAGGCTGGACACTAGGTCTGGACAGGGCCAAAGCTAGTCAAAAACTATAAATAGAGCTAGAGAGCTCATTTTTGGGGGAGCTTCTTGTACTTTTGAGCTTGTATGAGAACTTGTTTGTAAAAGAAGTAATTCCATTGTCTTACTCTCTTTGTTCTTGCCGTGTGTGCGCGTGTGTGTGTATGTGTGTGCATGTTTGTGTACTTCTCACTCACACATTTGTGCCTTCACTTGCTCGAGGTCTTCATACCATCCTCATGTCTTCCCGGATTGACATTAAAGGAGGTGCTACTCATCATTGAGCTACACCAAATTTTGGCGCCGTTGCCGGGGATTCGAGCTTTGAGGACGAGCGTGTGATGGTAAGACGTAGAGAGGGCGCGTTGGAATGGTTAGTAGGTAAATTTCTTGTTTTTTCTCCATCTCCATCTCCATCTTCATCTCCTTCACCACCTTATATTCCCACTTCCAAATCATTTCCCTCATTTGTTTTGTGCGAGTTTGAGAGAGAGCGAGTGTGTGTTCTTGTTTTTGTGTGCTTTTGCATGTTTCTTGCAGGTTTCAGCTCCATCATCATCTCCAGCAAGCTCAGCACGTACGGAATCTCTCTACGCAAGCCCCGAGGCGTCGAGCTCAAGCTATCGCAACACATCGAAAAGTTGCCCCAATCACGATTCTGAGTGCACCACGACACTGCGCAGCCCTAGAGCTCCTAGGATCACTAGGTAGAACAGAAAAATTCACCATATCCCGACCTATCACGACACCTCGAGGTATCGTGATACTCCCAGGTATCGCGACACCTCGACCTATTGCGACACTCCCAGGTATCGCGACACTCCCAAGTATCACGACACCTCGACCTATCGCGACACTCCCAAGTATCGCGACACCTCGACCTATCGTGACACTCCCAAGTATCGCGACACTCTCAAGTATCGTGACACCTCGACCTATCGCGACACTCCCAGGTATCATGACACCTCGACCTATTGCGACACTCCCAAGTATCGCGACACCTCGACCTATCGCGACACTTCCAAGTATCGCGACACCTCGACCTATCGCGACACCTTGACCCGACCTATCGCGATACAGGGGCTTAACGCATAAAACTTTAGAGTGAATTAATTGAGTGAATTGAGGTATATTTGCGCTTAATTTGGACACATTGGGATAACATTAGAGCCTTAGGAGTGTGCAAAAGACCTAGAAACCAGGGAGGAATTTCTTGAACCCTAAGAGCCTGTTTTGACCCCTAGGTGCCTGAATGGTCATAACTTCACCATACGAACTCCGATTGATGAGATTTTGGTGGAATTAGGTGGTCATAAGATTTTGGGGATACAGTGAGTTACTCCAAGGGGGGCCTCTAATTGTTGATGTGTGTCAGTCAATCCATTGTGGTAAAGGAGCTATATTAACTTGAGAACTTTTGTAGGAACATTGTGTGCAAGCAAGGCATTCCAAGGCAAGCTAGCAAGGGTGTGTACCAAGCTTGGGAGAAGGCTTCCTGGGCCTGTGCAGCAGTCTGAGCAACCAGAGGATTGAGGTTGGAAGTTCTCTCAACCCTCCTTTGTCAATTCCTAGCCTAGGCTAAGTACGACTTAGGTGTGGTAATTAATTAGGGCAACGTCAGGCACGAAGTAAGTCCAAGAGAACTAATCAACCAAGTGCAAGCATTAAGTAGGTCTTAAGTGCGAAAACCCTAAGGGACAAAAGTAAACTTGAATCGATCACTTATCAAGTGTGAAATTCACTTAAGTATTCCTGACGACGTGATATCAGACAAGATCATAAACATAATAATCAACTACAAAGAACAAAGTGATTGGTGCCAATTAACCTGCAACGAGAGTGTACTTGGGACCAGGGGGTAGATAAACCAGGCATATGAACCTTAGGTCAGGCAGACACTTAGGCCGAGACAGACAAAGCCTCAGATCTTCTGAAGATAGTGTCAATCACACTGCTAGGTCTTGGGCCCAGCAGTTGAGTGATTACCCATACACTCCCCGATCAGAAACAAGTGATTCTGAAATGTCCTATAACATGGAGAGACCAGTAGGTAGATCAGGGGTGGTGTACCTAGAAAAGCCAGAAGGACCTTACAAGACTCAATTGGAATACATTAGAATAATCATCTAGGTGCTCGCATCTACGAAGACGGCCTGAGAAGATCTGTGGTCCAAATTAAGAACCTCGATCAACCCCATGGATTAGAACACCCGGTAGTCAAGTTCGAAAATGGAGCATACCTAGATAAAGAGGGGACTATTTATGTAGTCACCACTCTTCCTGATAGAACAGACGAGTTTGGAAATGTGATTGCAGAGACCGACATGGGTGATATAGAGCAATGGAACTTAGAGAGAGAGCCAAGAACTCCCCATGGTAAATCCGTCTTGACCAGAATCATGACTCCATAGTGGATTCCACGAGATAATAAAAGCATAGATTTGCTTTTAAACCGAGAAACAGATGAGGCTTTTTGGAGATATAAACATGCCCAACCTCAGGAAGTAAGTGCTCTCACAATCTATGAGTTTAAAGACCCTGATAGCCCACGCAAAGTAACCTACCTAGACAATACATTAGAGAGGATCTTCATGGTCACCGAGCATGGCAGACATGCCTATACATGGAAGGGTGAATTTGTTTTTCCCCAACCTCGGTCTAATGTGTCATACAGTCACCAAGGAGCTGGGACCTCCCAAGCTCATGGAGCTCAAAGAGATAGGAGTAGAGACAGACCTGAGGTAAGCTTTGCCAACTCCCTAGGAAGAGAAAGGATGAGAACAGGGACAGATAGGGAAGAAACCGAGAGACCTAGAGCCCCAAGGAACTAGAGAAATGCTGATGAATTCCCTTTGCCAAGGCCTAGAGAACACACTAGGGCTCTGAGACCAACACAACTAGTGAAGTCCATGAAGAATTACTTCGATGGCACTGGAGACCCTTATGACCATGTGGCAAAATTTAGGCAAGTCTTGAAAGCTGAACAGGTAGAGGACCTATTCACACAATATAATGCTTTTGGTCTAACCCTTAGGAACACTGCCCTTACGTGGTTTCAACCACTGAACGAGAGGCATTTCAGAAACATAGACCAGCTCCTAGAGGCATTTATCATTGAGTTTTCTAAGAGTGGCATAAGGCACAACACTTCCTCACTAATTCATAGCTTCAAGCAAACACCTCAAGAGACGGTCAGACTAGCAGGAAGACAGTTTAGGCAATACCTAGAGAGGTGCCCAATGCCTGAGTTACCCACACCAGCCAAGCAAGTGGCTTTGTTCTTAGATGGATTGTTGAGCACCAAGCTCAGGTCATATGTGTATCTGAAGGACCCCAGAACTATAGAAGAGTGCGTGCGCATGTGCATAGACATTGAGGATAATCTAGGCAAGGAGTTAGAACTATCAAAAATCTATAAGGATTCGGATAGCTCTAGTAGCCTCACATCTGGTCAATCCACATACATTGAGGAGCTTGCAGAGAAGGTAGCTCAAAAGTTAGGTGTCTCTAGCAAACAAATTCCAAGATTTGCCCCAGTCAAGAGGTGCTATACTTGTGGAGGTGACCATATGGCAAGTGTTTGTCCTATTATGGCCCAACCCCAAGTGAATCCTAGTAGCCAGTACTGCACCATAGAGCGAAGGTACACCAACCACACCGCACAAGACTACCCTTATAACAAACAAACAGTGAGGCAAAATTACCCTCAACCATATCCACAACAGGGTAGATACCAGAATCAATACCCACCACAACAATACGGCATACCACAACAATCTTATCAGCCACCTTATCAAGGGCAACAGAGACCTCAACCAGTCCTAGCGCAGCAACCCCCTGCTCCAACCAATGTGATCCCAGTGAAATATGCATCTGCTCAAGAAAATCTGAATAGAGCCATAGTCCCAATCACACCGTTGCTATCAGACAGTGATCCAAGTGACCATAGTTTTGACTCCACACATATTGATAGCCCACAGGCTTACTACATGCAGTCACCCGAGCATAACGAGTCATACTATTATGAAGACCCAAGTGAAAATAGTGGGGAGCCTGAGTATGCTAATGTCATGTACACAAACCCCAACTCTAGACCTCAACCTAGGCACGTACGGCCCCCATTTCCTAGAGGACCATGCTTCAGATGCCAGGGAGATCACCTTATACGTGATTGCCCACTGCCTGCCCCTACACAACCCCAACCAGTGACAATTCAGGGTTTCTGTCAAGACTGCGGAAAAGAGCATCTCTTACGAGATTGCCCAAAGAACCCTAATAACATGCCTAAAATCACTCCTATCAACGTCATTGGGTTAGTGGTAGACTCTAAGGGAAGTATAACTTCCGCCGCCCTCGTGCATGTGGTCACTAGAGCTCAAGCCTTGCAGCAGACTCAAGGAGTAGGGCAGGAGAAGAGTTCTGAGGTTAGTGAGACAGAGAGTATAACCAAGAAAAGGACAAGAGCATGGAGAGATAGCCGGGAGAGAATGAAAAGACAATGGTCACAGAAAATGAGTGAACTTGAAGAAAGCTTGAGAGAAACCAAAGCAACGATAAGTGAACTCACATCTCAAAACCACTCTCACACCACCCCACCACCACCCTTTCCATCTTCCCCCAACCCACCACCTTCCATTCCCCAACATTCTAATCCACCGCACGTAACCCACCCACCACCCAGAGTAGGATCAGTCCTAGCAGATCCCACTCCTGAGGATCTAGACATGATGCTTAAAGCATATGAGGCCAGAATCCAGGAAGGGCCAAACGTGATAGATCATGACAAATGTTACCCTAGAGCCGATCTAGAAATAGAGAGAACAAAGCTTTGTGCTAAGATGGTCGAATTGGTGCAAGCCATGTTTGAAGCCAGCCGCTTGTTCAATGGCTCTAGCTCCACTAGAACACCATTGCATTTTGACGGTCTATTAGATAGATTGGAAAGGCTACTTGCAAAGTCTGGGAAAGGAGCCTCCTCCCAGCTTGAGGGGAGTGCAAGAGATAGAATAAGCTTTCCTCCCCAGGAAGCTTATGTGCCTAACTCCATTGAACCAGACACTTCTTCTTCTATGAATAGGTATTCACCAGAGTTCCTGAGAGAGATTCAAGAAGAGAAGTGGGCAAAGGAAAGTGAAGTCCCTCCTCCCATTGAACTTGTGGATGACGCACATGATCAATTCCCACAGGACATCCCTTCTATCTATGAAGAACAGGAAAGTGCCCACCAACATGAGAGGTTAGAATTTGAGTCTAATTCCTTGCAAGAGTTACCACATTTCACAGGCCCATGGGAAACTAAGTCAACATGCATGAGAGCGCCCACAGTCATGATAGGAAATGAAGATTCGATCATACCTAGGAATACTGAGGTAGTAAAAAACACTAAAGTACAGTGCAATCTCACTTTAGAAGAGCTACTCAAAGTTAAGCCAGAAGTGTGGAAACACGTAGCCAAAGAAGTGCCAAACTTAACCAAATCTTGTTCCCACGTAGGATCCCACAGAACAGTAACAGAAATACCTTTGGATAAGATAGCAGACATGAGTGAAGGAGAGGAAGGAAATACCTATCTACCAGTTACCCATCAGGGATACACAACCAAGGCAATTTTGGACTCAGGTGTAGGAGTTGCAATTGCTACCACTTCCTTATGGAAGCGTTGGGGCAAGCCAGCACTCAGGCCAACAAGAATGAAATTGCAGATGGCCGATGGTCACATTGAAAGGCCCTTAGGATTGCTAGAAGGAATAACTCTCACTACATGTGGTGTTGAGTTTGAGCATACTTTTGCTATATGCGACTTTAGCAAAAACCAAGCCTATGAGATGATTTTGGGAAGGCCATTTATGTGGCAATCGCAAGTGGTACAGGATTGGGGAACCAATTCCTTATACTTGCAACACTTAGGTGTTACAACCAAAGTCAATCTTAGGGATTACTCTCATAGAGACGTACCGCCCATTCAATGGAATCCCATCCATAGAGCCAAGGATGACACGGAGTCAATGCATTCCATAGGATCAGGATCCTCATGGATGCATGAAGACACCCACTTATGGATGTGCAAAGTGGCAGTAGAAGAGGAGAAAAGAGAGAAAGCCAGAGAGATAGGTGCAAAGGAAACCCATAGATCAATCCAAGAACTAGCCTATGCACCCGTAATTTTCCCTGACGAAGAATTTGAGCCTCATGGTTGGGCTGAAATTTTAGCAACAATGGATGTAGCCATCAATGAAGAACAATGGACACCCCACTGTGATGAGGATGGCTATGACATTTCAGTCTTTTCAAGAGAACCGATCATGGGAGATGCAGTGTTAGAAGAATGCGAACCTAGCCCTGATGCATTTAAGGATGCAAGTGACTCCGACCTAGAGTCAATCATCATGGACCCACCATTTGCATCAGAGGGAGAATACTTCTATGAGGTAGGATTTCACCCTTAAAGACATGAAGAGCTCATGAATGAGGTGAGATTAACCACACAAGTGACCACCAAGAGTGAAGGAAAGAAAAGAAAGAAGAAAGAAGCCACACCGGAGGAAGAGGAGTCTTTGTTTGAGGTGCCGGAAAATTTCAAGAAGTATGAGATAGAAGATAGAAGAGTCATGGTAAGAATGCCTAAACGTGTGGCACAATCAGGAGAGGCCTATGATAGCAAGGAAACTACTAAGAAAATAGTTGTAGTCGTAGAAGAAGGAGAAGAAAGATGCACCTACATAGGACATGATCTGCGGAAGAAGAAGAGCAAGAGTTGATAGCTTTGTTAAGGGAGTATTGAGATTATTCGCTTGGAGCTACAAGGACCTGAAAGGTGTAGACCCTGACATATGCTCACATACGATCCCCATGACTTCAGAGGCTAGGCCCTCTAAGCAAAAGCCATACACATACAATGACAACTATGCTGCCAAGATCAAGGAAGAGATAGATCGCTTGGTTGAAGCTGGATTTATCTATGAAATTGAGCATACTGAATGGGTATCCCCCATTGTAGTGGTACCCAAAAAGAATGGCAAATTACGTGTATGCATTAACTTGAAGAAGGTTAACGCAGCCACTATCAGGGATAGTTATCCGCTTCCTATCACCGAGCATCTATTAGAAAGGGTAGCAGGCAAGGAAGTGTACAACTTCCTAGATGGGTTCTTTGGCTACAATCAAGTAGCAATTGCACCAGAAGATCAGCATAAGACGGCTTTTGCCACAGAGTGGGGCATATTTGCCTTTCGGGTAATGCCATTCGAGCTGACCAATGCACCTGCTACCTTTCAAAGATTGATGTGTCACGTGTTTAAAGAGTTCTTGAGGAAGAACTTGGAAGTCTATGTTGATGATCTATGCGCTCATTCCAACATTAGACAGACTCATATACCCGAATTCAAGCAAATCTTTGACAAATGTAGAGAATATCAAGTCTGCTTGAACCCAGAAAAGTGTGTTTTCATGGTCAGACAAGGCAAGATCCTAGGACATATAGTGTCAAAGAACGGCATATCCACTGACAAAGAGAAAGTGAGAGCCATTGTAGAACTACTTAGGCCAAGGAATGTCAAGGAGGTACAGGCCTTCATGGGGCATTGTGGTTACTACCGCCGGTTCATTCACATGTATGCCGTCATTGCAAAGCCTCTGTAAGCCCTTCTAACTAACTTTGAGTGGACTGATGAGTGTGAGAACTCTTTCACGGAGCTCAAATGAAGATTGTGTTCAGCACCAATCTTGACCACACCAGATTGCAATAAGCCATTCCAGGTCCATGTGGATGCATCCAATTATGCAATTGGATGCGTGCTAGCACAACCTACGGGTGAAGGTAATATGGATCTTCCAATTGCCTATGCCAATAGACAACTGAATGCAGCTGAACGAATTATACCACCACTGAACGGGAGGGGTTAGGCATGGTATACGCAGTTAAAAAGTTTAGACACTATTTGCTTGCAAATAAGTTTAAATTTTTTACTGACCATCAAGCTCTGTTGTACTTAGTAAACAAGCCATGCAATACAGGAAGATTAGTAAGATGGTTCCTCTTACTAATGGAATACGACTTTGAGGTAGTGGTGAGAAAAGGCAAGACTCATTTGAGAGTAGATCATCTCTCAAGGCTCACATCAGGAGAGGCCCCACAAGGAGTGTCAGATGACCTACCTGATGCTTACTTGTTTAATTTGGAAGTTGTACCGCAGTGGGCTAAGCCATTAGTGTCAGTATTGACATACAGTCCTAATCATCGGTAATGCACACAGAAGATAGAGAGATAGTAAGAGCTCAAAAGTATCATATCTTGGCAAGAAGTATGTACAAACATACGGAGCAAGGAGTATTGGCCTGTTGTGTGGAAGAGGACGAGTACGCTAAGTGGTTGCAATTAGCACATGTAGGTGCATTAGAGCAACACCTTTCAAAACAACGAACCCTACAGACCCTGAGGAGACTAGGAGTGCATTGGCCAACCATGGAAGTTGATGTCCATAGAATGTGCAAAGAATGTGCAAAGAATGCCCAATCTGCTGCACTAAACCACCAGTGGAACATGCCACTCTTTATCAAGTGTCTTTAGTGCCAGATTGGAGTGAACCATTAGTAGCCTTCTTGAGGACAAAAACATTCCCTCAATATATGACTTTGGCCAGACAAAGAAGTTTGGAACAACAAGCCTTGGATTACACAATCATTGGTGATAATTTATACAAACGTGGTAAAGATGGTTACCCAAGACTGTGTGTTCATGAGAGCGAATACCTCAAGATATTAGAGACTGCTCACCAAGGTGTAGCAGGAGGACACTTTGGTCCAGATAGGGTGATCAAGGCAATACTATTTGCAGGATTTTGGTGGCCCACCCTTCACATGGATGCACATACCTATGTGAAGAGGTGTGAGGTTTGTCAGCGAACCCAGTATCCCATACGCAAGGATGAGATGCCATTGAAGCCTATGATGGGTGGACGTGCATTCTCTAAGTGGGGAATAGACGTTGTGGGTCCTATTAATCCCCCAGCTAAGGGTTCACATGCTGAGTATATCATCGTGGCCACAGACTATCTAACCAAGTGGGTAGAAGTAAAAGCCACTACAAAAACTGATGCTCAAACAACAGCAAAGTTGTTATTTGAAAATGTGTTCACGAGGTACGGATTGCCAATAGAGTTAGTGAGTGATAGAGGCACACACTTCTTGAATGAATTCATAGAAAATCTTCTCCAAGAATTCTTGGTGATACATAAGAAGTCTGCTCCCTATCATCCACATGCTAATGGTCAGGCTGAGAGCACAAATAAGATCTTATGCAATGTGCTGACTAAAATGGTGAATAACAAACGCTCTGATTGGGACAAACAGCTACACCACGCTGTTTGGGCATACCGAGTTGCCTATAAAACGGTACTCCAAGCCACACCCTTTCAGATGGTGTTTGGCCAGAACGCGGTGCTACCATTGGATTTTTTGATACCTACATTGAAGGTAGCACAAGAGCATGATTGGATCGGCCATGAACTCTCCTCTAGAAACTTTGATCTCAAACGTTTAGGGGAGACACGATTGAGAGCTGCAGCAGGGATCTATGCAGCCAAGAAGAGGCAAAAGGCATATTTTGATACACACGTGAAGAATAAAGGCTTGAAAGCAGGAGATCTAGTCCTAGTCTACACATTGAAGCAACACGCACGGAAACTAGAGAAAAGAGGCTATGGACCAATGATTATCAATAGGATATCCACAAGTGGAGCAGTACAACTAGCCACTCTAGAAGGTGACATACTACCAAGTTACATAAGCGGATGCAGAGTAAAGTTATATCAAGAACCCTTAACTGAAGAAATGCTCAATCGGCTCAATACTGCAAAGAAACGTAAGGAAGAGGAAAAAAGAATTCGAGAAGAAGCACAGGCAGAAGCTTTAGAACGCATCCGACGAATGAAACTGAGAAGACAAGGTAGAGATCAAGCCATGACTGACAATCATGAAGCTCTAGGTTATCACATAGCCATGTGTGAGGCTTCAGGTGAACAGTCCCATAAGATAGTTGATCGACGACCTTTTGTGACCCTAGAAGTAGGACAAGGAGAGAGTGCAAGGACCGTGAGAGCTTTAATTGATTGAGGAGCCGCCACTAGTGCAGTTCGGTTGTCTTATTGCCAACAATTGCAATTGGAGGTAAAACCCCTAGAGGCATATCTCATAGGGCTAGGAGGAGTTGAAACCCCTTGCATGGGAGAAGTGGAGCTTCCCCTCTACATTCAAGAGGTCCTAATGCCAGCAAAAGTGCTAATATGTGAAGACGAGGATCTTACCGAACCTCTTGTCTTGGGCCAAGACTGGATCTATGATCACGCAGTCAACCTCAACCTAAGAAGTGGACTACTTCAGGCATGGGCAAGCCAAAACTATCTTACAATTGAATTAGAAAATCAAGCACTCAAACCATTAGGAAAGGCACCAACTCCTGGTCTCTCCAGGAATCCACATGAAGATAACGATGTTGTTCTTGTCCAGAGTTCTATGGTGCAGAGGATTATCAATCTTACCGAAGGTACAGGAGTCAATGAGGAGTTCCCAGCTGTTCCAAAGAAGATTCTAAACATGCAGACCAAACATCACACGACACAAAGGAGACCGCTGATCAAGAAGCAAGAGTGCCAACCAGTGCAACACGGAGTACCTCGTGGCGCGAAGCAGATCTGGATACGTAAGGATGGAAAACCCACAACTCTAGTAACAGGTTCTCGAGGAGGCACAAAACAAGCCACACCATCAAGGACACAAGTGAAGGAGTAGCCTAGGAAACCTCCTAAGCATACCACGTCTATTTGGGTCCCTAAGCGGTCAATGAAGGCTAGCCCCAATGCTAGACTGATATGGGTGCCCAAGGCTTGTTTTCGAGCCCAAATAGCTCCAACTCTAGTCACGGGCATAATTCAACACTCACAAGTCCTCTTGACAAACAACTCAGGAACTCTACCTAAATCCCACACTAACACACACTCAGTCAAACCTAGGACTGTCTGGAAATGGGTACCCAAAAGGTTCCAAATCTAGCACAATCTCGCTCATAAATCTTTACCTGTCCTTAGCTCTAAGAACTATGAATCCTCGATTAAAGTTTGGCGAACTAAACCCTGTATCAAACCCCCTGTATATCTAAGAATATGTGTTCCTGAAGGTAAATATGTGGAAATGTTAGAGATGGCCCATTCAGGAGTAGTAGGAGGTCACTTTTCAAGTGAAAGGACTACTAAACTCATACTGTATTCTGGATTTTTGTGGCCAACTCTCTTTCCTAATGCAAGGACATACGTGAAAAGGTGTGACATTGTCAAAGAACAAGTCAACCTAGTAAAAGAGATGATATGCCATTAACACCACTCATTTCAGCTAGAGCATTTAGCAAATGGGGATTGAACTTCATTGGACCCATTCATCCTCCTGCAAGACATTCTCATGTAGAATATATACTTGCTGATTTACCTTACCAAATGGCAAAAGCTAAGGATACAAAAAGAAATGATGCTCATACTACTGCAAGATTTCTTTATCAGAATATTATCATCAGGTTTGGTTTACCAATTGAGTTAGTGAGTGATCGGGGAACTGATCTCCTAAATCAAGTAATTGAAAATATAATTGATTACTTCATGATTAGTTGCTGATTTACCTTACCAAATGGCAGAAGCTAAGGATACAAAAAGAAATGATGCTCATACTACTGCAAGATTTTTTTATGAGAATATTATCATCAGGTTTGGTTTACCAATTGAGTTAGTGAGTGATCGGGGAACTCATCTCCTAAATCAAGTAATTGAAAATATAATTGATTACTTCATGATTAGTCATGGAAAGTCAGCCCCTTATCATCCACAAGCAAATGGATTAGCAGAAAGTACTAATAAAGTACTTTGCATTATCTTGTCTAAATTGGTAAATACAAATAGGACTCATTGGGATTTACAACTTAATCATGTTCTATGGGCATATAGAGTGGCATACAAGACTGCTATTGGTACAACACCATTTAACTTGGTATATGGACAAAATGCAGTTTTTCCATTAGAATTTCTCATACCTACATTAAAGGTGGGAAATCAATTACAGTGGATTGGACATGAACTATCTGAAAGAGTGCTGGAATTAGAAAAACTTGGAGCTTCAAGACTCCAAGCAATGAGTATCTATGCATATAAAAAGAGGCGAAAAGCATATCATGATATTCATATTAAAGATAAGGATTTGCAAGTTGGGGACTTAGTTTTGTCATATACCTTGAAAGAACACCAGAGGAAATGTCAGAAAAAAGGACATAGACCTTATATTATCAGTCAGATAAGTAACAGTGGAGTTGTCCAATTAGCCACTATAGATGGAGAAATCATGCCAAATTTCATACGTGGATGTAGAATACAAAGATATAATCTTCCATTGACAACTTTAGAATGGAGAAGAATACATCAAGCTCAAAATAGAAGAAAGGAAGAGGAAAAAAATTAGATATGACGCCCAACAAGAAGCTAGAGAAAGAATGAGGAAATCCAAAGAAATGAGAGAAGGTTTCATGTGTGAGAGACCTTCAGGTGAGGTAAGAGAGCATTTGCCTATGATTACAATGAATCTTCACAATGAGCAAATTAGGGTTTTGATAGATTCATGTGCACAAGTCAATTTGATAAGTTCTGAATTGTTAGATAAACTGACTGTCAAAAGAAACACAAGTAAAACCCTTATCAGAACACTATATGGATAGGTAGTGCAAACTTTGTCTTCACAATCAATTACAGTTAGGTTTAATCAAGAAAAGATGAAAATAGATTGTGAGGAATGGTCTGATCATATGATGACTGAGAAAATGATTTTAGGGCAACCTTGGATGAAACAAGGTAAAGTAATTCTGAATTTTGAGATGATGACTCTTAAATTAAAAGTGAATGCCAAGAAATTTTTAATGCCTTTTTTGAGTAATGAAGAGCAGGGAGTTCAAAAGGAAATCCATAACCCAAAACTAGAAATATTTATCTTTCCAATAGAAGATACAGAGGAATTGTAGGCAAATCTTTTCCATGACCAAACAAGATTCATTGAAAAGCAGAAGGAAGTTGAAAGAAGGCAATCTTGCTAGAACAGATAATAGGACCTTCCTGAAGGTGAACATACAATCAAGGAGCTTACGGAAACAATCAGTGTTATTGGTCAACACATCTTTACAGTGAATGTGGGAGGCAATAAATATACTATGTTATGCCAGGAGTTCTACAAATTCCAGAAGGTGACTGCTAATTATAAAAGGTGGAAGGCAGTTGGACTTCATAGAATTCTGGACGAACCAATCTTTTTATAGATTTTGAGAGAGTCTCTCAAGTTATGTCTAGTCTGGTAGAGTTTGGCAAAGGCAATGATGCATATTTCAGATGTTCAGTCAAAAATAAAGAGGGCAAGGATGTGCAGATTACAATTAAAGTAGAACACATAAGGACCGCCCTTCAATTTTATTCTATGCGAACCTAATTGGATGGCAGTTTTGTCAAGAAGAATGCAGCAACTTATGTTGGGTATTCCAAATTTGTTGATTTCAAGGGCAGAGAGAATGAAGAATTTTCCATAAGGATGTTTCTACAAGTCTTTTGTTTTCCTAAGCTGCCAAGGTACATGATGCCTCATAAACCAGTTACTCTGATTATGCTTAATAACAAAGATAGAACTAAACCTTTTGGAGTAATGGATGTGACTCCCTACATTCATGAACAATTGAAGGAAGCTGCTAAGCATTGGCAACAAAAAAAATTTATGAATGGAGCTCAGTTTCTAACCAAGGTTATATACCATATTCTGGATATGGAGGATCAATTGAAGTTGGTACCAGAGGCCCAATACTTTAGAAGTTTAATGGCAGGAATTAAAAGTCCATCCAAATTGATACCAGTTGGAGAACTAGGAGTCAAAACAAATATGAGAGGGTTAGGACGGAAAAGAAAAGTTACTCCATAAGAGGTAATTCCAACCAAGAAGAGAAGATTGGATCCTAGGAAAGTGGAGTTGGAGCAGAAGGAAGTGACTAAAGAGGAACATGAAGCAGCTCAAAAAGAAGTACAGTCCTCGAAGGAGCCTCACCCACCACAGACAAGCAAGGAACAACTATACTCATATTTGTCTCAACTAAATGATAAGAGAGCAATTATATGAAACCTAGTTTCAGAAAATGTTGGAAAGCTATTCATATAAAGCAACTGACTGGAGGCAAGAGGAAATTGAACACTATGAGGAATTGCATCATCAAATGATCACATCAGAATCTGAGGAAGTGTTTGTAAGAAAAGAAGTGGAATTATTAGCTTACTTCAAGGAGTTGCATGGACCTCCAGGAACCAGAACCATAGTGGTTGTGAAAAGAATGGTCTAGAAAAAGCCTGTTCAGAAAAGAAACCAACCACGAAGGATAAAGGTAAGGCCGTTGAGCAAGAGATAGTTGAAGAGGCAGTAAAGACACCAACAGAAGGAAAGAATCAGAAGGAAGCAGTTATGAGGGAAGAAAGAACTCAGGATCAAAATAATAGATGCTTCTTCAAAACTTTCTTCTGATTGAGATAGTGATATTGAGAATTTTTTATTGAAGAGTTTAAACCTATCCATACCAAGTACACAAGTTAAATCAGCTCAGGCATCAGAGGTGAACAAATCATCAGAAGAATTGATTGAGAGTTCAACAGGAATCTAGATTCTTGAAGAATCCACAAATCAAATTAGTCCTGGAGAAGAAAACAGGAGGTTAAAGGGTAAAAGATCAAAAGTTCTAAGAAGATGATGTAGTAAAGAAAGGATTCAGTAGTGGAGTTGTAGATACAGGATCAAAACTCATATTGACTAAACCTTCACAACAACAATATTGTCAACCTTATGTGGAAGAGCAAGCAGGACACGATGTTGTAGCTAAAGAAAAGAGAAATTTGGGAGAAAGAGGCAAAGTAATTAAAGGAAGTATGACTCTAGAGGAGGGAATACATGAAGGAACAATAGCATCAAAAGAAGAATCTGTTATTTCCAAACCATCACAAAAGTCCTACAGTCAATTGTTTAGTAAAGAGAATATAGGCAAAGATAAAGAAGAAGCTGAAGTCTAGAAGAAGACAAAGCTCAAAGATCATTATGAAGATAACAAGGACATAGAAGAAGAAGTAAACCAGAAAATAGAAGAAGTACTTATTGATTTGGGACATCAAGAAGAACAAATAGATCAAGGTGATCAAGAAATGGAATATGAAGCAGAATTAATGGATATAGATGATCAGGTGATGGGAGGAAATGAGCAAGACCTGAACGACGAATTTAGAAACCAGGATGATCAGAAGATGGAATCAAATGTGTTTCAAGAAAAAATGGTTCATGAAGAAGAATTACAAGTTAATAAGCAAAGACAAAAAGAACAGGTAACAGAGGAAGTAGAAGTAATAGAGAAGGAAACAAAAGCTGGAAAGGAAAAGGATCAAGCAACATATTATGAAGAAGAGGATGTAGAGGAGGATGAGTTGAAGGAAGAAAAACAAATAGAAATAAAGCAATTCGAATTGGATACTGGCCTTGAAAGGATACCCAAGGATATCAAACCTGCCTACAAAATCATCATGAGTAACATAGAGCAATTCAGACCCTCCAGTAGAAATATGATTATATCAGGCATGGTTGCTGAATCAGAGTTTGTGAAGGGAAGCAGGATTATTACTGAGCAGAAGAAAGAGAAGGAACAATTAGAGGATCAGATAAGAGCATTGCAGGAAAAGAATGAAACTTTGACAAAGAGGATGTTTTCATTGGAAGCACAGGAAGTACAAAATAAAAAAAAAAAAGTTTCTTGAAAATAAATGTGCTAAACAAATAGAGCATGGTAATAAAGTGGAAAGTGAACTGAAGAAAATAGAAGGCAGGTTTAGAACACTTCAAAGTTCATATCATAATGGCCAAATCCAATGAGGATATAAATAAATTGTTGATGGAAGAAGGACAAATGAAAGGAGAAAGTCAAACTACACAGATGAATCAGGAAGAAATGGAAAAGATGAGTAAGGAAATTCAAAGGTTACAAGAAGAGCTCAAACAAACCAAGGAATTGGAAAAACAAGCCAGTGTGCATGCGACCAGTGCCATGTGAGGATACAACAAATTATACCTGGGTATAGAAAAAGAAAGAAGTGACTGGAATTCAGAGAAAGAGGGGCTAGTGTCTCAAAATCAAAGACTAGTGATGGAGGTGACAGAGTTAAAGAGAAGTATGGAAACTCAACAAAGAAGGGATGAGGAACAGGCAGTGATTATGCAAGTAGAGGAGAAAGGATTGGTAGAAGATAATAGAAGAACTTCACCACTTCAAGATTTTCATGAACAAGAAGAAAAGAGCATTGAAGATTATTTAGATGAATTTGTACAAATGCTTTTGACAAACAGAGAGTCAAGGATGAAGTTCATTAAAAAGATGCATGATGAATATGAAAATCAGATTGTAAAATTTGCTTTGGAAAATGGGGTAAATCCAGATCAACATCATTGGGCAGTAGATGGTCTTGGAATACCATTATGTATGATTCTTGAAAGTGTCAAAAATTACCAGACTGCAAGAGTTGGTTTACCACCTAACAGGTATTTGGAGTATGAGGAGGACATTAATGTCACTAAAGAATTATTTGAAAAGGCGAACCCTAAATGGAGGAATAGATGGATAGATTCCAACAAGGACTGTAGGAAGATATGGAAGGAAGCACCACTGCATATTGCCTAGTGGCTAGAAGGAGGGATTGGTCAGTTTTTTGGAAAAGAAGAAATGAAGGACAAATTCTAGCAAAATGGCTGAATTTTCCAAAGATTGCAGGACCCAAAGCAGGATCTTGGCCAACCAAAAAATATATGATTGATATTGCGAATCTGTTATATCAACGTATAAAGATGTAAATGATCCCGCCTGTATATTAGTAGTTAGAGTCATGCGACTTATAGTAGCATGTATAGAAACCTTTATAGATACAGAGGTATGAACCCTCAATTATATAGGATTTAATTCACCTACAGATGTCTTACTTTTTTATGTGAGTGAAACTCCAAACGGAATTTTCTTGATGGCATACTATAGTAGAATTGTATTTTGGGAAGTCATTACCTTCAAATCTTTGAGGATGCCTTTGATTATGGTTTCTTTGAAAGAGAATCAAAATTTTTTGGGAATTTTTTAGTAGTGACAAGGTCAAGACTCACTGCATATGAAGCTGCATACACAGAATATCTGAAGAAGAATGTGATAGACAAACCAGAAGCATCAGTTCAATCGAGAAAAGCTTTATTTGAAATGGTGAACAATTTGAATGTCACAGAGAGAAAAAATTCATGATTTGCTATCACAGGTTTATCAAAGGAAGAAGAAATAAGTGAATTCACACTAACATTATGTCATAACCATTTTTTGTCAAGAGCCAAAAAAGTCTAAGAGGGGAAGGATGTTGGAAGAAGTATTTTTTTGAAGGAAATTCTTTGTAAATTGACATTTTCATGTAGTTGCATTTATCCAAATATTGTAAAATTGAGGAAGAGTCTTCCTCATGTATAGTAGAAGTATATACATTTTTCTTAGAATTTTTGGAAGCTCTTCGGTAGCATATTTTTAGATTAGAAGGTAGAAGGACCAAAATTCAAGTGTGAAAAGGGACACTTGAAAAAGTATAAAAGATATTTTCTTCTACTTTGTAAAGGTTGGTTGTATTATTCTCATGGTATTCTAGTAATGTGAAGAGCTTCTTGCAAGAAAATTGTGTTGCTACTTCTCTTGAGTATCTTCTTGAATTGTTGAGTCTTTCTCTTGTGAAATCTATGGAATTTGTGAGCTTTTCTTGTGTATTTCTGATTGAAGTGTATGAAGAGAGGTTATTATCAGTATATTGAGTGAAGTGTTGCAAGAGATCAATGCTAGAAATGGAAATTCTCAGTTTTTACAGAATCGCGATTGCCTCTTCTGTGTGATACAAGTACTGGTTTTGAAATTTGACTTTATGTTGTAATCTACATGAAAAATGGCACACTTTAGGCACAAAGATTATTGAAAATGCTATTGTATAGCTCAAGATATTGTATAGCTCACTATTTCTCAGAAATCAACTATGGTACCTCTTATTCTTGGATTCCATTAACTAGAAGGGGCTGTGGTATCTTTGCATACTTCTTGGATTGACAATTTAATGAAGTGTTAGTTAACTTCTATGCTATAATGATTGGAGAGGACACCTCCAAAGGTTAACAACAAACAGGCTATGACTTGATGAATGGCTTAGTAATTTTTGTACAATGTTAGATATTCCACTAGATAATACATCTAACCTTCTTGGAAAAAAAACTATCCCATTAGGTGACTTGATGAACGGCTTAGTGATTTTTGTACAATGTTAGATATTCCACTAGATAATACATCTAACATTCTTCGACAAAAAACTATCCCATTAGGGATGAAGAACAAAATTCCTACATCCCTAGTGGTGGAGTAGAGTGGCATGGCCCACTCTACAATAGATTTTAATGCCCTTAGAATGAGGAAGATTGATACATGCTTCATTATGTAAGTGTTATTGAATAATAGATGTTCATTATATTGGTAGTTGAACTTCTCATTTTCTTCTCTTGTAGGAGGCCATTAAAGTGGATAAGTTCACAAGGTCTAATGGGGATTGAACATCCCGTGGACTTTGGCTCATCCTTGGCAAACTACACTGGAAAGTTTCCAAAGGATGAGCATAATGGTTATAATCCTAAGGGACACCATGCCCTAGTGCTTGAAGGCCTTGAACAAAGTTTTGTGTTTATCTACAATCATGCAAGGCAAATATTATGCCTCTACTTGTAACAACACCCGGAGTTAACTTTAGAGGAAAGTTACTTGGTCAAGTAGGAATTTCCGTGTATCTTGGATTGCAAGACTCTAATGTAGTTTCCAAATCTATATTGACCTATCAATACCTCAATCTATCCAAAGGAGAAACAAAGTTGAAGGTCATTGAGATATGATCTAACCTTTTGAACAATGAATATTGTATTTTTCTCATATCTTTTGTATATCCATTGTGAAGTTCAATACTCTATGGGTGGTTTTTGAATTTTAACTTCTCCTCTCTGGCTTTACGGAATAGAGCATGCACTTCACATGTGGTAATTGTTGAAGCTCTTATGAAAGTTTGAACAATGGAAACCATGTTTCTTGTGACTATGAGCATAGAGAAGAGGTAGAGAAAGCTAAATTATTCCCAAAAAATGCCCTGGCCATAGAATTGCAAGTAGATCCTCTCCAAATGTTTTTGCAAAATTCATACCTATGCTTTTGTGGTAGGGTTTTTTCTAGAATTTCCTAGTCCTCACTCCACATAATCCACCTTACTTGAGTCAATTGAGTATAGCTAGGCATGGTATTTTTCCTATGTGCAACTCTTGAGAAGATTTGATATCCAAAACAAATTGAATCCAAGCAAAAGCTACCATAAACACATTACAAAAGTTTTTTACAAGTGCAAATAAAGCCCTAGCCATAGAAACACAGGACTAGGCCTTGCAAAGTTTTTGTAGAGCCTAATTCCATGTTTATGTGGCTTGGGATGTTTTTGCACTTGTAAGCCACTCTAGGTCCATTATTTTGAACCCTATGTAGATCGATGAATATTTTATTGTATTTTGTGTAAATGAATCCCTTTCTAGATGAGCTTTTTAATTTCTTCTTAGATGTAGCTGAATGATAAATGGATGTAGACATAGTATCTTTTATATGAAAGTAACATCCAAGAATATTAACTACATCTTCCTTGGACATCTTCATCTTTAGATATACCTTGTAAGAGCATGGAAAAATACTTTGAAAAATACCTTTGTTTTGTAACACTTGCTTCAAAAGCTTGTATAATGCATTGTATTCTATTGTACTAATGCCTGTTTCATCACATAGCATCTGTTCTTCTCTAAGAGTGATTATATCTCCTAACTTGTTTGCAAATTTGTTAATCACTTGCATCTTGATATGATTATCTATTGGTGGCTCCAAAATAGTAACCACATGTTTGTTGCTCAAATAAGAATTCAACAACTTGAATTGATCATCTATTTTTTATGAAGTAGGCATCTTCAACAAATGACCTACACACTAAGAAACTCAATCTGAAAGTCTTTAAACAAAATAAACAAGTGAAAGACAAACCCAATTACAAAAATACATCATTTTCACGACCCACCACCAACTAAAAGAGATTCAAAGGATGATAATGGTTGTTTATTGTATCTCATACCAAGTGGAGTCTCTTTCAATTTTTGGAGCTTGCAATAACCTAGAATTCCAGCTTTACTACTAACAAGAAATTGGAGAAAGGCTGAGATACTATGGAATGTAGGATAAAAATTTGACACTGGATGAAGGGGATACAATGTACCATCAATCCAAAGATTAGTATTCTTCTCTCTAGCTACATTTAGTTCATTTTGAGAATTTTTATTGTTGTTATCTCTAGTTCTTGGAGTGAATTTGGTAGGCACATGAACACGTACACTTGTTGAATGAGGAGCATGAGCAACTTTTGGTTTCATATTTAGACACATGTGACCATCATGATGTTCAAGAACTCTAATATATTTTTGGTAGATTAGTGATAACAAGAAACAGACTGATGGTTCAAATGGTTCACACAAAAGTTTTATTGCAAGGATAATTATTGTTTTGCTATGTGAATATGTTAAAATGATTTTTTTCCGATGTGTAAGAGTGAAAATGTTGTTTTTTTGAAAAATTCATATTTTGGGACCAAGAAGGTTACGAGTTTGATGATGTGCTTCTTAACTTTTGAAGAGATTTTAAAAAGTATGTTTTTTTTTTAGTGTAAAGAAAAAATAGTTTTAAAGACAATTTTTGATATGTACATCAAAGTATGGGCCATTTTTAATAAAGATTAGCTAAAAAAATAAATGTTAAAAAAAGAACATGTTCTATTCACAAAGATGGACATCTTTGATAATGTAGAAAGTGAATTCTCTCTCTCTCTCTCTCTCTATGAGTGTGTGTGTGTGTAGAACACAGAGTCGATCTTACCTCAACCTAAAAAACTTACTCGAGCCTACTAAAAAGTTCTCTACATCATGCACTTTGTGCCCTTAAGAAAGTACAAGATGAGACTTCATCCCTACAAATTAGGAATCACTACAAGGTTCATGTAGAGTTCACTTTTTCCCCTAATGACTGTCTGAAATGCCATTGATAATCTTCAATTGAACTCTCCTCTATGCACTCTCTTCCCTTATCATTCACATTTTTTATGGACCAAACTTACTTAACTGGCCTAAAAATTTTTGGGCTTCTCTTTGAAGCCCATGCACCTGCATCCTCCTCTTTTGATGACTTTAACATAGTATAGTACCTAGGAAATTTCATCAAAAGTGTGAAAAGGGCTACATGGGGCCTTACACAGTTTCAATTTGATTTTTTTACACGTGAAGGAATCCAACTTCTTATCTTTGTCCAAATTTAAGCAAAGACCTTGAATTTTTTGAAGTTAGGCTCACTCAGTTTTGTGCTTCCTCATATCAATTAGACCATTGCATAAAGTAAAAGTTTTCACTATTCATGTATCTCCCTATTTCACCGATTTACCATTAGGATACTCTAAATTGTGAAAGTAAAGGTAAACAGACCCTTGGTTCTAATTTGATCCTTTTCTCCTTTTTCATTCCCTTAAACTATCTCAAAAAGGACAACATATAGAGGTGATAATTTCTTAAAATTAGTTGACGGTAAAAACTCAAATGAATTAAATAAAACATCTTGTATAGATTTCTAGATTCAAAAAAGAGAGAAGGAAGGAAAAAAATTCACATAATAAAAGAAAGTGAAAAATTGGAGAATTAACCTGCAACAAAAAATCACCAAGCTTATGGATGAACATACTTGAAGACGAGATTGGATGTGGAGACATGAATATTTACTTCAAGACGTTGTATGCATGAAACGTGGATATGCGTACTACATGAATATGTAAGCTCTTAAGCATAAACATATATAACTCATCCCTATGAAGATAAAGGAAAATGTTATTAAGTTCATTGTGCACTACTTTAAAGATAACTTCATGCACTCTAAAAGTAACCTAGATAAGAAGCAAGGGAACATTTTTCACCTCTAATCCTTCAAAACTTCCATATCTAGATTATTGTACGGATCTCTCATTAAATTGAAGATTCAGGTAGCATCTCATGACAATCAAAATTGAGTACATTTTCAATAAACCAAAAGATCTAGAATCCAACACATTCAGGAAACATCATCATATTTTCATCATGCTCTTTGCATAATCCAAAAATTAATGCAACGAGAAACCAAACTAGGAACACATATAGATAGAGACATAAGGATATTAATCCACCAACTTTCAATATGAAAAATATCCCAATGGATATGACATAGTGTCCTAAGTTTTATCCACAACAAAGATCATGGAAATACATGTTAGATGAAAATGCATGTTGGAATACGTAATTAACACTCTCCATAGAGATAAAGTGGTGAAATTGAGTGCTACTTAGAAATACATGTATGAAGCAATTTATTCATAGTTTATGTGAAATCATGGTGCCAATTACATGTTGGCACCATGATTTCACATAAACTATGAATAAATTGCTACTTTATCTCTATGCATGTTGGATCCATACAGATAAAGTGGTGAAATTGAGTGCTACTTAGAAATACATTTATGAAGCAATTTATTCATAGTTTATGTGAAATCATGGTGCCAATTACATGTAGATGTGAATCCCATGTAGGTAGAAAAACAAAGCAAAATGGAGGTACACTCACGTTCAACCATTTTTTGATAAGATAAATTTGTCAATCATCATGTCAAGATAATAATATATTGTAAATAGAACTTTGTAACATCTATACTGTTAACCAATACAATACCTATGGAGAGAATTAAGAAAAGCCATAATCTATGATTTTGAACTTATTGGCCCAAAGAAGAAACTCCTTTCCCATGCAAGTAATGTGGAAAAGCTATAAAAGTGTTATCATTTATGGAGCTCACAAAAATGACCAATAAGGCAAGTCGAGTGTGAGTGAGCCGCCACTACTTGCCAATCTACCATCCTAAAAACATATGGAACAAGTCTCTTTGGACAATTAGTAGTAATAGTGGGGGAGACCACCCTCAAAGGAACATGGGAGATACGTGAACAATATTCCCTCTCATGTAGGCATCCAAGCCCCAAATCAGACATCTCAAATGAGGCATGCAAATCAGCCTTAAAATCAGCAATATGCTTCTCAATAGGACCAGTGAGTAGCATGTCATCAACATAGACAACAATGATCAGAAGCACATCATTAGCACGCTTAACATTTAAGGTGCTTTCAGTTGGACTCTTCTCAAAACCATGTGCAATCAGATAGGCATGTATCTTCTCATACCAAGCACGTGGTGCTTGCTTTAAACCATATAATGCCTTCTTTAACCTACACACCTGGTTTTCATGCCATTTTTGCACAAAGCCATGGGGCTGAAAAACATACACTTCTTCATGCAAGTCACCATTCAAAAATGCTGTTTTAATGTCCAACTGATGTACATTCCAACCATGATGAGCTGCAAGTGCACAGATGCTCCAAACAGTAGTCATACGGCATGTAGCTGCAAAGGTCTCATCAAAATCAATGCCTCTTTCCTGTGCATAACCCTTTGCAACAAGCCTAGACTTATACCTGTCAACTGTACCATCCAGTTTGCGCTTTAGCTTGTATACCCACTTAGTGCCAATGGCCTTCTTGCCAAGAGGCAAGTCACATAAAGACCAAGTACCATTCTTCATTATAGCATCATATTCAGATTGCATAGCAGCCATCCAATTTTCTGAATTTTGTGCTTCATCAAAAGAAACAGGCTCATTCTCATCACAAAGACTAGATGCAGCCATAGCATAGCAATCTAATGCAAAAGAGGCACTATTAGAGCCTGAACGAGTACGATATGATAGAGGTGCATCTAATTTGTTGTCATGCAAGGTCTGCACTAGCCATTTTGGCATAATTCTTGCATGCTCAATATCAGATCTCTCATCAATAAGTGCATCATGTACATCTGCATCAGAAAAATGGAATTATCTGCATCATTACATGAAACCTGCAAAGGCTGAGGAGTTGCCTCATTAGAGCCAGCACTAGACTGTCCACCTGTAAAAAGAGGTAGCAAAGTATCATACATATCTTTGGAGCTAATGGATGTCTCCTTAATACATGAAAGCAATGGCTGAATAACATCTTCCACAAAAACAACATCACGGCTAACCAGAATGCATTTAGTTTGTGGATGATACAGATGATAGCCTTTACTTTCAGAATTGTACCCAACAAAAATACATTTTACTGCTTTATCATCCAATTTTCTGCGATGTTGTTCAAGCACTAATGCATATGCCAAACAACCAAAAACACGCAGATGAGCAACAGATGGATTGCGGTCATGCCTGCCTCATATGGAGTGATAGACTGCAGGGCTTTAGTGGGACACCTGTTCAGTACATATGCTGCACACATGACAGCCTCAAGCCAGAAACTATGTGGTAAAGCCTGACTCTTGACCATATGCCTCGCCATCTCCATGAGTGACATGTTCTTTCGTTCAGCAACTCCATTCTGTTGAGGTGTATACGGCACTGTACATTGGTGTTTTATCCCATGTTCAGCCAGAAATGTATTAAAATCAGAAGACATATACTCCCCCCCTCGATCTGAATGGAGGGTGCCCATTTTACATGCTGACAGATTTTCAGCCAAAACCAAAAATTGTTTGAAGCACATGAATAGCCCATTAGGGCAATAGGCGTATATACAAGTCGAGGGAAAAAAACCTCCTAAAGAGGGAAGAAATTGCCCCGGCGGTCCTAGTGTGTTCACACACATCACTACCTAAATATATCAACAATGCACATACATACAAAATTTGAAAGCATGGGGTTAGAGAGTTGTGGTGAGACCCCAAAGTTCTTCAAAGTTATTTGAGTTCTTCACTTTAGTAAACCTTTTATTTTTTAACAACACTTACTAAAAACCCCATCAATTTTAGTAGGAAAGAGTTGCATGTATTTGAGGTTTTGTTAGGTTCACACTGTATTAAAGGAAAGAGTCTTCCCTCAAAAAAAATGTAAGAAAGGAAAGTTTGAGAGTGGTATCTTTCTATTTTAGGAACTTTTCAAATAAAAAAGGAAACGATCTTGGGAGAAGCCTATAAAAAGGCCAAGACTTCACTTGTAAACTTTTTGGTTGAACGTGGCGTGAGCCCTCTTCTTGAAAATCTCGTGTTTGTGATTTTCCTTGCATTATGAGTGAGACTATCACTTGATTATGGTACGTGCCAATAGTTTTAGAGTTTTTGAAGCATTATCTACCTTGGTTGCATCCTTTTGAAGTGATTTGACTTGATTAAACACTTCTTTAGGTGACCAAAAGCAAGTGAAGAAGGATTTCTTGTAGGTTTGTAAGCTTTGTAGCGGACCATATACCTACTTTTCTTGGATTTTCCCTATTGCAAGTCATACTTCTTGTCAAGATCCTCAACTAAGCTATAGCACGTATCAAATAGATCTATAACGAGTGAGATACAAGCATTTTAATGATTTACCCACATTAAATAATCAACAAGTTTGTTAATACCATCGACAAGCTTGTTTATACCATCAGAGGTTCTTGGGGCTTAACATCATCACAAACACAAGTATTTGGTGCCATCGTAGGCAAGATATCATGGACTTGAAGAAGGTCATGGTTGTGATCAAGTTCCAATCTACTTGACCATTGTGATAGCTAGTGGAGTTGTGGAGTCTTCTACTTCATGACCTCCCTTGCGATTGTATTTTGGCATCGATGGTCATCCATCTATTTTCTACTATGAGAGCATCATTGTGAAGCCCTCTTAAAGGGGAATCCATTGTGGTGCATCCCATTGCACCACTTCATTGGTATCAGAGTAGTTCATAGGAGAAGGTTTCCCTTGTTGTGCAAGTGGAGCGAGCACCACCGGTTTTTGACACTTTGTGGCTTGTAGTGGCTTCCTCCAAGGCTTACGACTAAGATGACAACTAAGGTGTATGCATAGATCTTAGCATACCTTATCATCCGAGTCACTGAAGTCACTATTGGCGTTGTTGGTTGCGTACAAGAAAGGAATTCAATGATCAAGCAAGACAAAGTACTAGTATTTCTCTTGAGGACACCTATTCTAGCAGTGTTCCCCCCAAGGCACACTTAATTGGTAGGTTTCCCTACCACTAAGCCCTAGTTTCTTGATGATTGTGGGAATGAAGATACTTAACTTTAAAATTATTTTGGAGCCTTCAAATTGTCTTTTTAGGCTCTCTACATTGATTTTCAAAGAGTTATTTGAGTGAAAAATTGGGGGAAAACAAAAGCTGATTTTGTAGCTTTGGGACAATTTCAGCTAGAGAGGTGAAAGATTGGTCCAAATATCAATATTGGTGCTAGAGGCACTTGGGATTGTGTCTTCTTAGCAGTTTACATATAGAATCATCATTGAATTTTTCAGCTATTAAGTCTTCTGATAGCTTTATTTAAGGGCTTTCAATTGTGATGGGAACAACCACCACAAGTATATGCAAGTATTTTGGGTCTAAAGGATAGGTGATAGATACTAATAGGTATTATTGCTTACTATTCTAGCTATAAATACAGCCTTCGAGTGCCATTTATTTGCATAACTAAGAACATACACACTATCTATGCTTCTATGAATACAAATTATGTATGCCCATCTGGTCATTGATATAGCAGTTATGTTTTTTGCATAAAGCTTTTGATGTTGATAAAGAGGTTCATAGAAAAGTTTTTGTAAATCGGATACAACCATATTTTGGGGTCTCTTTGGTGATGCATGTGGAAGACTTACCCAGCCTCTCCATAGGAGATGTATGTTAGTTATTCATAGATTCTAGATAAGAATACTTGGTTTCTTTTAGTTAAATGGTTATATGCATGAGATTTAATGATTCACTATGCAATTTTAGATGTTAGTACTTATAGTTTTATGATTTTTCTACATTGTTCATATGCTCATTTTGTAGAGAAGACTTTCGTAAAAGTTTTCAAGCCCTCTCCTATATTTCCCTTCATCTCCTCCTTGCTCCTCTTGTTTAGCTTACCAAAGCCCTTCAACAATGTCCCAAACTTGATGAAAAAGAAAAGAAATGTATATTTGTTGAATATAGTAGTGAGAGTAAAGGTTATCGCTTATATCGTCCATTGATCGAAAAAGTTATTGTAAGTCGAGATGTGGTATTTGCTAACAATTTATCTTATCCTTTACTTGAATGTAAATTTTAGTCAACGATTACCTGATAAGATGTGTCTGATACACTCATGCCTTTGTTTCAAAGTGGTGTGCTTGACTATGGCCATGTAGGCCATTTAAATGAGGTCCAAAGAGCTGAAATTTTTCAGCCAAATATGATGGAAAAAATTCTAGCTAAACATGGCTGAAAATTCTATATATTTCCAAAGAAATATGGCTGAAAATTTTCAACCAAAGATGGTTGAAAATCTCCTACCAAAGATGGCTGAAAATTCCCAACCAAAGATGGATGAAAATTTGAAAACTTTCAGCCACACATGGCTAAAAATGAGCATGAAAAGCCATTTTAATGTCCAACTGATGTACATTCCAACCATGATGAGCTTCAAGTGCACATATGCTATGAATAGTAGTAATTCAGCATGTAGCACATATTCTCATCAAAGTCAATGCATGTTTCCTACACATAACCCTTTGCAACAAGCCTAGCCTTATACCTATCAACTGTTACATCACGATTATGCTTCAGCTTGTATACCCACTTAGTGCCAATGGCCTATTTGCCAGGAGGCAAGTCCCATAAAGACAAGGTACCATTTTTCATGATATCATCATATTCTGATTGCATAGCATCCATCCAATTTTCAGAAATTTGTGCCTCATCAAACGAAACAGGCTCATTCTCATCATAGAGACTAGAGGCATCCATAACAAAGCAATCTGAGTAAAAGAGGCACTATGAGAGCTTGAATGAGTATGATATGACAGAGGTGCATCTAATTTGTTTTCACACAAAGTTTACACCAACCATTTTGGCATAGTTTTTGACTCCTCAATATCAGCTCTCTCATCAACAAGTGCATCATGTAAATCTGCATCAAAAATGGAATGATCTACATCATCACATGAAACATGCAAAGGTTCAGAAGTTACCTCATTAGGACCAGCATTAGACTATCCACCAATAAAAAGGGTAGCAAAGTATCATACATGTCTTTGGAGCTAACAGATGTCTCCTTAGTACATGAAATTAATGTTTGAATAGCATCTTCCACAAAAACAACATCACGGCTAACCGAAATGCGTTTAGTCTATGGATGATACAGACTATAGCCTTTGCTTTCAGGACTGTACCTAAAAAAAATACATTTCACTACTTTATCATCCAATTTTTTGCATTGTTGTTCAGGCACTAATGCATATATCAAACAACCAAAAACATTGATATGAGAAACAGATGGATTGTGACCATGCCAAGCCTCATATGGAGTGATAGACTGCAGCGTTTTAGTGGGATAGCTGTTAAGTATATATGTTGCACACATGATAGCCTTAAGCCAAAAACTATGTGGTAAAGCCTGAGTCTTGACCATACACCTCACCATCTCCATGAGTGCCCTATTCTTCCTTTCAAGAACTCCATTCTTTTGAGGTGTATATGGCACTATACACTGATGTTTTATCCCACGTTCAGCCAGAAATGCATTAAAATCTCGAGACATATATTCCTCCCCTCAATCGGAATGAAGGGTGCCCATTTTACATGCTGACAGATTTTTAGCCAAAACCAGAAACTGTTTGAAGCACATAAACACTTTGGACTTTGCTTTCAATGGATATACCCATGCATGCTTGGAAAAATCATCGATGAAAGTCACGAAGTAAAGATAGTTTTCAAAAGAGGGTGTCTACATAGGACCATAGATATCACTATGAACAAGCTGCAATTTTTGAGTAGCTCAAACTGAACCATCTTTTGGAAAGGAGGAATGTTGCATTTTGCCCAAAATACAACCTTCACAGAGATGTTTCCCGACTGCCTCAATTTTGGGCAAAGAGGACACCATTTCAGATTTTTGTAGGCGTAGCAAACTAGCAAAATTCAGATGACCAAAGCGTGTATGGCAAAGCTTTGCATCTGACATAGCCTAAAAATCATGTACTACACATGCTAAATCAGTCATAGATTTTTCATAGTCTATGCGCTTATACAACCTACAACATAAAATGCCAGAAGCAATAATCACATTGCTATTTGACAGATCATGAATTGTACATGTCTCATCAACAAATTTCACAACCAAACCAATCTTAGCTAAAGATGAAACTAATAACAGATTCTTTTTTATTCTTGGCACAAATAAAGCATCCGACAATGTAAAAGAACTACCATCAACAGTAATCAGAATGATCTTACCAACTCCCATGATAGGATAAGAAGAGTTTTTGGCGCATGTGACAATATTCCCTATAGGGACAGGCTCGAGTGAAGTGAAGAAACTATGTTATGAGGTAATATGTTTGGTTGCCCCACTATCAAAGTACCAAACATCTGAGTCTATTGCAGACATACACTATTCAAGAGAAGATGGGTCAGAACTACAAGCAATAGTAAACTCCCATTCTTCATTCTGCACTAGATTAGCACACTTTATTTTCGATGTAGAGGCCTCTACAACAACCATTCCAGCCTCTTTTTTCTTTGCCTCTTTTGCAACCAATTTTAGACAATTCTTTATGACATGATCATTTGCTTTACAGTACTTGAAAAAAAAAATTTGCTTTTCTATTTTCTTGTTGTCTCTGTCATCCTTCTTTGATTGTGTAGAGTTAGCTAATTTTTGTTTACTAGTAGAAGAGCTCCATTTACCTTTTCCCTTTTGACTAGCAAGGAAAGCCTGATCTACGACATGTTAAATGGACCTGTTTTGCCTAGACTAATCTTCCTGCAATAGAACATAGACTAACTCCTCAAATGTTAATGCATTTGGATTGCCTTTCATCATCAAACGAAGAGTAGAAGCAAAACTCTGATATGAATCAAGAAGACCATTCAGAACAGTCTGCAGAAGTGAACTATCATGCAGGACTTCATCAACAAAAATCAAGTGTTCTTTCAAATCTTTGATCTTTGTTAGAAAACCATCCATGGAATCACCTTCATTCATGTGCTCACTCTCCAATTGTTTTCGAAGGTAAGCAACACAAGCCTCATTCCTTGCTTGGTACAAAGTGGTAAGTGTATCCCAAGCATCCTTAGTTGTCTTGCAAGAGAGAATGTGAGGAATAATGACACGTTTGACAAACAAGGCTATCAATGCATGTGCTTGATCATCTCTTCCATCCCAACGAATTTGCTCTACAGTAGGTGCAGCAAAAACCCCAACACGAATAGGAATGTGCAAAATATCACCATCTTCAATGCCATCTACATAAGCTTCAGTACCTATATTTGTAGGTGTAATGGGAAGTTTTTCAACACCCTGCACAATATTCCACAGTCCTTTTATGAACAATACATGATGCACCATATAAGCCCATAATGGGTAATTTGTACCATCCAACTTATCCTCAGCAACCAACATACAAAATACATCATTGCTTTCATCCATGGCCATTGATTAAAATACCTTGATGCAGAAAAATTATTGTATCTGAAAAAGTTGAACAGAACTACCTTGATGAGTTCTACTAAACCTATAGCAGCGCTTATACTAGCGAATAGAAAAATGTATATATCTTTGGCACAAAAAGAGGAAATAGCATGCAAAAGCACTCCTAATCAGCGTGAGTATTCTCACCAAATTTTGTGCGATTCTAAAACTTTGACCAGAGGGGTGTCGACGATGCCCTAGACGAAGCGACGACCTACTCTGATGCCAATCCTCAGTCAACAAAGAGATCCTCCACAAATTGTATGTCTTTGTGGTTTGATCTTCTTTTGTGCTCTTTTATGTACTTCTATTTGTGCTTCCACACTCACACACACACCCAAAAAATCCACTACAAACTTAGAGTATGTTGTAACTAGTGAGGCATGTAAGGAAGCATTGTGGCTTTCTTGCCTTTCTTGGGATATGGGTCTACCTCAACATGTACCTCATTTACGCAGTGATAGTAAGAGTGCCATTGCTTTGGCTAAGAATCTGGTCTATCATGCAAAGAGCAAGCACATTGAGGTGATATATCACCTCATTAGAGAATTCTAAGCCACTGAGCAAATTATTCTTGAGAAGGTTCATACTCATGATAATGATGCATATTCTTGAACTAAAACTCTACCACAAGATAGATTTTGACATTGTTGTCACTTGATGGGGGTTGTTTGATTCATAGTCTTGCACAATTATTTGTACATTGTGTGATATGCCCATCAAGTGGGAGGTATAGTTGATATAGTTACACTCAGATATCCTTTGTCATTCTTTATTTTTTTTCCCATAGTTCACTTTGGCCATATTGGAGTTTAGTGGAAGATTTTTATCATAAGTGCCCATGTGAAAAGGCTAAATGGTTATTGGAAGCCTTCAAATATGTTCTTTAATAGACCATATAGTGGCTTGGCCAGCCACAGGCTGTAAGTTTGAATGCATTTGTGAAACCTAGGAAATTTGTGTTTGTGGTCTTTGTGTATTATATAATTTTTATGTATTTCAAAGTATCGTGTATCTCTTCAAAAGCTTCATTTTCTATTGTGAGAGCATTTTCATGAAGCTCTCTTAAAGGGGAATCCATTGTGGTCATCTATATTGCACCACTTTAAAAAATGTACCTTGAAGTAGACTTCATATTGTCTACATAGTAAAAATATGTGTATCCAAAAATTGATGCATCATCTCCACCCAAGCATAGAAAAATATCCTTAGTGTCACTCAGATATCTCAATATCATTTTGATCACATCCTAATGCTTCTTGGTAGAATTCTACATACATCTACTCACAACTCCCACTACAAATGCATTGTTTGGTTTGATAGCTACCATAGCATACATGGGACCACACAATGAATTGATAAGGAATTTTGTTCATGAATTCCTTCTCCTCATCATATTTGGAACAATCATCTTATCTCAGCTTCATATATGTAGGCAATGGTGTTTCGATGCCTTTCAACCATGCATATTGAATTTGTGAAGTACTTTTGTTATGTAGTCACTCTGATACAACTATATGCATCTCTTAATCTTACCATGAGTAATCCTCATACAATGATCATTTTTAGCATCTCCCAAATTTTTCATGTTGAAAGTATATCTCAACAATTTCTTCAAGAGAGATAATTCTTTTGAGGACTTCGCAGCAATCAGCATATCATCAACATAAAGCTCAAGCATATCAATATGTCATCTAAACATCTCTTAGTGTAGAGACAGTGATCATCATTGCTTCTAGAATAGCCTTGGGATTCAAGAATGCATCAAAATTTGATACCATTTTCAAGGTAACTGCTTAAATCCATATTTAACTTACATACTAGACTCTCTTTGCTCCAAATTGCATAACCCTTTCATTATTCCATAAAGATCTCATATGTAAGTTCTCCATGCAAGAAAAAATAGTCTTCACATCCATCTCGACCATCTCCAAGTGATCCTTTGAAAATAATCCAAGCAACATGCATAATATAGTTATGTTGACCACCATAAAAAAAAGTCCTAAAAAAAAAACTCCTTGTCGTTTCTTAAATTTCTTTGCAAGCTTCCCTACTTTATAATTTGGACAAGAGATATCATGTGAATTTCAACTTATATACCGATTCCCATGGTAAAGGTTTCCTTCCCTTTGGCAAAGGTACTAACTCCCAAATATCATTCTTATGAATAGAATTGAGTTCACACTTCATGGCACACTCCCACTTGACATGAACAATTGTTAGCATAGATTCTTTATAACAAGAATCCTCACAAGCATCTATTAGGATGGAAAAAACCCAATTTTGGAACAAATGTATGAGATGGATTTGATACACATGAAGATAATCTCAATTTTGTTTGACCATTATACATACTACACGAGGACTCACATCCTCAAATATGATTCTTCTCACTTCAAGATCTTAATGGGATATTTATGCATCTTCATTTCATTGAAACTAACATCATTACTAATCATTGGACGTGTTTCAAGATCCTATAAGGGATATCCAAATTGCCCATATCCTCTATATCCAAGAAAAAATTATTTTCCAGATTTGTAGTCAAAATTTTATCTCAAGTTCTTTGGAACATGGACATATGGTTTAGGACAAAATACTCAAACGTAATCATAATATGCTACTGTCTTGTCCATAACTCTTGTGGCACTTTCGAGCCTTCCATAGCACTAGGTGAAAAGATAATCACATGAATTAAAGTCAATGTTGCATCTACCCAAAAGCTTTTTGAAATTTTTGGACATGACATCAGGTACACTTTCGATTGATTGTGTGGCTTAGTGAGAGATTGCTTGGTAGCTAGGAAGGACACCTATTCATCATGCTCACCTTTGGACCAATTCCTGTTTGGATTCCAACAAATAAAATGGAAATATATGAATGAAGAAATTACCATTTCATGGACGGGACACTTATATCAACAAGATTAATGATGTTTGTAATCTAGTTTGATAGGATATTCGTAAAGGATAACTCTAATAAGTGGAGCTCATAATGATGTCCTAAGTAGGTACGAATCAAAGATAAGAACTACCCAAGAGTTACAAAGAGCATGATTATATTGGCCAAAAAATAGAGAGGGACGTATAGGAGTTCATCCAAGACTATATAAAGTTCCATTAACACACAACAATAGATCATGCTACATTATATCAAGTAATTGTGGCACTAGAGTGACGTCAATTTATATTAAATTTACTAAAAATTCAAGAATATCTAGAAGGAAATATGCTAGAAAGAAGGATAAGTTTAGAAGAGGAAAGTTAGGACTATGCTATTATTGATGATCAATTTTGTAAACGAGGAAAATACAACTTTTAAGATTGTGCATTCACAAAAATGAGTATATTCAAAACTTAGAGGTTGCACATGTAGGAGTGGTAGGAGGTTAGCTTTTAGTAGACGTGCTCTGCAAAAAGTTTTGCATGACCCATATGTGCATTTCTATGGTAACTAGTTTTTTGCTTTTCTAGGCCCCCTTGAATGCTTTAGAACACATATGGATAGGTACATTTATCTTATAAGATGTTTCAAGTAGGTAATTCACCTTTATAAGGTTTTGGTCACTTGTACACTCGTAGGGGGAAGATAATATGCTACAATGCACATTAGGCATGTAATTATGGTTGAGAATAGCCAAAACGGACCTCCCATAGAATCTTTACAAAAATTTTGTAGGGCCCATCCGTGTGTTTTTGTGGCACACCTTTTCTTGGCATCCTTGGCCATAGGAAGCACACCCATAGCACATAGCATGAACGTCACATACAATATAGAGATGCTTAAGTTCATGAAAAGAGCAAAATACTAAGATATTCATGTGCAAACTCACTTAAAAAAAGCTTAAAGGAGAAACGAAATTCACCAAACTTTAGAGACCAAATGTAAGGAGAGAAAGATCATATTAATACTTATGGATTATAAAAAAAAAAGTTCTTTCAAAAAGAGATTTAAAAAGATTCATAGATTATTTTCTCTAATCCTTCTATCTAGATGCATATCCTTAGGTTGTATTGTCACTCTCTTTGCATGGATAGCAATTTTGATTGTCCACAATGATTAATCCCCTCGAGGACACTTCATGAGTTGGTGCCCTAAGGCCTTCAATAAACTTTTTTGCCTATCTACAATACTTAAAGGAACCAAGTATGTCTTTTTGATTGGGAAACCCAAGAAGCCAACTTTAGAGGAAAAATATTAAGACAAATAGGAATTGCTTTGGGTCTTGGATTGAGAGACTCCCATGTTATATCTCACTGAAACTTGACCTCTGACCTACCAATTTCCACAAGCTTTCCAAAGAACTAAAAACGTAGTGGAGAGAATGAAAGCCAAATATCAATTGTAATCAAATTTAGGGGAAACGATGCTTCTTTTAGTTCTCGTGTGTATTCAATCGTGTCAATTGTGGGTTTACATTTGTGAACATATGCTTCATAGGTGTTGCATGCTCAAATCATTGATTTTTTGGAACATGTGTTGTGCATGCGGGTGATTAAGGGGATAGTATAGCCAAAAAAGGGGCTGCCAAAAAAATGCAAATATGATCTCAGGAAACCTTTTGCACAACCCATATGTGCATTTCTATGGAAACCTTTTTTTGGCTTTGCTAGGCCCCCTCGAATGGTTTTGGAAACTTGCACAAGGAAGATAATAGGCTGAAATGCACATTATGCATGTAATTATGGCTGAGAATAGCCAAAAAGGCCTCCCATAGAATGCAAGGATGGGCCTTGCAAGAACTTTATAGGGCCTATCCTTGTGTTTTTGTGGCACACCGTTTCTTGGCTATTCTTATCCATAAGAAGCACCCATAGCGCATATCATGAACTTCATATACAATATAGATATGCTAACATTCATGACAAGAGTGAAAGACTAAGATATTCATGTGTAAACTCACTTTGAAAAAGCTTAAGAGAGAAACAAAATCACAAAAATGTAGAGGCCAAATGTAAGGAGAGAAAGATCATATTAATAATTATGGATTATACAAAAAGTTCTCTTGTAAAGAGATTTTACAAGATTCATATATTTTTTTCCTCTAATCCTTCTAGTTAGATGCATATCCTTAGGTCGTTTGTCACTCTCTTTGCATGGATAGCACACAAATTAGAATATTCCAACATTAAGATTAGGTAAGCCTTTACAAACTCTTGAATTGTCTTGACTTCTATCTCTTGAAGGTAAAGTTCAAAGCAATAGCTCTAGAGCTCTTCCTTCACAAATCTATGCCCTTCACAAAATTAGAAGCTCCACAAACTTTTGATAATGTCTTATCCCCACAAAGGCTCTTGTTTGTTTTCTATGTCTTTGTGGTGCTCTTAAATTTATAGGGATATTGGGTTGTTTTCATTGTGGTCTAGAGCATGGTTGATAGTTCTTTTTTTCATTGGACTAGGCGTGTATGGCCTTGCCTCTTCATTTACCTAATGGGATCTACTTGCATGTTGACTTTTCTAACTCTCTTCCTCAATTGGTGTTTTCCCTTGTCTTGTAGGTAGCCTCTTGCCTACTTATTTTACTTGATGGTTCACCATGAGCGTTGTTCCATGGTGCCTAGTTATCACTTTCTTAATCTGAGGATGACTCAAAATCTGAATTAGACTCAATTATGATTTGTGTCCATTTTTTTTATTTTTTTTGCCTTGACTCAAATGTTGACATGCTTGGATCTCATAAACATATAATAAATGAGAATTTTGCACTTCTTGTGTTACATCCCTCTCTCTTGTTGTGAAGCTTCATTTCCCCATAATGGATTGGTATTGGAATGTGTGCTTTCACATGAATGGTTTTCAAAAGTGGTATGGGAAGTGGTGTGGGTTGTGTTCTGATGATTCTTGTGGGGTGTCATCCATGGTGGGCATTGAGTAACTTGCACGTGGTTAGGATAGGTGATGGAATTCTTCTTGGAAAATCTACTTCGTGCATGCCATTCTCTTAGGAGCGTAAGTGTTGAAATGAATGAGGACTTTTATATTTATAGACCTTCACTTAAGCTTTTTCCAATTCACATTTAAACGGATAGAAATCGGTTTTACAACCATTAAAAAGAGTTATAGAAAAAAATTAACTCTAAAAAAATTAACCATGATACAATGGAAAAAATTGAAAATATATTTGTTAGAGGGCAATAAAAAACCTTGGCAATTAAGTCTCAATATGAAATCATTTATGATGGGATTCAGCAAATTATTTCCAAGTGGAACCTCAAAAACTCTTTCTGCATGTTATTAGGTATGATGCAGTGGTCTTGATGATGACATCCACTTCTCACTTTCAAGCTCATGATGTATCTTCCTTACAACTTTTAATAGTTGCAAATCGATGCATAATTTTCTAGACAATGTTGTATGGAAAAACTAGTTGAACATATATTGTAAATAGTTGGATTGTACTAGCCCACCCCCATGATGGATGTCTTTAAAGTAAACACCAATAGCTTTGCTTTTTAATTTGACTTCTCCATTCCTTATGTACTAAAATTCTCCACATATCCATATTGGTTCATAAAAAATGCTCCATGTGCAAAAAGATATGTTGTGTTGGGTCAAGAAAATGTACATATAAAATCAAAAAACATATTTCAAATGTAATAGAACTTATTACGTAATGTAATGCTGCTCTCTCCTCATGATAGGATGAATGATTGTGTAAAATCCTTCAACTTCACTTGGAATCATTTTCGTTACAAAGTGTTAATGTGAACAAGACCCATCAAATGTAGCAACTGATATAAGGATGAACAAACCTTCTTTTGTTGGTTAATGAGAACCTAATTGTCATTGTCTATTGTAATCAAACATAACTCTTTCCAAATCTCCCATTTTCCATCATCTTGACTTTTTACAAAGAATTGTCTTTCCGTCTTCCTAGTCATTATTACTTTTTCGAAAATGTCTTGAGACTCCCCATACTTATTAACAACTAAAGATACATGACCACCATGGAAACCAATCGAATTAAGAAGATATTTTATTTTTTGAATGAATACTATAGACATCTCTAATGGTTTCATTGCAAATGCATATTCAATATGGAGCTTCAAAAGCCTATGAAGACCCTAATGAATTCATGAAAAGTACAAAAGTCAACATTGACTAATGGAAATGGAATAATGGGTTTCCAATAATTGGTGGTTTCTCATGATTGGGTACCTCTAACACTCAACACTTAAAAAGAGATATCTACCATTTCCTAGTATTTCATGCATCTGTCTCATCAATATCTTCAATGTCATCAACTCTAATCAATGACTTTGTAGATTTAGATGATCTTTTAAATGCTTTTTATCCTAGTGTACAATATGGATAAGGATAGAGAGTAGATGCACCTTGATTACAACCTAACATGTATTTAATACTCATTAGGTCTCCACCCAAATTCCATTCTACAAAATCACCTATACCTTATACACTTAGCTTTTTCTCACATGTTTGAAAAGAAATTACTTCTCTAATTGATAGAGTCATACAAGGATTCCACGAAATAACATTGTTTGTTTCATTGGGAGGTTCTACAACACCTAATCACTTGATATCTGTATCTAATTGGACATCATAAGTCAAATTGGAAGTGGATCTTAAATTTCTATTGTCCATTGCATGGCCCATAAGTTCATTCATTTGTGTCACACTCAATCTTTTCAATCATCAACCCTTTATAATTTGACACTCATCAAACTTTGGTATGAACCTTAATCTAACATAAGAGTCTGCACAAAAGAGGAAAACACTTGAATTTGATAAGACTTCAACACCATAGAAAATGTAGTGGGTGTAGCTTTTATTCAAAACTTATAAAAGTGAACCATTTCTTGTTGAAGCTTTTGAAGATCCACAAATATATTGTTGAATTTAGTTTAAGTAAATCCTTGTGTAGATAATCTCTTTACTTGTTTCTTGGGCATAGTTGGATGATATATAGGCATAGTTTCTTCTATAAATAAATATTGTCCAAAAATATTAGCCGCTTCCTCATTTTAAGTCTTTTTGTGATACAAACCTTATATGGGCATTAAAAAATATTTTGAGAAATACATTTTTTTGTAAGGCCTACTTCATAAGGTTGTACATTGCAGTATAATCTTTTTTACTGATTTCCACATATCTTAACTTTGATGATATCTTTTGAATTTGTAGCTAAGAACTTAAGTTGAATAGTAGTGCTAATGCACCTTCCTATGGGTGTGTCTACAACACAAGTGATTTTTTATTCCTTGTACAACTATTCAAAAAATTAAATTATTCTTTTGTTGTTGATGAAGCACTTTTGTTTTGAATAAATGACTTGTACAATGGAAGCTTTGATTTCAATCCTTCATTAAAAAAAACAACCAAATATGAACCTTGTTATAAAAATATGTCATTTGCATGCTCCATTTCAAAGTGAAAGAGCATAGTAATCGCTTCCTATACCTCATAGCAAGTGGAGTATCTTTCAACTATTAGATATTGGCTTCAACTTTGTAATTGTGCCCTCCTTTTCTTCCATATCTTGGTAAATTATCTTACTGAATTCCTCCAGAGATGTGACAATACTTTTTAATTTTCCTATCCTCAAATGGTTGTGGTTGCATCCAATAATTTTCAATAGATGATGAGTGGTTAAGACGACTGCTTGCAATCACCTAGTAGTCCAACTTCACCACCACAAAGGAATTGGAGAAAAGTTGAGATACTATGGAATTTAGGATGATGATTAGAGAGTGGATCATGGGGATACAATGCACCAAAAACTCAAAGATCTCTTCCCTTCGGCTACACATCATTCATTTTGAGAATTTTTTTTGTTGCTACCTCTTTTTATTGGAGTGAATCCATCTCTCACTTAACTTGTAGAGGGATTTAAAAAGTATATTTTCTTAGTGCTTCTATAAAATTGATTTTAAAAATGTATCTTCTAACATATACATAAAAATATGGACCATTCTGAATAAATAATAGATGAAAAAGTGACGATTCCAAAAAAATCACTTTTTAATTCATAAAGATGGATGGATTTGATGATGCGGAAAGTAGAGTTTATTTCTCTCTCTATGTCTCTAGCAAAAGAGAGAGACAATGCTAGGTCAGGCTAAAAAACAAAGCTTACTTTAGCATACTACAGAGTGCTCTATGAAATACACTTTTTCCCCTTAAGCAAGTACAAGATTATGTTTAATCCTTAAAAGTAAAGAATCCTTACAAGGCCCATGTAGGGTTCATTTTTTCCTTGATGCACAAGCTTCTTTTGAGAAAATGGATTTAATATGTGTTTTAGATGGAATTATTTTGAAGAGAAACATTTATATCCCATCATAAAATTTTCTTAGAACAGCAAAATGTGAGCTCATTGATGAAATCCTAGAAATAAATGCGAATGAACCCACTCTTATGGTTCATAACATTATACCAGAGATGAATTTAAAAATGATCAAAAACGAAATTCTGGAGATAATGAGAGAGGGGCAAGAAAAAAAATGTTAAATCATGTGCTTTTATTTCATTAAACTAATGAAACAAAAGAAAATGAACCAACTTTTATGGTTCGAAACATTATATTTACGATAAGTGTAGTAATTATCCAAGATTGACTTTTGGAGATAATAAAAGAGGGATAATAGAAAAATTAAGCTAAACCATGTACTCTAATATATTCAAGTTAAGGGATAGATATTATGTGTAAAAAGCCTATATAATCAAGGAATATAGGCCTATATGAAGATCATAGTTGGAGAATGAAAGCCGTAAATAATGTCATTAGAGTTTCACATAATGTTTGCACACATATTCCATTATTTGTAGCTAACATTCATGATTACCACCACTTCTTTGTGCATGAATTTTTTTTCTTATCGAGTGATTTTAGGATCTCCTTTCTATTATATAGATTGAATATGAGTACAAATATGAGAAATTATATCTCAAAGAAGGAATAATATTCTATTGTTTGTTTTCCATTTGAGAGTGATAAAAGAATCACTCGCTTGTAGGAATATGTAGGCTCAATAGAATAAATTGAGTCTTGAGCTCATGATCTTTATATGTTTATCCGCTTCAAAAATGTATGATTAATTGTGCATTCTTCAAAATTATTTGTGAGTTTCAATAGATTTTGTAGAATAATTATAATCTTCAAGTGAAGACCAAGTATGAGAGTATTGAAAGGAGTATAAAGTTAATTGCACAAGAGTTACTTAAAGAGTGTGAATATATAATGAATCAAGTAAATAATGAAACTATGTCAATAGATAGATTACATGATTATCATAACGTAAAAATATGGATTCATAAAGATTAAAAATTACAAATTTTTATGTATTGATTCGATTTTTGAACGATACGAATATTTAGCTTTTTTGCATTACTTTTGTTGCGATTCATGGATTTTGAACCAATGCTATTGCAACGATGAATTAAAAATTGGCCTGGAGGATGCACAAATTTGGAGTGGGCGAATGTCAGAAAGATCCATGTTCCATGGATGGAATTAGAGCCATGTTCATCGAAAAGATGGTAAGGTTGAGACTTGGAAACGAGACGTGTATCATAAAAGTACCAATATCTTATATTTGAAGTATCTCTTGCATAACTATACTTGGAAAGACAAATGAACTATTTATGTATGTTGTTGTACCTTTTTTTTCGACAAAAGCACTTTAAATTATAGACATAAAAAAGATACAAGAATGTTAGAGAGGGTTACAAAGAGGGTTTATAACCTTTTTGTCGGCTTTGTGACAGACCCACTTGTTTTCAAGTTTGTTGTTTTCTATCAAGAACACCTTGTGGTGCCTAAAGGATGGGGGGAGTATTCTTGCAAAATGAATCCTTTTACCTAGGAAAACAAGTGATTTCTCTATTGGTTATTCTCTAGGAGGGTTTTCTAAGTTGAGCGCACATGTTTCATTCCATATTTTCCAGAAGGCATCACTCCTAATAGCATTCCACAGAGTGGCAAAGAAACCGGTCACTTCATTGAGCAAATTTTGCTTCCACATGAGTTGATGAGGCAAAAAAAGGAACTTGTTGAAGCATTCTAAATCACGATGATCTTAAGATAGGAAAAGAAGACATGGCGTAATAATTCCCTGTTGGAAAACCATATCTTCCACCATAGGAGAGCACCACAAATCTTGTTGTCTTTTAAAAAATTGGTCCAGATCCCACGATGGAGGATATGCCATGCGAGAGTTGTTCAATTAGTTATTTCTACTACAATGTGAGTGTGAGGCGTGTTAGTTTATGTGACCATTCGAATGTAAAGTGAATGTGAGTGAATATTTGTGATACATGATTGCGCATGCGTGCTTATATAAAATGAATTGTATTGTAATATGAATATCTACAATGTAATTAAATGTGCATACTTGTGGCGTGTGCATAAAATTATCTATAGATATATGTGTGATTAGTGTAAATACATATTTATGGATTCTTTTAATTTAATATAATGTAATTCATCAATAAGAAATAATTACGTAAAAGTTTTCAACAAATAAACGGATTTGTTATCATTTCTAGCGTCTGTTTTTTTATCGTTGCTTTATTGTTTTCGTTGACATTAATTCCTTGCATCCACCAACGGAAGCAATCCACATAGATATGCCCACAAGAGATTGAATGCATTGGTCAGAATGACCTTACCAACTCCCATAACAAGATAAGAGGAGTTGTTGGTGCATGTGACAGTAGTCCCTGTAGGGGCAGGCTCGAGTGAAGTGAAGAAACTGCCCTGCGAGGCAATATGTTTGGTTGCCCCACTATCAAAGTATCAAACATCTGTTACCAACTCCCATAACAAGATAAGAGGAGTTGTTGGTGCATATGACAATAGTCCCTGTAGGGGCAGGCTCGAGTGAAGTGAAGAAACTGCCCTGCGAGGCAATATGTTTGGTTGCCCCACTATCAAAGTACCAAACATCTGAATCTACTATAGACATACATTATTCATGAGAAGATGGTTCATAACTGCAAAAAGTAGTAAATGCCCATTCTTCATTTTGCACAAGATTAGCAGACTCTATTTTGGGTGTAGAGGCCTTTGCAACAACCATTCCAACCTCTTTCTGCCTTGCCTCTTTAGCATCTAGTTTTGGACAGCTCTTTATGACATCATCATTTCCTATTTGCAAAAGAATTGCTACTTTTTTGTTTTCTTCTCTTCTCTACCTTCCTTCTTCGATTGTGTAGAATTAGCATATTTCTACTTACTAGTAGAAGAGCTCCATTTACCTTTGCCCTTCTGAGTAGCCAAGAAATCTTGATCTGTAACACACATAATGGACTTGTTCTACCTAGAATAATCTTCTTGCAATAGAATAGAGACAAACTCCTCAAATCTTAAGGCATTTGGACTGCCTTTCATCATCAATCAAAGAGTAGAAGCAAAACTTTGATATGAATTGGGAACACCATTCAGAATAGTCTACACAAGTGAACTGTCAAGCAAGACTTCATCAGCAAAAATCAATTGTTCTTTCAAATCTTTGATCTTTGTCAGAAAATTGTCCATGGAATCACCTTCATTCATGTGCTTACTCTCCAACTATTTTCAGAGGCAAGCAACACAAGCCTCATTCCTTGCCTGATATAAAGTGGTAAGTGTATCCCAAGCATCCTTAGCTGTTCTACAAGAGTGAATGTGAGGAATAATGGCATGTTAGACAGACAAGGCTATCAATGCATGTGCCTAAGCATATTTGCCATCCCAACAAATTTGATCTAAGTAGGTGCAACAGGAACTGCAACACGAACAAGAACATGAAGATTATTGTCATCTTCAATGCCATCTGCATCACCTTCAGCAACTGTGTTTGCAGGTGTAATAGGGTGTTTTTCAACACTCTACACAATATTCCATAGTCCTTTTGCAACCAATATATGATGCATCATATAAACCCATAATGGGTAATTGGAACCATCCAACTTATCCTCAACAACCAACATATGAAATACATCACTGCTTTCAGCCATGGCCATTGACTAAAATACCCTGATGCAAAAAATTGAATGTACCTCAAAAAGTTGAATAGAACTGCCCTTTTGAGTTCTACAAAACTTGTACCAGACTTTCAGATGCTTATAATGGCGAATTGAAACCTGTATATATCTTTGGCACAAAAAGACAAAATTCCCTGCATAAGCACTATGATTTGCATTCGAAGCTGAAACAAGCTCAGATTGCGATTTCGACATAGTAGAGCGAAGTATTTTTTATCTCTTAATCAACTTGAGTATGCTCACCAAAATTTGTGCGATTTTGAGATTGTGACTAGAGGGGTGTCAACGACGTCCTAGATGAAGTGGCGACCTGCTCTGATACTCGTCGTTCGAGTTCAAGGTCTATAGAAGCACACGAACAACACAAGGAAGGAGAAGAAGCTTCGACCACAATACACAATAGTAATTGTATTACCACTAGAATGTACAAAGATAAGTAACCCATTAGGGCAATAGGCGTATATACAAGCTAGGGGAAAAAACCTTCTAAAGAAGGAAAAAAGTGCCCCGACGATCCTACTGTGTTCACACACATCACTACCTAAATATATCAACAATAATTTGGGTCACATAAATAACACCATAAATAACAATGATGAAATGCTATATAGTACTCAATAATTTTAGAGCTGAATTTTGAAATGATAGATTTGGTCTCATGCAGACATTGGAGTTTATCAAAATCAAGGAGGACTATTCAAGGCACACAAAGAAAGCCCTAGATAGATCTTTAAGGCATTTGGAATGGATGACTTGAAAAGAATTTCCATTCTAATGGATATGATGTAAGACCCTCAATAGAAAACACCTAAACACTTATGGTTGACAGTGTTGGAGTCCGGGGAGAAGGAATGAACACAAATAAAACAAGGAAGAGAAGATGCTTAGGATCACAACACAAAGTGTATAACTAAGTATGGGATATATAATGATAAGTACCCCATTAGGGTTATGAGAGTATATATGTAGGTCGAGAAAGAAAAACACCTAAAGCGGCAAAAAAGTATGCCGACTCCTAAGAGTGCCCACACAAGTCATTACAAAAATATACTAAACCCCCCCCCCCCCCCCCTCCCCCCCCCCTCTTGGGGGTGCATTGAACAATGAGTCAACAATGAGTCTATACTAGTTAGTTGGAAGTTTAATCTTTGTATGTAATACTAAACCAGATAAAAAGATTGTAAATAGGATTCACAAGTCACTTCTTAAATTAGCCTTGAGAAAACCATCAATATGCAAGTATGTGAGTGTTGAAATAGGGAACATTAGAATCTGGCATCACATATGAAGTAGAAAAAACTTTTGAAGGGTTTTAGAACTCAAATTTGGTAGATGACAATGATTCTAGAAAGTTAGTTTCTAGATATTCATTTACACCACTTGGATTGAAGTCATATCTTGGATTAATAAGAAGCAACCAATGGTGACATTATCTGCAATGAAGTTGCGTACATGATATAATTATTTATGAATTTCATGTTGTATTATTTTAGGAAGAATCTCTTGGATATGAAGTTGCGTACAAGATAGAATTATTTATGAATTCGATGTTGTATTTTTTTTAGAAGAATCTCTTGGATATGGGATTTTCCTTCTCAAATCTGGATGTAACAAATTTTGATAGCCAAAGTTGCATACGAATTGCAAATAACCTTCTGTTTCTTTGACACAAAGAACATTGAAGCATAAAGTTACTATGTTCAATATTTGATTGAAGGTCGAGACGTGATGGAATTGTAGTACATATAGATGGAAGATAACCATGTAGACATCTCATCAAGGAAGGCATTGACAAGTGATCAACTATTTCATCATCTACATTGACTTAATGTTGGTCTACCATATTTTTAACTCATCTCCAAGTGAAAATCAAGGGAAAGTTATAAGTAAATATCCACATTTTATATATATGTATACATTAAGCGCTCAAAATGCAGTGCACCAAATGTAGAAAAGTACTTGGGAGCCAAACAGATAACCTACTTTAGACCAAGATGTGAGTGTGCATGTGCTTGATCGTTTGCGTACGAGAGACAACAAATTTTGTGCTTGATCTTTGAATCTAGAAAGAAAATTCATCGTTCCATGCATGGTTGGGACCATGTATGATTTGACTTCTCCTTGAGCACAAACCTCTTCAAAATGCAACCGAACAAGAAACTTATAGATTCAAGAAGAGTACATTTCACTAAAGCACACAAATATGAAGTCACTACGTTAGGAGGTTCTCAAATTAAGCGCACATCATGCGCTTTGATAGATCATTTGATGCTTTAATAGCAAGTTTTTTGTGTAAATTTCCACAAAGATCAAACGATACATTAAAATTTTGCTCTACTTTTAACACATAAAAGCTAAAGGAGGACGATAGAATAAACATAGAGAGTCACGAAGTACATGGTAGAGTAGTAATAATATTTGAGTAGAGAGAAAGAGGGAGACATACTTATGTTGGTAAACAACAACAAAAGAGTGGCTTGTCTCTTTTCGATCTTAGGTTCCATTACATGATGTACACATTTTCCCTTGACCAACTTTCCAAATAGGTGCATTCCCAATAAACCAACTTATACTTGGTCGTGCTACAATATCAAGCATGACTCTTGATTTATGGAGTCAAAAGATCATATGATGAATGCTTGATGCCGTAGAGAGGTCTCTATTGGGCATGCTCCATTGATGACCATTGTGATTCTATGAGAATGCATGAGGAATATTTTATTGTGGTTTGCGCAATAGGTGGGTGAGAAAGATAATATTCACATGAGAGAGAGAGAGAGACTTTAGCATACACAATAGGAATAAGAACATAGAGAGAAATGGAAATGGAGGAGAGAGAATAAGAGATATTCTCCACATATGCATGCATGGATAAGTAGAGCATGTGTGCCTTGTTATTTCCATTCACACAATTATCATTTTATACGTTTAGAGTAGCCATTTGGTTATTAAAAACTTTCATTTAAAAAAGTACTATCGCATCATGAATTTGGGTGGCGATTTTTTTTTAAAATTTTTTTTAAAAAAAGTACAATGAATTGAAAACACACTCACACACCCAATTTCGTAAGGTAGAGGCACCTATCTCTGATAAACTCATAGATATATGTCTAGTCAAGACTTGAACTCAAGACTTCCTCTTTAAGACTCAAGGCATCAAACCATTTGATTACGCGAATTTGAAAAAAAAAAAATCTCAACATTTTCGGATTGCTAGAGGTGTCATGCATGAAAGATGCCCTTTTTCTCAGACAATCAATATTACTTATTTGAGGATGAGGATGGGATTTAAGCCAAGTAAATGGCGTTCTTTGCTGATACAGCGGAATCACTGTCATTAAAAAACTCTGTTCTATGTAAGGAACCATGGCAACATATGAAAAAGAAATGGTGATATGTTTCTACTGGCAGGATGATGAGTGCAAGGATATGTCGAATTCTCTATTGTTCTAGCATCGTTGAATGTGAATCTGGTGCTGATAGACCATTCAAAAGCTGGCCATGAGGTTGAGTAAGCTGAGTTCACGCTTGTATCGGGGCGTCAAAGGTTGTAGCACCATGGCCTCCAGTCCGTGTCGAATCGTTACGTGGAATGCTGACGGGCTGCATATTCAAGGGTGAGCTGCTGACGACATTAAGGAGCGACCTTAAGGTGTCGAAGAGCCACAGCAGATGAATCGTATGCAACCATTGAAGCTCTTGCGACCCTCATCGCTGATCACTTCTCCCACAGTAGCGTTGCTGCTATAAATCGACTGATTATACGGCAAGTGAGTAATATGGCAAGTGAGTAATATGCGAGCATGCCTGTGCTCTGAAACCACTATTGTGGTTGCGCATCAGTTTGGAGAGAGAGAGAGAGAGAGAGAGAGAGAGAGAGAGAGAGAGAGAGAGAGAGAGAGAGAGAGAGAGAGAGAGAGAGAGAAAGAAAGAAAGACTTTTTAACGTCTATTAGAGGCCAAAATCGGCCTATGAGACAAAACATATACATCAGTATGATCCAATCCACTGTGATCCAAAACGAAAATAAAGTGTGAGTACTACAAACGGGTATAAAAGGAGGGATAGTAGCTGGCATCAAGGGTGTGGGGTGCTATGGGTATGCACTCTATATGCTCAATGGGTGAGATACAAACATGATATGCATAGGGAGGGGAGGCTCGATGGTGTCACAACCCCCTAAATGCCTGGAGTGGGTGTAGGATATAATGCATCGGTGGGTAAGGCATCATGGCGATCCTCAAAATGCTCTGGGCGTCCAAATCGATAGGGGTGCGCTGCTGACGTCTCCGTATCTCCATGTCATGGCGTGCGTGAATCGCCTGAATCTCTCTCTGATGTGGATGAGCTCTCCGGACAGGGGGTCTCGGTCGTCGACGCTGTCGTCTAAGCTCCTCTGCTCTGTGTAATGTGACACCCCGCATCGAGCTGGGCCCTCGAGTGTATGTGGGTCTGAAAAAATCTGTAATATGAGTCTGAGGGGGGGGGGCCAGGTGTATCTCCATCCTCCGCTGGAGGAGTGATGCGCGGTGGTGCTGGAGCTCTACTAGGAAACGACCTAGAGGGCGCTGGTCCTCTGTCCCCAATAAAGCCCTGATCTCTCTAGGCCCCCTGAAGAGCTGTGGGTAGCGGTCTCTGATGTCCTCATATGCCTGGCATCTACATGTGTAGTGCTCCTCGTCCTCCACCTCCTCTCTACATATCCTGCATAATCGCTCATCCCTGGGGGTATGTGTGGCTCGCCCAATCTCAATCTCGAGCTGGTGTGATGATACTCTGAGCTGCCCAATGGCCACTCTCTCAGCTGGTGCCATATATGTATCCATGTATCGTGGTCTCTGAATGAAACCATCCGCTGTCACAGTCAGGAAGTGCTCTCTGTAGTGTTGCCTCTTTGTGGGAAGAGGCTCTCGTGGTGCTATCCATGTCTCCCTGACGTGTATCTGTAGTAGGTCCTGACGGATGATCCTATTCCTCTCCGAACGAGAGAGGGTAATGTGGGGGGAAGAGAGGTCATATTGAAAAGGGGGGAGATCCGTAATGCTCATGCCATGGTCTGCTAACCATCGGTAAGTCTGTGCATACCATACTCTCTCATGCCCTGTCTCTGCCAAATGTCTAGAGCTCTCAAATGCAAGCCTGGTGAGTCGGCTAGTGGGGAGCTCACTGACTCTCAGAATAAAGGTCACCAACTGGAAGAGGGCCTCCACTAGCATCGGTGGTGTGCCAAGCTCAGCTCGTATAATGTCATGTGGAACGGAGGGCTTGCTGCACAGCAAGCGTGATATCATGGTGATCTGGGGCCTCTCAATCTGTGTCCACATTGCCTCTGTGGTCCCTGGTGCCCATACTGTTGCTGCGTACATCAATGCGGGTGTCACTAGAGTGTCAAAGAGCCACCCTTTAGTCCGGGGCTCCTGAAAATGTGTCTGAAAGCAGCGTCTCTCCAATCCTGCAAGTGCTGCATAACCTCGCGTCAATCTATCTTTCGCAGCCTGTGCCATGGAGAATACCCTTGTGCTGCCCGAGAAGGTGATACCTAGGTAGATGTAGGAGTCCACTACCTCTATCTGTCCTCAAGCTGCTGTGAAAGAGGCGCGATGGCGTACTGTCCTGGAGGTATGGAAGATCATGACCTTGGTCTTGCCAAGGTTCACTGTGAGTCCTCTCTCCATGCAAAAGGTATCGAGCGCCTGTAAATGTGACTGCAACCCCTCCTGTGACTCTGAGAGCAGGACAATGTCATCAGCATATAATAGGATATGTACTGGCGTACCTCCGATGTCTCCTCCTCTCCCTCCTGCTCGCTGTATATACTCCGTGATCTCGTCGATGTAGAGACCGAAGAGAGTGGGTGAGAGGGGGCAACCTTGTTTCACACCAATGGTGCTAACAAGGCTGTCTGATAGACCGCCGGGGAGCGTACCCTGCCTGTGACTCGTGCATACAAAGCGTGGATGGCCCATAGCATGTCTGATGGAAGCTGTAACTCTTGGAGCCTCCGTAGTAGTCTCTCTCGAGGGACCATGTCGAAGGCTTTGCGGAAATCCACAAAGCAACAGTATAGTCTCTGCTTCCTTGCCTTCGCGCTCTCAATCAAGCAACGAAGCACGAAGATGTGGTCGATGGTGAGACCGCGCGAGGTGGGCCAGCTCCCCATCCCATTATATATAACGAGACGGTGTGCTGCTCCCATCTGGAGTAAGTGTCGGCCATATAAGGTGGGTGTGGCAGTGTCGGCTGAGGCTCTGAGTGTAGGCATGTCCTCTATGGTACGAAGCATCTCAGGGTCGTCAAGGTCGTAGATATCACACTGGTGGCTCTGAGTGCGGGCATTGAAGTCTCCTACAAGGAAGACTTCACCCATCCCGGTATACTCCATAATCGTGTCACTGAGGCAGTCATATGGCGATGTGGTGTCTGGTCCCTCCCCTCCTGATGGCTGCTCAGGGGAATGTGTGAAGCGTGAACCAATGGGTGCAATATAGCATACGGCGAAGTACGCTGCTCTCTCCTCTGATAGCTGCAAGCGTATCCACATGAAACGTGCCTCTGGGTCTCTGGCTATCACCTGTACCCTGTGCTGTAACGACTGTCTATAGAGCACGGCTACTCCTCCTGATCCTCGTGTGGTGTGCTGTCTCATCTGACGGCGGTGAGCTGACTCCCACATATAGCCCTCAATCCTCGGTAGGCTCCTCCCCGGGCTCTCGTGTGTCTCTGTCAAGAAGATAATGTCTCTGCCCTCCATCACCTCCTCGAGTCGCCCTGGATGTGTCCATAAAGATCCATTGCAGTTCCAGACTGCAATGTGCACCTCCTGCTGTGCTGTCTCATAGGCCGCGAATCCCTAGTCAATGGGCCGTCCATCAATGATGATCCGACCGTCTCTGTAGAGGGCACGATGTCCCTCCCGTCTTGCCTGGAGGACACGTGGCATGCATGCCCGTCTGTGTTCTACCTGCATCCGTGTGAGGTCGTCATCCAAATAGATGGGGGTGCCCGGTGTAGTGCGTAGTACCGCCCGTCGTCTGAGAAAGTCTCTCCTCCTGGCCTCATCTGAGAACTGAAGGATAAGTGCTCTGCTCCGTGTGGTGTCCCGTCCTGCTCTCCATACTCTGGTGAAAGGAAGAGGCTCATCCGCGCGGTATCCAAGTAATGTGCACAAGCGACGCCCGTCCTGCTCTGGTGAACCGTCTGTCTCTGTGAGGCCGGAGACGCGAACATTGAGCCTGCGGGCCTGTCGCATCCGCTCCTCCTCAATGGTGGTATGCACTATGTGGATCTCCTCATGGTGGTTGTTCTTCTTTGCCTCCTGTCGAAGGTTCTTTTTGACAACCTCGACCCATCCATCTTTCTTAGTCTCAAGCTCGTTCTGCACCACCTCCATACACTCCTTGATGGTCACCCGAATGTCCTCTAGATGTGGAGCGATCTCCCCCTCGTGCATGCTGTCCAGTTTCGTTTTCATATCAGTAAGCGCATTGTGCAACTCCTCCAGGTCCCGTGAGTGCTGCTTGCGGGTAGCGAGAAGCTCTTCCCGAAGGGATTCGTTTTCCTTCTCCAAGGTTGTCACCTTGGTTTCGAGGGCGACAACTCTACGGGTAACCCCGTTCAGTGCAGAATCTCCTTCTTTCTTGTGTTTTCCTATCAACTCTTGGAGGGCATGCTCTAAGGTGGCCAACTGTTCGTCCAGCTTGGGAGCCATGAGAGAGAGAGGGAGAGAGAAAGAGAAGAGGGTAGATGGTTGTGGCTGTTTGCACAGCAGGTTACAATTGCCAAACCCTAAATCAGGGCTTTGAAACCCTAAAATCAGAGTCTTCAAACCCTAAAATTAGTGCTGCATCAAAAAATAGAGAGAGATTCAAACTCATTGCTGAGAGGGGAAGGCTGCAGAACCCTAACCCTAAAAGCAGAGTTTCGAAACCCTAAAAATCCAAGTTTGTGCCTCCTTCAAAACAAGCTGTCCACATTCAAAACCCTAGAAATCAGAGCTGCGCCTCTTCAGAACTTAAAAACAGAGCCTTGCCTCTTCAAAATCTTAAAAATCAGAGCTACGCCATCTTCGAAACCCTAAAATCAGAGCAGCCAAAACCCTAAAATCACAGCAACTGCCAGCTCAGAACCCTAAAAACACAGCTGCGCCAACTTCGAGACCCTAAAATCAGAGCAGCCGCCAGCGTCAGAACCCTAAAATCAGAGCTGCGTCAACTTCGAAACCCTAAAATCACAGAGAGAGGTGGCGGACAGGGCGACGGGCAGCAGAGAGGTGGCGGACGGGCAGCAGAGAGGTGGCGGACAGGGCAGGGGAGAGAGAGAGAGAGAGAGAGAGAGAGAGAGAGAGAGAGAGAGAGAGAGAGAGAGAGAGAGAGAGAGAGAGAGAGAGAGAGAGAGAGAGAGAGAGAGAGAGAGAGAGAGAGAGAGAGAGAGAGAGAGAGAGAGAGAGAGAGAGAGAGAGAGAGAGAGAGAGAGAGAGAGAGAGAGAAAGGCCAAAGTTGACCTATGAGACAAGCCATATATACAACAATAATGATCCAGTCATATAAAACAATAATGATCCAGTCAGTTGGAAAATAAAAAATCAAAAGTCAAAATGGAACATCAACATAAAACATAATTGAACTAAGAAAGCATGGCTTTGGCTCAACAGAAAATGACCATGTTATGTAGGGGGGAGATACAAGTAACCAATCACAAAATCTTGGGCCAGAGTAGGGGGGGTTTGGACGTAAAATGTGATACATATGTGATGGGTAAAGTATTCAATGGAATATAGTGTCTTAATGTATGGATGCACGTCTCTCCGCTTCAGCTTCTGCTCATGTAATGATCGGATCCTCTGGATCGCATGCTGGTAGAACCAGGGTCTCGTTACTCGTATCTCTAGGGACAAGAGGTCATCTCCTAACCCTCTAATTCTCTGCCTGTTGGAGAGTGAGACCAAGGTCATTGGGGATAGATCATGTCACAATCCTCTGAAAGACATGAGTGATCCTCTACTATATCCCATCCAAAGTCACAAGGGGACGCATCCCTGGGTCCTAGGGATGCCGGGACGCCGTCCCCAAGTGATTTGAAGAGGGGACGCATAATGAGGACTCCAAACATCCCCAAGAAGATCTTTCTTACAATCTACCGTCCCAAAAGGCCTGTATGTATCGAACCCTGAACGGGGACGGGTGGGGATGGAAGCAACCGGAAGGAAACTTTTTTTTTGCATTCAAAATTTGAATTTGAGGTAAGCTTTTTGAAGGCTTTTTTAGCGCCTATTTTTGGAGGGAATCTAGAAGGTTCCTAACTCATTTACAAGCATAATTAGAGCCCATTTTAGCTCATTAACATCACAACTTGACTTGCTTCCTTGCATGTAGCCTATGTGCATGTGCCATGAATGCTTGAGCTAGCTTCACACTTGCATATTCAAGGGCTTTTCTCTAGTGTCTATCCTCTCAGCCCTCTCTTCCTCCTCCTCACCTTTCCCTTCTCCTCATAGTATTCTCTCCCTCTATGGCTTCTTCGTCGAGAACAAGTGGATCAAACACCGAGAGAAGGCTTGCTACAAGCAAATGGACATGGTGGGAAGAGATGGAGTCTCTTGTACCCGTCGGAGAAGGAGGTCGTGCAAGACCATGGACTTGCAAGCTATGTGGCTACAAACGAACGGGTGGAGCAAACAAGGTGCGTGCACACTTATTTCATGAATGTGGACATGAAGTAAGATTTTGTTCTGCAATCACTTCGGAGAAAAAGCAAGAATTACTCAACAAGCTTGCTATTAGTGATGCCCAAATTCATGCTCGTCATGCCTCACAAGCTCCCATTAACCCGACATCATTTGTGAGGTCTTTTATGCCGTCCACTTCAAGAGCGTCATCTTCATCGGCTCCGGTTCATGCTTCTACTCGTTCTACTCCTCCTACTCGTATTCCTACTTCTACTCCCTCTTCCGCACCATCGAGAATGCCATATGTACGTCAATCACATCAACAAACACTTCATGAAAATTGGAATCCTGTATTGAAGGAGGAGGTCGATACGGCAGTGGCACGTTTTTTCTACTATGACCACATAGCTTTCAATGCGGCTCGGTAAAAATCTTATCTTGATTCTATTGTTTTGTTTTAAACTTCAAAGCTCAAAGTTCACTTCCATATGTCATGAGTCATGACTCATAATCCATTACTTATGAATTTTTTCTGTTTTACCATTTTCCATAGATCACCATACTTCAAAGACATGGTAAAGAAGATAGGTAAATATGGAGCACACTATGTCCCTCCATCTTCGGAGAGCTTACACACCACTTTATTGGAGAAAGAGAAGAAGCTTGTTGAAGCCACATATGAGAGCATAAAGAAATCATGGGAAAGAAATGGAGTATCATTGCTGGTGGATGGATGGAGTGATGTTCAACGACGCTCTATCCATGGAGTGGTAGCCTATTCTCGTGGGGAGATATACTTCATCTCATCACATGATGCATCCGAGACAGGGAAGTTAGCTGATATACTTGCGGCAGAGTGGGCAAGTGCCATAGAGATTGTGCGGCCTTCAAATGTTGTTTGCATCGTAGCGGATGGAGAGCCTTCAAATAAAGCTGCAGCTGCAATTATTGAAAATTTGTACCCTCACATTATTTTTTGCTTTTGTATGGCTCATTGTTTGAATAATATTCTCAAAGATATTGGGAATTTGGATTGGATTTTGCCTGGAATTAATGAGGCAAACTCATTGGTTGGTTTCATCAACAACCACACACATGTGAAGAATGAGTTTAGCAAGAGGTCTACTCTTGCTTTGCTCAAGTATTCAGACACAAGATTTGCATACAACTTCACCATGTTACATCGCGTAGTGAAATGTAGTGGTGTCTTGAGAGGGCTCTTATTGAGCGATGAGTTTGCAAGGATGCCAGAGGCTTCTACTTCGACAAGAAAGCACCTTAGAAGGTTAGATGCTGATGCAACATGGTGGGAGAACATTTCTCACATTGTGGATATTGTGCATCCACTTGTGCACTTGCTAAAAATCGTGGATTCCATGGAGCAGTGTATTGGTGAAGTGTATGAAGCTATGGATTGCAGAGTTGAATCACTGAAAACATTGGTGAAGGATAACTATAGGTATGAAGAAATTTCAGCTATTTTGATTTTGGTTTTGATGGTCCAAATCTTCAAGAGTTGGCCATTCGAATACTTAGTCAGGCTTGCACTATGAGTTGCCTTGAGCAACTATGGAGTGTGTATGGACATGTATCCTCAAGAAAGAGGAACAAACTTAGTGTGCAACGTGCTAGTGATCTTATGTTTGTCAGTGCCAATTTGAGGATGCTTCGGAGGACTCAATGCATGAAAGGAGATCCTTTCAGAGAATGGGAGGTAGAGCACGAGTCGGACCAAGTCGCAAATGAAGAATATGAAGTAGAAGCCAATGATTGTGTTGCAGAAAATGAGACTCCCCACTTGAATTCTCCATAGTCATGACTCATTATACTTACGATGTAGTCTCTACATTTATGTTCCAGGCTAGTCATATGTAGTTACTAGTTACTTGTGACCAGTGACTAGTCTTTTTGTCGATTGATGGTATACCATATGATGTAACATCTTTATGTTGTTATGATGTAACATTTGTTTGATATGATGATGATGATGTATCCACCTTTTTTGACATGATGAAAGACATATGACTTATCACTTGTACTTTTAAAATTTGAATGTTCAACTCAAGTCTCAACCATCAAGATTTAATGTCCTTCATACATGTGTATATTGTTCATACCTAAAAAACATCTTTTTTCTATGGTCTTCTTGTTATTGGTTATCTAATATGTTAGCAAATTCATTCTACATGACTTTCATATTATTATTTTGAAAAAAACTGCATTATTTTATTGTCATCGCGGGGACGCGTCCCCGGGACACCCAAGGCACCATCCCCGTCCTGGGGACTCCACTGTTCTTGTCTCGGGGACTCCACTATTCTCGAGACCCGTCCCCATCCCCTGGTGACTTTGATCCCATCACTTGCTTTGTGTGTAGACTGTATCAAAGTCACACGTCTATGATATGCAGCAAGGAGGAATTGTCTGAAACGACCTTGGTCTTGTCTCATCATACATTGTTGAAGTGATCCCTTTATACGGAACTCAATCCTAAGATCGTCATGTGGGGCATCGTATAACGAAATGCTTCTCGCTCTCCACCCTTGTCTCCCAAACTCGGCATGTGCGATCCTCCCTAGGTATCCTGCTAGCCCAACCTCTCTCGATCTCCAACTCTAATGAGACTCGAAGCTGCCCAATAACAACGCATATACGATGTGGCATATAAGTTTGCATGAGGTATCTCAATAAACCCGTGATCTGAAATCTGTAGAAAAAAATCACGATAATGGGGCTTTTTTGCTTGAAGTGTCTCCTTAAATAGGATCCATGCCCTCTATATATATCTGTGCCATAACTCCTATTAAATGATTTTGTTTCTCTTTTGCAAAGAAAGAGGATATGTGGGAGCATGTGTATCATACTAGAGAAGTGGTAACCTATCCATGTCAAATCCATAACTAACCAGCCAATCTTTGGTCTAGACATACCAGCATGAAGTATCTCAAGCTAGGGCCAGATCTTGTGATGCCTAGAAAGCCCTATATGCAATGTGCCCATTGTCCATATATTGGAGTCTATGTAGCAAACATACTGCATGGAACGAAGCCTCCACCAACATCGGGGTACAACTAACTCTGCTCTAATAATGTCGTGTGGTATTGATCGCTTACTACGTATAAGCCTAGAAATCATTAGTACTTGGGGTCTCTCCTCTAATGTCCATATATAATCCGCTCGTCTTGGCCCCCAAATGGATGACCCGTGCATTGGTGCTGGTGTGACGAGTGTATCAAATGGCCACCCCTTCATATAGGGTACCTGAATGTGTGCATGGTGACACTGCCTCTCCATTAGTGCTAATGTTGTGTATCCATGTGTGACCAGATCACGAGCTGTCCTTGCAATAGAAAATGGATGTTAAAAAGGCACCAAAAAAAAACTACTTTCGCCAAATTTTGCGATAGTAATTTGTTCCGCAAAAATCATGCTTTTCTGACCTTGTATAGCTGCGATCTCATAATTTATGTTTTAGTTGGACAGGAGAATTAGCTTTCCTTAATCTACATGCTGAGAGGAACAAAATGATGTAAAAACCTAATTTTAGCAGAATTTAGGATTAGGGTTTTCTCTCAAATTGGACCTCTGATGATTGAGTGTTGTATACCAAATGAAAGCTCTCTTCAAGCTCTATCAAATGTTATACATCAAATGTTATATATCAAATGAAAGCTCTCTTCAAGCTCTATCAAATGAGCTAATAAAATTTTTTGACCTTTTGCGATCAAAATTTTGCTACATACTGAAAATAGGGTTATTGGAAATTAGGGTTTTGTGCTATTCTGACATTGTTTCCAACAATCCGCCCTTCAATTTCATAATGGTACAAGGTTCAATATTTTGCAAAACTTTTGATGTCTGCAAAACTTCGGATGTTTGAAAATATATCTCTTAACTGATTTCCATTGAATGTTGAGCTTAATGTGCATAACTCTGGATACTTGAGAAACTACAAATGCAAAGTAGCATCAAAAGGTTCTGAATCTGCTTTTGCCTGGAATGATACATTAAAATCCATAGGTGTTTGCATAGGCTTCGAATCTGTCATCTCAAACCTTTCCAATAATTTCTCAATGTATTTTTGTTATGTTATATAGATGCACTCAGTCTTGCGCTTAAATTCAATCCCAAGATAATACTGCAAAATACCTAAATCATTCATATCAAATGTATGCTTTTGTGCTTTAAAATACTGAAGATCTGAATCCTTGGGACGTGTCATGATCATATCATCAACATATATGATAATAATAATAATCAAAACATCTTTTTCAGCTAAGAGCTTTAACATAAAGAGGAGTTGCATCTGAGTTTTTAAACCCAATAGATAAGAGATAGATATGTATCTTCTCATGCCAAGCTCTTGGTGGCTGCTTTAGTCCATACAAAGCTTTAATAAGTTTGCATACTAAATGCTCTTTACTTGCCTCTTCAAAACCTTCTGGCTGCTGAATGTAGACATCTTCATGAAGATCATCATTAAGAAAGGCAATTTTGATATCTAACTGGTATATATTCCAACCAAATAGTGCAACAAGAGAGTATTGTTCTTACTATTGTCATTCTAAAAATAGGTGCAAAAGTCTCATCATAGTCAATTCCTTTCTTTTGTGCATAACCTTTGACAACTAATCTTGCTTTATACCTGTCAATGGGACCATCTGCCTTTCTTTTGATTTTGAACTTCCACTTAACACCAATTATCTTTTTACCTTTTGATAACTCACAAAGCTTCCATGTTTGATTCATGTGAATAGTTTTCTTCCATACAGGATTTTGTAGTGCATCTTTAACATTAGCAGTTTCATTCTCAAGTGAAGTTAGTGCTAAAATGTTATGAATCTCAAAATGTTCTGCGTAATTTATTTGATGTGTTTGTTTTCTCCTGTTCGTCCTGTGAAGTTCTTTATACTGCTATCCTTCCAAGTTTGATATAACCACCTTTGCATATTCTTGAAAAGTGGTGAAATCTCTTATGGTTCTTAATATCTCTTTCTCTTGGAACTTTGGAACCTTCTCCAACTTCATAAGTTGGAACATCAAGACGTACTGATTGACTAGGTACAAGTAATGGAACTTCCCCTTTATCAAGTGCTTCTTTTAGGGTTTGAGAAGGTTTATTACCCCCCTTGTATGGATGAATATAAGAATCAAAATTCCTTCTAAAAAATGCATAATCATCTGCCTCTATGAAATCTGGAATCTCTGCTTTCTTATCATAAATTTGACCTTTTGAAACATATGCATTGTGTGAGAGTAGGATATCATCTGTTTCTGGAACATAGAATCTGTACTCTTTGCTTTCAATAGCATAACCAATAAAGACGGCTTTAATGGCTTTTACATCAAGCTTACCACAATCCTTCTTCTCAATGTGAACATAAGCTCGAGAACCAAAAACTTTGAAAAAACTCACATTGGGTTTCTTCCCATAATAAGCTTCATAAGGTGTGATTACCTTCAAAGCTTTTGTGGAAGATTTCTTGAGAATATGATTAGCTGTATGTACTTCATCAAACTAAAACTTGGGAGAAAGCTTTTTAAGAGATCATATTAAGCATCATCTCAACAAGTATGCTATTCTTCGCTCTGCAACATTATTCTGTTTTAGAGTGTAAACAATAGTGAGTTGATGAGAGATAGGTTTGTCTTCAAGAAAAGACTTAAAAGTCTTTTGACATGTACTCTCGTCCTCTATCGCTTCTTAAAATCTGAATTTTCGACTTACTTTCATTTTCAACCATAGCTAAAAACTACTTGAAAGTAGGAAAGACCTCTGACTTTACTTTAGGACCATAAACCTACGAATATCTTGAAAAATTGTCAATAAATGTGACAAAATACTTGAAACCTTGAATGGAATCCATTCTCATAGGACCATTCACATTTGAATGTATGATGTGCAACTTCCTTGTGATCGTGATGTATCCATGATTCTTGAAAGGAAGTTTGTGGAGCTTTCCATCAAGATTCACATGATTCTGCATCATCTGCTAAAGCAAAAGTAGGCAAACTCTCTACCATTCCATGATCTTTGATGTGTTTGAGAGTTCTGTAACCAAATCTAGCATGCCATAACTTCATATTCTTCTTAGGTGTAGAAGACTTAGCAACATTAGCATGACTAATTTTGGATAACACAAACATGCCACTTTTGTTTTCCCCTTGAAGTAGACAATGCTCCTCATTTGGTGAGAGGATCTGACATAAATCTCTCTTAAAAACAATGTGAAAACCACTTGACAAGAAAGTATATATCAAGAGAAAATTCTTCTTTATTTGCGGAACATAAAGAACATTAGAAATTGTGAAATTTCCACCTGCTCTTGACTTTAGGTTCACTTCTCCAACACGTACAACATCCGAATCATGACCATCTGCAATGGTCACTCTTCTACATGAAGAGTTAGTAAGAGAAAAAAATACCTTTCTGCAACTTGTCATATGCATAGTAGCTGCCTTCTGCTATGAAATGATCTAGTTTCTTATAGTAAGTAGATGTAGAAGCGGACTTTTCTTTGGGAAGTAATAAGAGAAGGACTAGAAGGTTTAGGAGTAGAAGACTTACTTTTCTTCTTATTTTGCTGACTTACTTTTCTTCTCCTCCCTATTTGTTGTCTCCTTCTTCTTCTAACCTTTTGATGATGATAACATATCTCCATCATTCTCTTCCATACTCTTTTGTTATCTTCATCTTGAAGTAACAAGAAGTGCAACTTTTCAAATGAAAGTTCTCTATCTCTCGTAGAGAGAGAGAAAGAAGTAACAAAAGCACGATATGAAGATGGAAGTGAGTTTAGAAGTGTATTTACCATCTCTTCCTTTGAAATATTGACTCCAATATTGAGTAACTAATCTCGTAAGTCTTTGAGTCTCAAAATATGCGACTGAACTGACTTAAGAACTTTCATCCTTGTGTTGGCTAGCTGTGCCCTTAGATGAGCTTTCTTAGTAGGATTTCTGCTTTGATAGAGATTCTCTAACTCCAACCAAGCCTAACGAGAGGTTGTGCATAACCTAAATTGGGGTATAAATTATAATATGCCTCTTGACCCCCATAGCAATATATGAAAGTGCTTGTGCATCCCTTGAATCCCATCTAGTTTGGTCTTTTATAGGAAGTAATTTGAGAGTACCACGGACTCTAGATGATGAAAGAGTTTCTTCTTATTCACTAACCTCCTGTGGAGCAGAAATTGGTATAGCAGGTCTTCTAGAATATGAAGCAACATTTTCTCCTACTTGTCTTGGCCTTGCATAAGTGCCATTGACAATATTCCATAAGTCTTTAGATACTAAGAAATTCATCATCATAAAACTCCACATTGGATAATTAGACATTCTTTCAAGATTGTCTTCATTTTCAAATCGATAATCACTTATCTTGTTAAGGGTGTATGTCAACTATGCTTTGATATCAAATGTTGGAAGAAGGGTGGGCCTCGAATAAATTAATCACATGTTTATAGGATCTTCCAACAGATGAACCTTAGCATACACACCTTAAGACTCAAAATGAGATGAGTGAGAGATAGACAAGATTTTCGAAGTGTAACAGTAAGCTAGAATGCTTATCTACACTATCTTATATTAATGTCAAATTACAATGTGTGTAGATGATACAAAACTGAATGTATGCTGAAATTGGATACAAAATCTGAATCTAGGAAGAAATTCGGGAACTAGATATAATAGTTTGTGTGTAAAGTGCCTAGACGCATGTAGAAAGTGGGTGTTTGAGAATGGAGTGAATATGAACGGTTTAGAACCGTTTTACAGCAAAGCTTAATTCTGAAATTAGGGTTTCAGAAACCCTAAATCAGAAACTGATGACCTAGCAAGTGAGAAACTGAAATTAGACTTGCTACTCACAATAACTCCGCAAGATGCTAATGGTTGGCTGCCAAAATCTCCTCCAATGCTGCACCAAATGTAAAGCACACCTCCTTCAAGTGTAGTACACTCCTAGCTCTTGAATAGCTTGAGATGGACTTGACCGATGGATCAAAGTGACCTCATGAGTCTATTTTATAGCCCACAAGCTGCATACGATGAAATTATACGCAAAAGCTAAAAAGCACCAAGAAAAGCTACTTTCGTCAAATTTAGCTTTCTGCAAAGATTGTGCTTTTCTGGCCTTTTATAGCTGTGATCTCATAATTTATGCTTCAGCTGGACATAAGAATTAGCTTTCCTTTATCTACATGCTAAGAGGAACAAAATGATATAAAAACCTAATTTTAGCAGAGATTAGGGTTAGGTTTTTCTATCAAACTGGAATTCTGATGACTAAATGTTATATACCAAATGAAGCTCTATCTAATGAGCTAATAAAATTTTTTGACCTTTTGTGACCAAAAGTTGGCTAAGTACTGAAAATTAGGGTTTCTGAAAATTAAGGTTTTGTGCTATTCTGACATTGTTTCCAACAATCACTAGTATTTGATATGGAAAGGTTCTTGAGTGTTAAGATTCTCTTCAAGTGTTTTGATTTCAGCTTGGAGGTCGTTTCCTCTTTCCACCTATTTTCTTTTAAATGGCATTGAAGGAAAACTTGTCCTTCTTTGTGTTTCATATTTGCTTTTCATTCCATCTATTTTTGTTGGAAATTTAGTAGGCCCATAGCTCATATCACAGGTCCATGGTTCCATAGGTCCAGCATATACAACATAGAATTTAGCAATCTTCCAATATTGACAAAACATGAACATACCACACTTAATCATACAAATGATGAGACAAAGATAGAGAGAGTTTAGACAACATGTGTAAAGTGTTACGTAAGCCACTGCTTACTCACACTATCATATATACCAATGTTCAATGTACAATGTGGGAGCAAAACTCTCAACCACTCTATGTGGACAGAAATAGATGGATGAGTGAATGTACAAATGTAACAAACATATTCAGATGTATGGACATAAATCTGAATATACATGAGATGTGTGACCTAATAGGTTGTAGAAGAGTGAATATGAGTGACAGAAAGAGGAAGGATCAGTCTAAAACTGATAATCAACAAATCATCATCTAATCTTATGCTATGGAAGACCCTAAGTCAGATACGTGTGTGAAAGATCACAAACTTATAAAAGTAGCAAAGAATGCTAACAAGTTTGTTGTCAGAAATCCTCAAACTCATATGGACATACCTTCTCGAACACCTCATCCAAATATGCATGAAGCATACATGTACTGGTTCTCTTATACCTATGCTGAATAGGACTCCTCCTGATATGGATGTCACTGCCATATACTGCAAGTAGTACCTGTGTGCATAAAGAGAATATGTACCTGAATTCTTAACATAAGATGCAAATCTTATGTTAACCACCATCCAATGTCTTTGAAGCGAACCGAAATCTTCATGACAATCTTCAAATACATCATGTGGATAGCCGATTCACACCATCAAGCTACTAATAGCCTCTCCATAAGCAAGAGTGTGAGCACACTCTTCTTCTCCAAGAAGAACTCCATAGCCGCTCGTCAACATGCTCCAAGATAGCAACATGGCTGCCGCATGTGCTAAGAAGCACTACCTCAAAGAGGTACCAAAGCTCTCCAAAGCTTGGTGTTGAAACTAGGTGAAGGATGAAATAACAATGAGCCATGCTCTTCTTATGTAGTGTTGAGTATACTTTGAAAAGCTCCTCTAAAAGCAATCGCTTCAATAAATCATAATAAAGCACTCCCGAAAATAATACGATCGCTAAACGAAATCTGTCGTTGTCTTCCTTTCGTTGTTTTATTTTCGAAAAAGTTTAATATAAAACCAACGCGTTTCGCACCGTTGCAGACATCGGGGATCGAACCCGGACGGCCTCTTTGGAAGAACGATATTGTAACCACAACGCCCATGTGTTTTGTGTTATGAGGAGATAATACAGAAGTTTACACATTCTTGAATATTCTGAGCAAATGAATCAGTGGAACATTTTTTGACCAATAGGATATTGAAACCTTTGTTTTTCAACAATCCCCCCTAAAATGTCATATTGGTACAAACTTCAAACTTCTTGTTGTATATGAACCATATTACCTGAGAAAATATGCAAACTAGATATCCAATAGTGTACACATCATGCAATCACTGCTATCTCCTGTCTTTTCAAACTTGAAAACATACACTAGGATCCACATATTTGCATTTACCTTACGAAAGTTTTCTCAACGTACTTCTGTTGTGTCATGTAAATACACTAAACAAAATCAGGAACTGAATCCTGGAACCTATGACTGACAACTCACAACTTAGTGTATTATGATCACTGCTGGTTCATCTCTGACTGTACTCAACTCAACTGAAATCAACTAAAATCAACAGAAATCGACTGAAATCAACTCATGAGTCTCATCAAAATATCTATGATGTCATCATGTCTTCATCCTTGTTCAATATGTAAGTCTTTCATACCTCTTTCCTTCAGAATCTGGTATAAACATAAATGTGTGCACCTCTGAAAACATACCTTTCTGAAATATCAAATTTCTCTTCAATAGAACTCTGGAACCTTCTCCTGAATAGGAACACCTAACAGGAACTTTCTCTAGACATTCTTCTTTTTCCTTCTTCTTTCAAAGCTGGAACATAAAGAGAACTTGACAAAGGAAATATAGGAATACCTGTAGGTATGACTCTGCATTCTTTCACATATGGCTGAAAATAAGTCTTCATGTTTCATCACCCCCCTGGATGACTTAACACTAGTATCCAAGATTCTTCAAATTATATCAAACTTTATGAAATCTGGAATGCCTCCTTCATAAATCGGTTCTTTGGCGATCAATGCCTGTATCTGAAACAAAATCTCTGAACCCTTTGTATTAGCACTGCAGTTGCCAATAGCTTTCACTATCACTTCCTCAGTTTCCCATATTATAGAATAAGGTTAGCTGATCGTAACATAACAAAACCTTGCTGAAAGCATTTTAGGATCCAAAATCTTCTGTAACATAACAAGTATCTTCTTCTATTTCTCTGCAACACTAATCTGATAGAATCTATATCTTTGACTTACTTCTTCCAATGTTAAGAATCTTCACAAACAAAGGATAGACAACTGACTCATACTAGATCTTTCATGATCATTTAAGATAGTCCAAGATCATACTAGATCATACAAGATTATCCAATATCAATGATCTCTCCTGTGTAGAATTTGCTCCCATCAAACCTTCATGACTTTGTTACCTGAATGTCTCCAAGTGTCCATGCTTCTTACAAAGTTGTAAAACTTTTCTTCAAACAAATCCTTTCCAAGAATCTGCAACTCCTACTTGAAACATAAGTGGACAAACTTCTCACTTTGAGAACTCCAAAAGCTGCAAGTTGATACTTCATCTTTTCATATTCTTCCCGGGTGAAATGTGATAGTACCTGCTTGATTTTCTTTTGGCTAACTCCACTTCTCAATCAAGTGATAGGATATGATGGAACACTTTTTTGAATACAAACATGTATCCAAAAGTCTAGACAATCATAGAAAGTAGATTCTCCAACTAACTGGTACAACAAAACTCTGAATTTTCCTGAATTTTTCTGAAAATACTGAATATGAGGTAACCTTTCTAAACACAAAACCTCAACCCAGGTCTTCAACATCTGCTACAAAAAACTCTTTTACCTCAAGAGTTAGATAAAGAATAAATATACTTCTCTGCAACTTGTCATATACCAAGTAGCTCTGTATCGACACTCCAAGAATTCTTTGAGGGAATATAGAAGCTTCCTGTTTAAAATCTTCAACTTATTTATAACTCATACATATATGAGTAAAAACATATAAGCTTCCTTTCTGTCTCTCAATGCAATTCTTTGTCAAAACCTACTAAAATATGACCTAGTATAATGCAAAACAAGAAATTGCTTCTTCTTTAGACTATCTTTACACAAGATGTTCTCGTAGACTTGTCTTTGGATCTGGAGGATAAAATAGGAAAAGTATATGGAAAATATGAGAGAAAAGGAAGTCTTACTTTCTTTTGAAAATGTTGGACTTTCTTCTTCTGCATCTTTCTTCCACATGATGATGATGTCCAGATCTTCAAACTTCTCTTCCATACCTTTTGTTCTCTTCATCTTGAAGTAGCAAGCACTCTTAACTTCTTCAAATGAACTCTTTTTTTTCCTCTAGTATTAAGAGTAAGAGATAAAACAAACATGGTATACAAATGGAAGTGAACATAGAATCATGTTTTATCATCTCCTCATATCTCTGAATCAAAATTCTGCTTCAAATGTCTGAAATGACTAAATTCACCAACCTTTTGTTCGAATGATGAATTACCTTTCTAGAGTTATCTCTCTAGATCAAATTTTGTACGTGGATATCCGACCAACTTACAACAAAAAATTGGTTGAACACAAAACTCATCCCATCTTCACATTTGTCTTCTTAGAGAGCTTTTTTGCCATGAAAGAGATCTCTCAAAACTCTCTAGGAAAAACCTATAGATACCTGTTTTGATGTAGCCTTTAACTTTCAAATGATGAAAGTGTATAAAAGCACTCCTTGAATCCTTCAAATCTCTTCATAACTTCTCTTCTAAGACATGACCTGCAAATGATAATCTGATAGTAAAAATTGATACCTGTGATTTGATGTTGATCTGATTCCTTCATCTTCTTTAAACCATTGTTCTTCCTTGAATTTGAAGTAGCCTTCTCTTCATCAGTCTTGGTCTTCAAACAGCTATGATACCAAATGTTGGAAATTTAATAGGCCCATAGCTCATATCACAGGTCCATGGTTCCATAGGTCCGGCATATACAACATAGAATCTAGCAATCTTCCAATATTGACAAAACATGAACATACCACACTTAATCATACAAATGATGAGACAAAGATAGAGAGAGTTTAGACAACATGTGTAAAGTGTTACGTAAGCCACTGCTTACTCACACTATCGTATATACCAATGTTCAATGTACAATGTGGGAGCAAAACTCTCAACCACTCTATGTGGACAGAAATAGATGGATGAGTGAATGTACAAATGTAACAAACATATTCAGATGTATGGACAGAAATCTGAATATACATGAGATGTGTGACCTAATAGGTTGTAGAAGAGTGAATATGAGTGACAGAAAGAGGAAGGATCAGTCTAAAACTAAAACTGATAATCAACAAACCCTCATCTAACCTTAGGCTATGGAAGAGCCTAAGTCAGATACGTGTGTGAAAGACCACAAACTTACAAAAGTAGCAAAGAATGCTAACAAGTTTGTTGTCAGAAATCCTCAGACTCGTATGGACATATCTTCTCGAACACCTCATCCAAATATGTGTAAAGCATACATGTACTGATTCTCTTGTACCTATGCCGAATAGGACGACTCCTGATATGGATGTCATTGCCATATACTTCAAGTAGTACCTGTGTGCATAAAGAGAATATGTACCTGAATTCTTAACATAAGATGCAAATCTTATGTTAACCACCATCCAATGTCTTTGAAGTAAACCGAAATCTTCATGTAGAAGACAATCTTCAAATACATCATGTGGATGACCGATCCACACCATCAAGCTGCCAATAGCCTCTCCATAAGCAAGAGTGTGAGCACACTCTTCTTCTCCAAGAAGAACTCCATAGCTGCTCCTCAACATGCTCCAAGATAGCAACATGGCTGCCCCATGTGCTAAGAAGCACTACCTCAAAGAGGTACCAAAGCTCTCCAAAGCTTGGTGTTGAAACTAGGTGAAGGATGAAATAACAATGAGCAATGCTCTTCTTATGTAGTGTTGAGTATACTTTGAAAAGCTCCTCTAAAAGCAATCGCTTCAATAAATCATAATAAAGCACTCCCGAAAATAATACGATTGCTAAACTGAATCCGTCGCTGTCTGCCTTTCGTTGTTTTATTTCCGAAAAAGTTTAATATAAAACCAAC